>JABWDB010000099.1:0-367315 GCA_019614645.1 Stratiolaelaps scimitus | reverse complement strand
CACACGACTTCAAAACAGCCGTGTTGTTTGGTCTCGCCTGGGACTTCGAGCCCGCCTTGGACTACGTTCGTGTCGCATGGGACTTCTCTGTCTTCTAGAGTCAAACTCTCTGGTGGGGCTCCTTCGAACACCTTTACGATAACTGTCTCGCTCCGGAGACTTCTTTCGAAGTGAATCCTGCTCTCTTCTTAAAGGGCTTCTCCTGGGGGAACCTCGACTCGCTTTTCCATCCTGAGCTGGACTTCTTCTGCGATGCTTTACAGGGGAGGAGCTATTATCTCTGGACCGACTTCGTTCCCTTTTTTCTCGGGCGCTTGTATCTCCCTTCTCGCCCGCACTATCTTGTCTATTGTCATCATCCATTATAAGCTTATACCCGTCCTGTCGGCGGTTATCCTTGATGCGGTATTTCTCTCGAGGTTTTTCCTTTTTACCATCGTCCTTCCAACTTCCGACAACACCCCTTCCCTTGCCTTTCCACTTTACCTTTGCGACGGATTGTGAGAAGTCCACATGTATTCGCCGATCGTCAATAAGCACATTGTCCATCTTAAAGTATGCCTGCTCGCAGGATGCTTGGTCAGCGAATTCGATAAAGGCGTACTGAAGACTTTCGCCCGTTTTCCAATCACGAATCACTTCGCAGGACTCGATTTTTCCAAACCGAGAAAATATCAACTCGAGATCGTCATCGGCTGTCAGCGGATTGAGCTTACAAACAAAGAGAACATTCTCCGGAGGCGCCATATCAGCATCGGGAAGATCGCCAATGATCTCAAGTATGGTGGCCTGCGCCTTAGCTTCTTTGTCTTTCTTCTCGTCTTCGAGCTCTTGAACGCTCTTACCTCCATCTTCATCCACTTCTTCATAACAGGCAATACGGTCAGAGCGAAGCTTGTCTTGGGTGACCTCTGGGGAAGCAGGATACTCTAACTGTTCCGGATCTTTAAATGGATCGTCTAAAACGACGGTATGCGAAATTCGTACATCCTGAAATGGACGTTCAGCTTTGTCGCAGATGACGTTGTTGATGCGCTCTAGGAACTCGAAGCCCTCAACGATCTGAAATGAACGAAAATAAAAGCCATATTCAAATGGACATATTGCTAATACATTAACCAACTTGGTCTTTCGCGCAGACCGAATATCCCTGGACAATATAACGTGTGAATAAGTAAATTCAACACAGGGGCTACTTACATTACAGCCGTTTTAGTTGATTTATCACTTGGTTGAGATGGTTAGGTACAAACAAGCGAATCGATCTAACTCAAGAATTCATGTTGGCCAACGTCGGTGCAACCGGCCGCATAATAGCATTACAAAAATTGTACTGGCAAATAAATTTTACTTACCTCGCCAAATACACAATGTTGGTCATCGAGGTAGTCGAGGCTTTCTCCGAGCGTGAGGAGAAATTGAGATCCCAGCATTCCATCGCCATTGTTCACCATCGAGAGTGTACCGAGTTTTAGATGTTTTAATTTGGGCAACTTTTCAACCTCAAAGAAACGTGCCTGGTCACCGTACATAAAGCGGAACATCGATTCCCCTCCGCGACCACTGATTGTTGGATCGCCGGCCTGGCACATGTAGTTTGTCGTAACCTTCAATGAAAACATTTAATTAATAACTATAAAAATCCATGTGGCTTAGCCTTAATTTTGCTATGCGAATGATGAATTTGTTAGTGCATAGGTAAGATACTATTGTTTACATGAATGGCCATCGTAACAAAAAAATAACAAGAATCCTATGTTGATCCAATTTTGGCGGCATTGTACAACGTATATGTTTCCATGATGATGGGGAACACATTGCTGTCGTATTTCGATCAACTCATATTTCGAGGGCTTGTCAGATTAAATTCTCCCGAAATCAATTACGATTTCATATTTTTCATTTTTCTTCACTACAAATCTTACAGATTTTATCCTTAACCTTATAGAATACAAACCTTATAGAATAACTGCATGTTGTAGTATTTAAGCTTGCATAGTTTCAAGAAGTTCATACACGTTCGGGGCCTCTCTTTTACGTAGAGGTCCACCGTGAAGTCGCCCATCGTCGTCTCAACGACCACCGACATCTTCAGACCCACTAATAGGTCAGCCCAAAAATGAGTTTTCTATATGCAAGCGAACAGTCACAATAGGTGTCTAAACTGAACACACAGCATAGCCCGGTCGCGAGCGCAAAAACGATATTTCGAACGCCGCTGAACTTTACATGATTACCGCTAGGAGCTCCGAACTGAACCAACAACGACAATCACAGCAACGAGCATCGTTGGCGGCAATTTTCAATTTGCGTACATCTGGTTCATGTTGCGCCTATCCTGCTTGTAAGTTGGCAGACTGAGAAAACTTTTTAAACACATAGGCAGAATCACTATAGCTCATTGAAGTAATGCTACAAAGCGGTAGTTAGACCTGCTAGAATAACGAGTTAATTAATATAACTAGGTGCCTCCTGTCAATATGGTTGACTCCCTTTGCGTTCACTAAGTTGACCCTCAGCTTTCTTTTCATGGAAGGAAGGCCTCGGTCTTGCTGTGTAACATTGCTTCAAAGGCCTATCATGTCGGTCATGCTGGACTTAGACGGCCTTTTTCCAACAAACAATGTTAACCAAGTCCTAGTCTGACCGCGATTTTTGGGAATCAAATCGGCGATCACAAATCGTACTGCTGTTTATGGTTTCCATGGCAACCGCACTCAAAGCAAACGCCTTTAGTCAGCTTTTTAAATATTCCGCCAAAAGTACGAGTCACTCTGCTGTATACATTTTTCGTCCGCTTTGTGAGTCAATATTTTCGAACACGACTGGATAGTGTGTAAATAACCCCCGAAATGAAGTGGAAATAGTACTCGGGAACTTTTATAATTGCTCCACCATTGTTCGTGGATTATTACCTTTGTTCAAAGTATCAACATTAGTTGCTGTTAGTCTCTATCGACATTGTGCAATACCGTTGGTCGAACGTGATTCGGACATTCGACGACTTAACGAGATTAAAGGGTTTCTCAATTTCATTGCATTTGCCTCAGCTGTGTTTCAAACATCAAACATGGATATCCTGAGAGCAGAAATTGAGCGGAAGAGAAAACTCATCCAAGAGAAACAGTTGGTGGGACCGGAGAAAAAGTACTTTAAGCGTGGTGACCTGATCAAAAAAGAACAGGACGAGTACATATCTAGGATACTAGGCAAACGAGATACACTAGCTCAAGACGATCAGTCTGGACCAAGT
Organism: Stratiolaelaps scimitus; assembly: GCA_019614645.1. NCBI lineage: Eukaryota > Metazoa > Arthropoda > Arachnida > Mesostigmata > Laelapidae > Stratiolaelaps > Stratiolaelaps scimitus. Next base: position 364,062 of record JABWDB010000099.1, on the reverse strand, counting down.
GGAGATGTGATTCTAAGAGACAAGGCTGGCAGCTCAAAAGGAAAGACTGAACAGATTCTACCTCGGAAAGAGGTAATCAAACGACTTCGTGATCGAAATCAGCCTATTGTGTTGTTTGGTGAAAGCGAGACAGAGGCGTTCCGACGGCTACGCCGTCTCGAGGTGCAGGAGCCAGAGTTAGAAAAAGGATTCAGAAATGACTTCCAGGAAGCTCTAGAGAAAGTGGACCAGGTCTATCTACAAGAGCTATTGAAAGATGGTGATGCAAGCCGAAATGATAATCGAAGTCGGCACGATGTCGCCACAAAGGACGAAGGTACATCTGAACAGGACATGCTCGATATTGGCACCCGTTTGGGAACGTCGGAAAACAAATCTCGCGATCCACTCGACGTATTGAAAGTTCTGAAATATCTCCAGTTCCTTTGGGGTGCTCAATTGAACGCGCGTCCCCTCGAGGAGAAAGCGTCGATGAAGGGAAAACTCGTTTCGGCAACCTATTCGCAAACCGATGCATATTTGGCTCCGCTGTTCAAACTACTTGCCAGACGGACGATTCCTGAAGATATCCTCGAGCACCTTGTCACAATTGTTCGTCATTTGATTGAACGCAACTATGTCGCAGCGAACGATTCGTATTTGCAGATGGCCATTGGTAATGCTCCTTGGCCTATTGGTGTGACCATGGTGGGTATTCACGCTCGAACTGGTCGAGAAAAGATTTTCGCGCAAAATATTGCCCACGTGCTCAACGACGAATCGCAGCGAAAATATATCCAGGGACTGAAGCGTTTAATGACCCAATGTCAGAGAATGTTTCCTACAGATCCTAGCAGATGTGTCGAGTACAACGCCTAAAAAATTGATTACAACATTATTTGCGAATAGTAATCACTTCAGTACGAATATGTATGATTTTCATTTGGAGTGTAACAAATGTATTTTGAATTAACAAATGTATTATATATATTTCGATAGTCGTGTAAATAATCGTATGAAGGAATAATAAGTAATAAACAGTCGTTGTGTAAATACCATGCATTCCATGGGCAAATAAAGCAATACATAATTAAGATAGACATGATTTTTCACTTATTACCTAATTATCCTGTTAGGGAATGGAGGAGAAGGGTCATGAAAGTGGTCGAGGGAGAGCGTATTGTAGGAGTCATAAACGAACTTTAGGCTACTAGTTTCTAAGTAGTCTTGCATATACAGCATACAGTAGGAGGGAAGGTGCCAAAAATCACCTGAAGTACGCTACTAGCATAAGTGTCAGGTTGCCTTGTTACCTACCATTGGATTTGAGCCTGGATATTTACAGAGGTGAATAGGTGGGGTGTAGAAACTGCTTATGTTTTATAGCAAATAAATTTGACAAAGCCAGTCGCGATATGTACATATTAAACATCATGACATTTATTCAATCACGTGTGTCGGTCCCAATAGCACTTTCATACATTGCATTTAATTTCGTACGACTCATAAGCCAAAATCCGAAATCTAACAGTTCAGTGTTTCTCATCTTGAAGTACTCGCATCAAACCACCTGCTCTCGATCATTTTCTACTGGTTCCGCTGGTTTCTCTCGACGTAGCCGCCGCCGAAGTTTTGACAAAGACCTTACGATACTTCAGTAGCGTTGGCTCCTGTGACCTAGCGTTCCTATCGTGTCTACCTGGATCTTCACCAGCTGCAAAGCGTTCGTCATATATTGAACTAAACGCGTCTTCGGCTCGTTCCCGTCTGCTTCTGCGCCCAACCATAACCCTGTCAATCTTTTCGCCTCGGTAGCTGGAAGACATCGCAAATATAATACATTTCGGAGATGGTTAGCTACCTAATTACTAAATTCGCCATATTATGTGTTGAGATTTGGCAAGACAAAAATTATCAATGACGTGGCCTAATTACTTTGTAGGAAAAATCGATGCAAATTCCTCGTTTTTACAGGGTCAATTTTTTAGGTCCACAATATTCTGCACTGCACTCCGCTCGCGGTGGAGTCCTATTTCGACTGAGTGATTTCTCGTCTTATATAAAAACATGATTTTTCTTTATCTCTTTGCTTACCCAAAACCAGACCGATCTCTCGGATGTTGGCCTTCATTTTCTATGGGCTCTGACGGTCCTTCTTTGCTTTTTCCTACCCCATGGCCCTCCGACCAGCCTTGTCCTTCGAGTATTCGACGTCCAAAGCCTCGAGTGAACTTCTCAAAGTAGCCTACTCGATTGTCATCATCTGTAGCTGTTCCCTCTCGTAATCGTTTGAAGTGCTGCATCGAAATGAAGTCTCTCGCATCCTTATCGCCCGCACCTAAGATAAACGAATTTCGTTATTTATATAACCAATTTTGATTAATTCTTATTCATTATTAATACAGAGTTGCTATTCAAGTCGAATATTATGAAGTCCACTGTATTAGAAAGTAAAACACAATTTACATAAATTCAAACGGGTTTTTGTGGAAAACGCTTGAACTATTGAACAGTAAGGGGAAACTTTTAAGGAATGAGTATGTGAACCGTTTCGTTATCCAGCATTAAATCATAGCTAATTATCTACAGTTTAACTAACGCCAAATTGAATGTATCCACAAATTAATAAATCATACTCACCATCCTTATAGTAGGCACTCGTATCGATATCCCAATCATCGCTGGTCTTAGCATCAAAGTCACCTTCAGCCTCATCCCAGACCTGTGCATCTGTGTAGAACACCAATCCTGATCCGCCCTTCTCCCAGACCACTTCCTGTCCCTCTTCGAACAAACGCTCCTGCAACAGAATACGACACAGTTAGATATTGTCTCCTCGCAACCACCGTACAGTGACTAAATAACCCACTTATCCGCAGGAATCATCAGTCAACCCTCTTATCAAAACGTCAGTTACATTCGCCTATCCGTAGCTGGCAAGTTTGACCCTATACACGATTGTTGCAAGTAGCATCTAGAAGTGCGAAAAGTTTCTGCCATAGTCGTCAATCAATCAATGCATTTATTAATCGATCGATCGCTATAACAATCCCACCTTCGTTCGTTCCTGGCTAGTAACGTCGTTATGGAGCGACTCATGACGATCCCACTCTTCGCCATCGTCGCTGCCGCAGTCACTGTCGCTGTCAGCTACGGTGAGAGGCTCGTCGTTGTCATTAGCCCCTTCGCCGTTCTTCTGCCCATTCGTTGCCGTTGACTTTTTTGGTTGCGCTCTGGACTCGTTACCTACAGTAGACTTTTCACCGGGTTGTTGTCCTAAATCTTTTGGTTTCTGAGCTAAACCACTGATGATATGACCTGTTCGTGTTCGGATAAATGTAGTCAGCTCTTCGGCTTTTGGAATGCTACTCAGATCTGGAGGCGGACGTTTTGTTCTAACGATTCGACCAAGGCCACGGCTGGCTTTACAGGGCCATGCAACATTTGCCGGCTTTTTAAACATAGGATCAGATTGATCTATGCTACGCCATGTTCCCTTTCCATCTTGTTCGTGAGAAAACCCTGCGGTTTCGGTTGACGCTGAGATCGTTTCGCTTGCACTGGAGTCATTGCCGTTAAGATCACCTCGAGCTGAATCATCGACATTTGAGTAGGTCCCGTAGTCCATCCGCACACTTCCATACATCCCTTTGGCTCGCATACGAGGGAATTCGATTCCTAGCTTGCCGATCAGCGGTGCAGGAAAGTTACACGCATTAATCTGTTGAAGGATATAGCTGGTCGGTGTGCCCACATTCCCCGCAGGCAATGCAGCAGGCGGCCGCAATTCTATCATTTGCCGCAGATCTGACGTCGTCACAACTGCATGGGGACGCCGCAATCGCTCCTCAATTGGAGGCAGATACAGTCCGCCTGATTTGGACACGTCATCTGCAAAGCAATTTTAACATGTGACTATTTTCTCATCACTAATTTATCTAATATTATATCGGCTTATTATATCTTATATCTCCATAATAATATCATATCAACTATGTTTATTTAATCACACTTATAGGACTGCCTTGACATAACTATTAAGGCTATACCGGGTTCAACTACGCGTACGTTTGGCCCGTCTAATGATGCACTTATCGAGAGTATGTTTCTATAACTCACCATCAGCAATGACGATCTTTCTAAGGTGACACCTGCTTGTCAGTGTCTCACCCTCACAATTAACCCAAAAGGCTCCATCATATGATGTCATAAGCTCCTCCAGCTTGTCGGTCTTGACCATAACAAGAGCACAGCATGTCTTTCCTTGTCTACACTTTTCACGGGAAGCGGATACTGAGGCTTCCTCCTCATTAGGTCCCACTACCTTTTGCACTTCTGGGCGATGTCTGAAATCGATCAAAATTAACACAGTTGATCTATCATAAAGATGTTCTGAAATGCGGTTCATGTGGAAGCCAAGAAACACGGCTTTGCCTTATCCACACCTGGGGTAAACATACAATTATTATCCAATATTGGAATGAAGAGGTGTCAAGAGTAGAAACTAAAGATAAAAAATGTGCTTAATTTACAAGGTCTCAAAAAACACACCTCAACAAGACAACAATTCGTATTCAAGCAAATTTCGAACAGTAACCAACCTGTAATGGAAGCATCGAAATCCACCAGTTTCAACGATTTGCGAGAAAAAGTTGCGCAGATCAGAGGCTCGATAGCTTCTCGGTATATTATGGACTAATATGTATGAGATGGCCGATTTTGTCTTCTCGGTTGCTGCCATTGTCGCCATTTGTTCAAGCCTTGTTTCGCCTCCGTTTGCCTTCCCTTAGTGTCCAGCTCCCGTCCCCACGGCACAATAAAGAGAGACCCCTCGATGATACCAACACCTGCTCTTCTATATCAATACTAGCCCTTCACAGCGTTCTTCTATCTGAAGACGTGACGCCAACTAAAAGTATCAATTGAGCTGCGGTGGTTGATGCTCGTAGTATAAACTGCCACTTTTTTTCTATTATAGATTAACCCCTTAGTATCAAACACCCAACCTAATCTACACTGCGTAGGTCTGATTGTAGATGGTTTTGCTGTTGTTGCTGGTCTATCGGCTGCACCGGACATTCTATAGATTCATCTGTTCCATTTGTTGTTTAAGGGCCGGGATCATCTGGACGTTCTTTTGTAATGCCGTTGTCTGTATTTGCATTGAAGCGACAAGGGTTTGCATCTTTGAGAGATTTATCTCAGAATTATGGATGGCGTTGTCCTGTAACACATTTAATAAACATCAATATACATATGCACACACCTATCTAAACACCTGTTTAATAGGTGGGCCTATATTCGGAGCCGTTCGATCGGTTTAACTGAGTCGCCATTGGGTTGAATTTGCGGGTAAATAAATGTCTGGTGCTCGATAGAGAAGTGCACGTTTTTTATTTCAAAAACAGACCTGAGCGGCAAAGTTCTTCGCGGCCTGCCCGAGAGTCTGCTGACTGCGCGCCCCCTTAAGGACCTGTCTGGCTAGGGAGCCGAGTCCGTTGACGTTGCTTTGAATGCGCTCGGATAGGCGCGACTTCGAGTCCTCGAACAAAACTTTGGCGCCAGTCGGAGTGCTCATTACGGCTATCTAGAAGAGCAAAAAGTGCAGTGGAACGACAAGAACAAAGAATCTTGGATAAATAAGGACAAGACGATCTCTTTCTCGATCTTTCTCTCCCTGTATAAATTATTATATAGGGATAAATGATACTAGGAGAATGAGCTCGACCTTTTACAGAGTTCTTGCCTGATCTATTTATTGAAAATGAAGTTCAGTGTTATTATAGCGTCTCTGTTAAAAGAAAAAAGCAGATTAGTCCAGTGGATACATACATTGGGTTAGTAATTTGTCACTGATTAATTGAGAGGCTAGGAGAATTGTTTTACAATTCAGCAGAACCGGAATGACACCAGGATGAAGTGCGGAACGATTTTCATTCACAGTCTTTCGACTTCAAGCAGAACAACGAAGCTGGATCAACACCATATGACTATGACGGGCATTGAAGGAACACTGTTTAACAACGCAACGGGAATGTCAGCAGGGACACACATATAGAAAAACGTAACCGTTCTAGGGTTGTTTGCCCAAAGTCTGTACGAACAACCCGGGCAAATTCGATTTAGAACCCTAGGGTTCGAATCCCGCAGAACTTATTTGGTTAGAACTAATGCGCAAATAGTTCCGAGCCATGGTCCAAATAACACGACTGCCAGACGCAAACAAGAGAAGAGTATGTTCGGTCGGTTCGAATTATAGATCACTGTAGTCGTCAAAAACCACGTCTCTCACCGCATGATTCAAACCTGTCTGCCAAAAATAGCTGGGGTTCAGCTATAAGAAAATGAGCATTAAATAAAGACAGGCTGTTATAAGTACAGAGAGATGTCCGATGGGGAAGGGTTGCAGGAAAAAAGTGGGACGTGTTAGGACATTCGAAACCAGGACTGTTGAGAATGACCAAGATAAAGAGAAGCGAGAAAACATCAGGTCCAAGCTGGAGATCAATATATTTCAATATATCTCTATAGAGTAAGTGTGTTTTACACTATATACAAGCAATGGCTAAACGGCATAGTTTCTGTAGCTTTGTATTATTAGAAGATGAAATAGAACGTGTTCAGTGCGGGCTCGCGGGTAGCAGAGGTGCTGCCGTGGTCTCGAGGAGATGTGGACTTCCTCCTAATTTTTCTTATTAATATCGTAATGCTATAATACGGATAAGTACTGAAAACTGTCTAATGGGAGAAGGGCTGGGAACCTCCAACGGCAAAGGACATTTGGCAGCCCTCCGTGGTGTCTGGGATAGCGTCCTAGTACGGAAAAGAATAGACTGTGTTAAATTAGCATCACTTTTATAAAAGGCAAGATTAACTATAGTGAGTCAGTATAATATTATTCAATCAGAATGTATTATAACCAGATATTATACTCCAGTGTTTCCTATGAAGCGAACACTGAACTTGTTTCTATGAATTTGCTAAGATTTCGCAGACTAGGCTTTACGAATAAAAAAAAGCAGAGTTTAAATATTTTTCGCAAAAGGAAAGACTTTGCGGTTAGGACAAATATAACTATAGAGTCCGTAGGCCACAGTTTATGCTGCTCTATAAGATTACAATTCTCATTCCACAATAGTGTTCAGCGGTTGTCGACGATGGTGCAACCAACGTTTTAGTTGACGGAGTGAATCCACCCAGTGGACTACCTGCTCCATCACATGGCCGTGGCCATGCTTTTAATTTTTGGATCGTGTTACTTTGCTAACTATGTATAAGGTTCTATTGATTTTAAAGATGCTTCGGTAGTGGACTTGAGAATCTGGAAAGCACCGACCTCTAGAACAGTAGAATTAGTAGATGTTGGTTCGAAACAAATTTCATCAGTTACAATACATGGTGTGCTCTTTCAATTGCATATCCAAGCAATCTGGTTCTATTTACTCGGATGATATACTACTCTGTTTAATATATATATATATATATATATATATATATATATGGTGTGTTTGTCGTCTAGACGATGGCAAAACTCCACTCATCAAAGTAGACAGAAAGAAAGACAGAGCGACCTTTGAGTCCTGTTTTATCGCAAAGATGTTGAATCATCACTTATAAATGTGTATCCCCGTATCGATTATACTGACTTTCGTTTTAGGCTACAGGTGCGTAACAACGATATTTCAATGATCAGTGAGCCTGCTGCTGGTGGATGTTTAATCGGCAGCGGAATCACAATGTTGAGTACTACATCACACCAAGCTCTCTTTGCTATTTACGATTGTATTTTCATCCATTCGTCTGTTTTGATATTGTTGAAAAGAATACTGGAAATAAGAATTTCTCAACACACGCTTAGTGGAAAAAAAAATTGCACCGTTGTATGTACATATAATAGTAATAATCTCTATGCTGCTTCAGCTACACCGACGATTTACAACATCAATTCAAAATTATTTTAACAAAATTCCATAGTAGCCCCAATACCAAAAATGCATAAAAAAATTGGAAAAGCAAATATTTGTGCCCATTATATGGAGCTCTAACAAGATAAAAATTAACTCTTCAATATCATCAGTCGAATCAACAAATAAGTCAAATCAAATCTTCAATATCACAAGTCGAAAATTGTTAACATTTCTTGAGCAAAATGACGTTACAGTTTTTTAGAGCACCATTTTTTTGCAGAAGTTATTATAAAAATGCATTTTCGAGATAATCGTCCAAAAGTGCCTCTGACAGGAGCAACGATCTATGCAACACCCTGCATAAACGATAATTTACTTTATTTATGACAATTTCTTGCGGCGAAGCATCGGCGAAGACATTGCGTCATCGATTCTCCCATGTGCTTCCATAGTGTTGGCTTCATATTCCTCGTATGAGGAATAGAAGCTCACTTATGAACTCAACTACTTTACTCAATTACATACGGAGGGTGGTGGTATGTCTCGGGAGTATTATCTTCTTGGAAAATATGGCTAGAACAAGCCAAATTTTTCATTTCACGCTGCTAACAAATTGTAGTTGGTCGAGTTTACATGGGCGTCTACGAGCGATATAGGAGATTTTCGTCTTTCTTCGGGATCCTCTTCGAAAATCACCCCGTATAGTGACGCTCGGTTTCGCTGCAGGTCATTTTAGAAGTGATCGAAACCGTCCGGACCAACGATATTAATATCTTTCTCTATTACTAAATCTACGCGATCGCCATTCATTCAGTCGTCAACGACATTTTGTGCCCGCGAAGGACAAGAACGTGGTCCGATTTGACGACGGTTGACACGAGGTCGCTGTTTAAGCTTCAGGTATATTTTACTTGCATTCATTTGAGGTTTATTTTCAGAAGTGCTGTTTCACAATGCTTAAGTTCTCGCAAAAGAAATTGTGATAAAAAGTGTATATATAACAAGGCTAGGATAATCTAACTTATAACACGGATAATCTGGTATATAACGATGATAAACATGTACGACTCTGAAATTGAGCCTCGGGGTGTCTCTATGTCAACTCTCTCCAGGTGGACTCCACCATCCCGACTTTCGCCCTCTGCCTTCTCTCCAGGAGGTGCGACCGAAACCAAGCGACAACAGTCCACTTACTTACATTCTAAATGTTCCAACATATACAGGAAAAACGAGTGGTGTACGCAATTGAAAACAGCAGAGACATCGAAGAAGACGCCCAGACATAATTGATTGTTTTCCGTGATCTCCTGCCAAAGGTGACCCAACGCTAGTTCTGTGGACCTACTGAAGCCGAACTGGCATGCTGAGAAAAAGCTTTTGGAAGTGAGGTAATACGCTAACATAGACAAGACTATTTTCCCCAAGACCTTGGACAATTAATCAACCAGTGAAATCGGTCGATAATTTGAAGATAGCCTACGATCATCCTTATTATTAAAAAGAGGGACAATCCTGGCATCTTTCAGCCTGCGGGGAAAGCAGCCTGAGCTCATCGAGACGTTTCTGACGTGAGCCAGTAGCAATGCTAAGGTCGACGCAGCCAACCTATTCAGCTTATTCGGCACACTCACTGCCCCGACGCTCCAAGATGCTTTCGTTGAAATCAACTACTACCAGTTTTATGGTTGATGGCTCGCAGAGGTGATAAATAAGTTGGAAACAACTTGCCACAGGTACACCTTCTGAAGCTAAGAAATGCCCTTGGGTCGTCCAGGACTATTGTGTTAGTCATATTGTTGATATTGTTTTGTAGAAAATAAGTAACTGTTGTGTGATGCAAGTCTGCACGGTTCATAATCGTTTTTGGAAATATCCTCCCCCTTAGACATTCACAGCAGTAACCAACGCAGTATGTGGATACATTGCCTCGGCAAACGCACGTTTATACCAGTACTTACGCTGCGCTTTGAACTGGGAAGTATAAGAATGATCTGGCTGCATATACTACTAATAGTAAATTCTCCGGGCTGACTCACAGCCAACGTTTAACGTACATAGTACTGCATTCGGCATTGGCCGCATAAACTGCCTATAATAAAATCTGTAAAGTGTACGACCTTCCACGAGCATCGAGAGCAAGATAGCAAGCACTGGCCAATTTTTATTGAGCCATACATAGCTTCATGTGCCGGAATCTTTGTCCCGTTTCTGCTGCCAATTCTTCGAGAGTGACAATTCACAATTCAGTTCGTCACTTTGAAGTCTGTACGCCGTTCAGCAGGGCAAACGCCCGCAGTTAAATTTGATGTGATATGATAGTTGCTACGTTCACTGCTTCCCTTCTCACATGATGTGATTTTGTGTAGGGGCAGCGCTACGAGTTCTTTTGGCACTGGTCATAGTGAGCCTTCAGTCGGGGTTTCTTCACCAGCTGACGCCAGGTTGAGGGCTCCCCGAAGCCGTCTCGTATCCATTCTCGTCCCCCGTAGTGCTCAAGTGCCTTCATTGCACTTGCTCCTAACTAGTAATTCTAGGGCCAGCCGCTCGGCGGCGTCAATGTGGGCGTAGCAATCGACAGCGAGTGGGCGGAACCCGCAACATCTGAAGCTTTTGGCATTGGTCCTTGCGATGGTTGGGAGGTGGAGCCTAGCGAGCTCTTTCGTGTTGAGCGACGGAGTTGAGGGTGTCCACGGGCGAGGGTGCTCGCGTTGTGGGAGATCGCTTTTCTCCGATGTTTTCTCTCGCACAGATACTGGAGAACAATTTCAATAAGGTAGCCACCGAGGCGTGAACACCAAGGAAGACGGGTGGTGTCGTCGGTGTACCGGAGTGACTGTAACAGACAAAAGCGAAGACAGCCTCCGCACATTTTAACGCGGGCAAGGACATTGCCTCCCTATCATATACAACGAAACGAAGTCACACGAAACGAAGAGAGATTCCTATCCTATTCCTTCCGGCAAGTTGGGCCCTTCCCAGCCGTGCGCGGTTTGCCCGGGTTCATCGAGCCGTACCAGAACCGAGGGGCAGTAACAGTCGGCAAAGCCTCGAAGCCGGCAGCTGACTTGACCTCGGAGCCGGCGTGGCAGCCGTTCCAGGATAGCCGGGATAGGGCCAGACGCCACGGGACGACCGTGGAAGGGATTCCCTCGGTTTTCGCTGTAAGCCCAGGCGACTCGAGCGACGGGCTTTGCTCCGCCAGAGAGGGCAAGTGCGCACACCCGAACGTGTACAGCTAGCTTATGGGGGTGATGGCTGCAACAGGACGTGAGAAGGCCAAGGTGTGCTTCGTGTGTGTGTGCCTTGCATTGGCTTGACCTTCCTACTCTGAGGTGTGTGCGTGTGTGTCCCCTCACTACAGTCGACCGGTGTGACACGCAGCCAGGCAACCAGACGGAGCAGAGTTACGCCTGGCTAACCACGCAGTCTGGCCAGCGTCTCCTGAGCACACTTCACTAAGCACGAGGCTAGAGCCAGTTGCGGCGGCTGAGGTGTAGATACTTGTCGCCGTGGTAGTCGTTGCCGTTGTCGTTGTCGCCGTCCGACCCGGTAACGCTCAACCGTCAGAAGCACCGGCACGGTCCACGATAGGGGGTCGTAGGCCTTATAGGTAGACAGGAGGCGAGAAAGGTGAAAAAGGTCGGGGTAGGGGGGTAGGGAATCGTCGAGAAAAAATCCGCGTTGCGTGAGACATACCGCGAGCCAACAGTGGGTGGTGAATCCGTGCGTGAAGTGCTTAAAGTTGCTGAGGTGTACGGGAGGCGATCGCGAGCAGAAGTGAGGAGTGAAGTAACCGGCGACCGAGTGGAGGGAGCGTCCGTCTGTCTACCCATTGCGTGTCTTGGTCCAGGTGCGTGTCTTGGCGGCATGTCCGGAAGTGAAGGTGCGGCTTCGGGCGCTCCCTCAGGGGCAGCGACTACGGGGTCAACGTCCGCAGGAGCTGGGGGCTCGCAGGCGTCGCCGCTTGGCTCGTACGGTGTACCGTTTGGCGGGCGTTCTCCACCAGGCGGCGTGTCCTACCCCTCTAGTGGCTACCTGCCATCAGAGCTTCAACTGAAACAGTGGTCGCAACAGCTGAGCTCGGCGTCGGCAGGACCTGGCTCGCCGGCAGATCCTGTTGGTTACCCCCACGGTCAACACGGATACCCCACGCCGTTCTCTAGTCCTGATCCATTTTCAGGTGAGTGGATGTATGCGTGTTTTTACGTGGCGATTATTATGGAAGAGATACAACCATTGAACGGGATAGATGACGATATCAATTGGATCGAAATCAAGGAGTAAATCGTCAAATTTTAGATCTATTTGAAGCAACGATGTATGTATTCCGTTAGTGGTGTAATACTATGATGGTAGTTCTGCTACACCATTATAACGGAAGATGTAACGAGGCAAACATTCCGATTAAAAATGAAATAGATGTTAAGGAAGAACAAATGCTATCCTTGATCATCCGTCTAAAATGCAGCGCACCCAAATGGATTATTGAAACAATGAATTGTTAAATTTGCCATGGATGACAATGATTATATTGTGAGATACGAGTGTTTCAAGGTGCCCGCTAAGGAAGCGGCGGGCGGTACCGCAGATAACCCATTAATCATTGCGTGACTCTCGTCTTCCTAATACAATAAAATATTGATATCGTGTAAGTGTGTGGTCTATTCTTATGGCTGTTGCAATGCAAGGTATTTGATATAAAAAGAACAACGCTAGTATTTACAAATCAGAGATGATAAGCCATTGGTGACCGGCGAAGTATGCGAACTTCAGGCATCGAGGTGGGTGAAGGGAGATCGTCTTTAACCCTCTACTTAAAGGTTTCCTCATAATTTTGAAGTTGCGTTTTGTGGGCTATTCTTTGACAGCACCAACATTTATTCCAAACGCTAATTGAAAGGCGTTTTGAGTAGTTGCAGTCACACTTTTCGAAAAGTTGAAGACTACGCTGCGCTGAACCTGGAGTGTTTTTATAATTTTTGTTAATACAAAATACAGTTTCTAAATAAATGAATCTATTTTATATATTTAAAACAGAACAATAATGGGTTATTTTACGGACGCTATGGAAACCGGACCGTATTTGATGTAAAACATTCAGGTACTCTAAAAGGACGTTGCTATCTTTCAATTTAGTAATGACCTTGATTAGCCTCACCTCAAGAAACGGATGAGTCGGTCTAGATCGAGGACTCTTTACTCAGCGTATCAGCTTAATAGCTCTCTTGAATTTCAAGACCATATCAAAGCGGCGAACATGCACAATAGGTAATTTTAGCATCGTTTAATAGATGTCTACGATCTTTGGTAAAAAGAATAGTTTGTCACACAATGGCCTAGTGAAGACTGGATACTGGTGTCAGAATTTTGGTGTTGCTAATTCAAATTTCAGTTGAGATGAAAGTTTTCGCACTCCTATGTGGCTCACACATGAAGTAACGTAAAATTGTTTTAGAAAATAACATGCTTATGCTGTACGCGCACTGCTCATTCTATAAACGCTGTCTTAATTTGAGATACTGCATTTCTAGAATACAATACGCAGTACACATCAATGAATAACATTAGCAGTGTGAAGAAAATCGCTTGAAGAGACTTGATTCGATTCTGAATGGGATCCCGCATGAATACAACTGTGTATATCTATTATATAACATAAGCAGTAAATTGTACCCTGTAATAATCCACATCACGGCTTACGTAGTTCACTATTACCTTAAGAACAGAAATCCTCATCTTGTCAAAGGATTATTTCAATTAGACGTCGCTTCTAATTTTGACTTGTATAGAGAATTATTGAGGATTGAACCATAACTATTGTATATATATATATGTCTTCCCTTACAAGCCTGTTTTATCGCTCTGTTTATTGGTTACAGGTTTTGCATCCTGCGGAATGACAGTAGGCTCCCTCCCAGGCTCATTGAGCTGCAGCCGAGCTCTTAGTCCCTTATATCCATCTAGCGCTGAAAAGGTAAACTACTATAACAGTAAACGTGGTCTCAATGAACGTTACTCTGGACTGACATTTTGTTACTTTGTTGAACTTTGTGTCAACAATTAACACACCTGAACAATTAACACTGTTTAATAATGTGTGTGATATACTATGCGATGTGTTACCATACATAGATCTTGCACATTTGATTAGCTTGTTCGCCCTCGTGGAACATAAGGAGTTCGTTCAACGGGGTAATCACCTTCTGATCTTACAACATCTCTGACAATGCGACGTTGTGTTGCATTGCTCTTCAGGCGCTGCTCGGCCTCGCTGTCGGAAGTGCAAGTGTCGGTGGCGCTAATGGCAATGTGCCGGCCGGAGGTGTTGGGGCTGGTGGAGGTGCGGTGAAAAAGAAGCCATCAAAACCCCGTCGGCGCGTGGCCACAGTGGCGCAGAGAAGAGCGGCTAATATCCGCGAGAGACGTCGCATGTTTAACTTGAATAACGCCTTCGATCGGCTTCGCAAGAAGGTGAACTTCGTACTTGTTCGCTTAGGGGAATCTTCGATCAATTATATTGATGTCTCTGTCTACTTACCATACAAGTCAAAGTGTGTTCTATGTCACCTTGTAACGCAAGGATTTCTCCTCGCAAACCCAGTCATAAAGTGTCCTTCATTGCTTATACAAGGGTGCTTACCACCATGTTTAAATGGACCTCAATAATATGTCTTTCCTGATTCGGCAAAGTTTTGATATATACTGAATTTTCGAGAGCAAGTTCCTTTGATAAGGTATTCACACATTTGGTCCTCAAAAGAGATGCTCAAAGATCATAGAGGTTAATGCAAACCCCCCTAATATATCGTGTATCAAGTAGTAATGGCCCACGCAAAATTGTCTTCTGATATTGGATTGCTTGACCGTAAACTGCTTAGGTTTGTCCTGTAATTCAAATTAGACAAGGTACACTGACATTTCCATATTGGAAAATGTTTGTGCTTGGATATTTTACCCCCTTGAATATACGTAGATCATTGCACTCAGTCAGCTATTTCCTTGGCTTCTTTCTTTTTTCCTTGCTACTTTTATATGCAGTATAATCACCGGTATGCGATCAATCTCAAATAGTCTCAAAGTCAACCTCAAATATGCCGCGTTATCTTAACGATTGAGTTCTCTTCCTTCATGATTTTCTGCATCATGACAGTGATAATCCCCAATTCAGTACGTCGGGTATGCAAATTATATTTCTCGCATTTCTACTCACTGCATCTCACATATATCGGTAAGAACAAACTGAGTATAGCTCAGTCAGCAGGTGAAATCGTCATTGTCATACTTAACGCGTTCCCTAATCCGATACATGGTTTTTGCGCACTTTACAGGTACCGACGTTTGCTTACGAGAAACGCCTCTCGCGGATTGAGACGCTCCGCCTCGCCATCATGTACATAGCATTCATGTCCGAGGTCGTTCACCAGGGTCCAGGAGTTCCACCATCGCTCAACGGAAGCCTTAACGGAGTACTCAACGGATCGTCGACCGGTACTCCGCTCTGCGGCGGAGGATTCGGTTCATCTCTGCACCTCAGCAGTACATTGAGTACTTCGTCTGCTGATGACGACGAGGTTCTATCGTTGTCCTCGTTCAACTCGACAACAGGCGGTCACCACAATTCGTCCGGGCAATACTCGCCTGGAGTGCACTCCTTCTAGGCTCAACGAAGAGCTGCGACGCACCTATAGAAACGGAAACCAGTAAACTAACGAATGCCAACCATCCTAGTGATGACCGTTCTGCAGAAGATTGAACGGAATACTCTGTGAAATGTAACTCTCTCAGTGTCGACAAAATCAGATCCTGAGAATGTCCGGAAACCCACTGTACATACGTTCCAACACGCAACAAACAACATATATATATATATATACATATCTTCTAGTCAATCTTTTTAATAGTTGAACAAAACCTTCGTTTACTGAATGGACGCAAACTAAAAGATATAATATTTACAAAAAAACAATATACGATCGAAATGTTTCGAAACGAATCCGAAGCGCAACGTCAAACTGTCACTGCAGCCCAAAGATGCGCGTAAACCCAACCCTGCTATTTCTCTTAGCGAGAAGAATTCAAATACAGCACACCCGCTATAGTTGATTAGATGGGTAGCGATAACGAGTTCATGTACCTCTTGTTACACAGAATGCTTTTTATTTATTCTATATATATATACATATACATACGTACGGACCACATTGGAGGTCACATAGACCTCCAAAATCCCGTGAATCGATCCTAAAGAAGTATTTGCCACTCGACAAATGATTTTGCGCGCTCATCACTGCAGTAATATTCAGCGATTGAATACAACACAACGAAATATATAATACATATGAAATGTATTCACTCACATGGATTGCAGCTCTCATGTATGCGACAAAACTACTTCGGGCCGCTTGAAGCAATAGAACTTCATTTATTTATATGCGATATTCATCAAAATAACGTATATGATCTCAATGTAAATAAGCAGATCTATACATACATATATATATAATCAAATATGTTATTGCAGCAACGATTATTCTCGCAGTAGCAGATAACAATACTGATACAATAATCGTAATAATCGTAATATTAATAAAGTGACCTGTCATGTGATCAAGATCTTCTAGTCATCTTAACATAACAGACGAGTATACGAACGAACAAATTAACAAACAAACAAACATTGATGATATGGCATATCCCGGAAACGATGGCAGTATTGACGACCGCATCCACTGTTTCTTTGGTATACGACACTCAAATGTTCGATGTATTATAAAATGAAAGTGCGCATGTGTTCGTGTAATCTAACTGTACAAGTGAACGAAACGATATTATCTATGGGGAAGAAGACAATAAATTATAACAAGAATAATAATAAAAATTGATGAGCTATTACTTGATAGATTTATAGATGTGATGATGACTAATTTCTAGTTTTTGCTAGTTATGCAGGTCAGTTCGAGGAAGCTATTCGAAGGTAAACTTACTATTACTCATAGGCACCATTATCAAGGATCAAAGAGACGCTAAAGGCTACCTGTAAACGCAGAGTAGATGAAAAACTTATCTTTACCGAAAGGGTTAAGCTACAACGACCTTGAACATTAAGTGTGTAGATGGACCCAGCAATTTTGATAGTAGGAAAGTTTTCTACTAACAAGAATAGCATAGCAGCTTCAAATACACAGAGAGTCTAGAGAAAGAGGTTTTGTCGACGGTATTGAGGTAGAATGTTTTTAAGTTTTTACCGAGTACCGAGGACGCCTTTCGACTCGAGCAGATGCCTATGGTGAATGAGCGTGACAGGAAGGTTCCACAGGGGTACGAACGTCGAAATGCAGGTGATCAATACATTCAGCTCTACGATGGTAAGTGACTAGACCAACTGGGAGGAGATTGAAAATATAATGAAGTCCATGAAGTCGATGTTGAATCTGTGTTATCTCACTCGAGAGTCGACAGTGTCAGATGAATAGTCACAAATGGTTGAAATTACAGTACATGTACTTTAAGGTGTAAAGCTATTACTATTATTGGATCTTCAGGCATATCCAACTAAATTTCGAATAGAGATTCGATCGACGACTTGCAACGCTCCGGACTGCGTGGGACGACGATTTGCGGCTCAAGACAATAGAAAAGAGTGAATAAGCATACGCTGGCGCAACATGTTGTATAACTAAACTTTTAGTACTGTTTTCAGATGACCAGATAAGCAAATGTTTAGTGACGATACAACAAAATGAGGCAGAGTTTCTAGGAGAACAGGATATGTCTAGATACATAAACGGAATCAGCAGCCTATGAGGGGTCGATATAAAATCGAAGTGCATTACTTCATGGTGCTTTAGCTTAAATGTGTGATAAATTTTCATATTCTTTGCGTGGTGTTGCATTAAAAAAGTTTTCTGCCGAAACCAGGGATCGAACCAGGGACCTTTAGATCTTCAGTCTAACGCTCTCCCAACTGAGCTATTTCGGCCGTGATTGACTAAACGATTATGCAAAATATGAAAAAAATGCACAATTCTCAAGGCGTGTAACCTAGATATATATTCTACTTCATTGGTTGTTATATTTAAATATAACAATTTAAGTGTAGTGTCTATTATTTTCAGGGCAACATATATTTTCTTCGGTCCTCGTAAGATGAAAAGCTTAAAGTCAGTTATAATCGTACCCCATTAAAGTAGATTCGTGAATTCGCATTGATCGTCATAGTCCTCGAGGTAATCCTGCCTGTGCAACTAATTGAATTTATTGTTAATAGTCTTAAAGCTAATTTGTCTCACTTCTAAAATATTTTTTTGTACCTAGCAAGAGATATTGAATTATCAAAGATATGTCCAAGTTATTTGCTTGTTGACTGTTTATAAACCTCAATGCCCAAATAGAACCCTTGCTTGTATGCAATAGAAGCACAGAATTGAGTAATTAGATTCAATAAATATTCGTCGCTCCACTTCTCCACATGTGCAGTCGTGGCCGAGCGGTTAAGGCGACAGACTAGAAATCTGTTGGGGTCTCCCCGCGCAGGTTCGAATCCTGCCGACTGCGTTAATGTTTTGTGGTGTAATGTTTAGACGTCCGGTATCTGAATGCAGCTATCTTAGCTCAAAATCTAGCTGGAATATTCTTTTTAACGAGTTGAAGTTTTATTTGCAATTGGAATGAGTGGTCATATTGATCATGTTATAAACACTTCGATGATAATATTACCAATGATTACCAATGATTTATTCCGTTGAGCATCCTCATTGTGGTTCATGGTTACTTGCGTACTAATTATTTCGTTTCTGTGGAAGCGCTAACTTGCTATTTAGCTTTAATTTTGATTGTCGTGGCTTGTGTACCGAGTGTTGTACTAATTTATCGGCATCTGTACATTGAACGACATCCTAGACCCCTGGAAGATCAACAACATGCATGTACCCGTACATGAAGATTGTTGCAACACTGAGGTAAGAAGGATCTATAAAGTACTGCTGGCTAAATTATATGTCTATATCTGTTAGACTAAATGTGCTGTTTGATAAGATCCCTTATATTTATAGGCTCAAACCCACATTCTAGCGCAATCTGATTTTGGTCATAATAAAACACGAGTTATTCGACCAGCGAACATAGCACTAACATACAATTTCGGCATTTTTACTGTAAAAGGCATATAATTAAAAAAAAACCTTGACAAAAAATGTTTCTACTTACTGTTTACTCATTCCTAATCCACGTGCTGTCGTAAAGCCTGGCAAACATATTTTAGGAAACACGTTGAAGCAAGTCAACGCGTACAATTGAAGTTTAAAAATGATAGTTTTGCGAGCTAGTTAAATTGAGCAGAAATAGCAGTGGCAGTAGGAGAAGTAGAGAGTCGAACCGAGGACAACCCTGAATTTACGACTGTTGAGTTTATTTTAGGCTCAAAATAGCGTTATTCAAGAACGTTCTATTATGGCCGGATACCTAGAGATGATAAGGCTAAGACTTTGCGCTTTCATTTGACACACAGATTCTAGTTGGGCTCGCGTAATATAAATATAACAAGCTCTAGTTGTAGGCGATATATATATATATATATATATATATATATATATAGGACTATTGTTGCGTTTCCTCGATGCAATCGAGTATCTCGCCAATTCGAGATGTACGCAATCTCATTGGCTTGGCCGCTAAATGATATCTTAAGTTGGTGAGCGAGACAGCGACCGGTACTACATATTACACCGACGAGAAAAGCGTGACATATTTGTTTGGAGAAGAGAGGATCAGGGTCTTTCCGAAAATATACTCGCGATCACTTACAGCATAAGGTTCAAACAATCAGGTCAACTTATTCAGGAATAATTCGACTGAAATTAGAGGGCCTTTTGATTAATTGATTGCCACGATCGTCCGATCTATCAAGTTTAAATTTCTTGTTTTAACGTTATAGCAAGACACTTATGTCACATCAATGTGTCATATCCCGTTGACACTCTTGATCATCTGCAGCGAGAATCTCTTTTACTGCATCAGTCTTTACCTGGTCCAAATAGCCGATGGTTACAGATGGCTACGGACATCTCGGAGAGATTTTAGGGGATCCAGTATAAAATACTATAGTCAGCCACACGTAAACAGGATAGTCTCAGGTAATAGATCCTCGCCATCGAACACGAGACATTTATGACAATGCTGTATTTGGCGCCAGTTGCAAGTACTTATTATCAATCTGTCAAGTATCTACCATACGGTAGTACCCATTCTGTTTTTTTAGAAATGGTCATGTTTGGTACGCTTGACGATCGGCGTCGAATTAATCAGATATAAGAGGGAACCTTATAGTGTTCAGTTAATTTATGGCTTCAACATATGGCATATATTAGTACCATAATATAAGGTTATTGATCACCGCCAGTCTTTGCCCGAAAACATCACTGTCCGTTTTTAACGATTTGATTAGGGATTAGTACTCAAGAAATAGAGAGTATTTCTCGTATCTTGGCAAGAACGTCAATGTATTATTATCGTTCGACAGGTTGACACTCATAAAAACATTGTATGTGTCATTCAGGGACATTGAACTTCAAGCATACCATTGAGATAGCAAATTTAACTACTACAAATACTTCTACGAAATTAAAACCGATATTTTCCTCTTGTTGTGAATCCTTTAGACACAGTTGTTTGTTTACTAAGACTCTATATGCTTCACTGACCCCCTGCAAACTGCAATAACCGCACGACATTATAAATTCATTATAAACAACCACAAAGGCACCACTTCGTTATAATTACATTGCACAATATATTGCACACTATACACTCCAACGTTAACTCGAACATGAATCAAATCAATTCGACATCGGTATACGTCGATACAATGTGCACGAACATAAGCTGCAATAGATATGTATGCCTCAGTCATGCCACCCTATCTAGTGCAGGCAAACCCTCCCGCATATGATTATCTTTCGAGTTGCCGCCACCGAGGCCGACAACGACGATGAAGAAAAGGCAGATTCCACGTTGCCCCAGCAGAGAGAGAGAGAGAGATGGCCCCGTTAGCCTCTCCCTGGGGCGAAAGCGGACGGAAGGGGGAGACGTTGTGAACGATTCGAGGGATAGGACAAAGGACAGCCTCATAGGGGGCCAATATGGTAGATCCTGTGGGGTCGTCTTTGCCTGCCCCTCTGTAGCCGATTACAGCGCCGCCTAGCTCCGCCTTCTTTGGGGAACAACTCGGTCTCTCCTCGACGTCGAGCTGGCGCACTCGGAGCACTCATAGCACGCTAGCTGATGCTGGGACCTCCGGAGCAGTGGAAGAGATGGCAATAGATGGCGCACGACGCTTTGAACGAATATATATTTCCCCGCCAGCTGTTACCAGAACACAGTCAAGTCAGATACATACAGCTGTGAGGCTCGAGCGGGGCAAGGCAAAGCATGGTGGGTGGGTGGGTGTCTGGGTGTATAGGACCAAGGTTAGGACCCATCGTTAGCGGGCGAAGGCAGTGGCAGGCGAGGATGAAGCAGTGCTAGTGCCCTGTACACGTTCGGGGTGGTATTGGTGTATCACTCCAGAGTCTTGGTTCGTACTGGGTCCCGGCGAGTAGGCTACAGTTGTTGCCGATTTATGGGAATAGAGGGGCAAATATCATTCCCTTTGTGGACAGGCGACTGGACAAAACCGCGTCAAACAATGACCAAACTCGAATGGACGTAAACCGAACAAGGGTAGTAAACATTCGGAATCGATTAAACGACCTATGTTTAATCGTATGTCAATTACACTACGTTGGGCTTGGACTTTGACTGCTTCAATATACACTGAGAAAAAAAATTAGCCGGATCCGCTATATATTATATATATATATATATTTTTTTTTGTGTCACCCCCTAGATTTCAACAAATCGTAACCAAGAGGACACATTTGAGGAATTTCTTCTGTATCAGATTAATGTACGTGTCAATAACATACACAAGGGCAGCACATCTGACGGCCCATGCAGCCTGCTACAACGAAATGTGTCATCTTTCATCAGTAAGTCCAACGGACGTCTACGAAAGGTCAGCAAGCGAACGCGACTGTCGATTGGCCTCGAATTCGACCATAAGAGTTAAACCTTCATAGATTAACAGCTTTAAGGACCCTTAAACGTTATCCGCACATAATACGGGCGCAAATGAAAACGAAACCTCGTCTTCGACAGCTTCACATGACTGTCCGACTTAACTTTGCCCGCAACAATATGGACAGGGGCTGGAAATTGCTAAGTATTAGGGCAACGTTCTTTAAAGAATATCCTGAGAGTGCACATCTATCTAAAATGTATTGCGTTGTTTCAGATCGTCCTCAGTGTCGGCCAGGTACCTCGGGGTGCACCTTGACAAGGCCATGAGGGGCGCCGCGCACGTTAGGATTGCGGCAGCGAAGGCTTCAAAAGCTGCCACCGGCCTTGCCCGGATCCTGCTTATCATCCACGGCCCGCGAGAAGGTAAGAGGCGCCCCGGTCTGAGTCTCGCGCCTACATCAAGAGGACCCTCCGGGGAACACAGCGGACGCTGGCTCTCCGGATCGCGCAAGCATACACAAAGGTGAGTACTCAAGCGCCATGGCCCTCGCTGGAACGGCACCCTGGGACCTCAAAGCTGAACACCGACGGAGGCGATTCAGGGAGGGGAGGTTCGACTTGCCCTAGCTGCCTGGCAAGCAGAATGGGACAGGGTTGCTAGGTTCGCTCCTGGGACGGCAGTGAGGGATGTCTTACTGGACATCAAGGCGTGGCTGGAAAGATCAGGTGGGGAAATAATTTACTTCCTCACCCAGGTCATCACAGGGCACGGGGACTTCAAATCCCACTTCCACAGGATTGGACATTTGAGCACTGTGTGATTCAGGAGTCGAAGATCATCCTCTTTACATACTGGTAGCATGTAGGGACACAGAGCAAGTACGGCAGGAGGCCGTGGACGCCGAGCTGATAAGGGCCATGCAAGATCCTCCGGGAGAAGGATAGGCTAGAACGGGCGCGGATAGCAGAGCTTGTCCGAAGGGAAAATGCCCAGAACCCACTCGCTGCGGCTGGGCGGGGGGTAGGACATAGTTGGAATTAACTGCACTGACTTAAGGCACTGACTGAAGTAATACTTTTGACAATCGCGGTCAGTGCCCCAAGTCAAAATCGGTTCTGGGTTTAGACAGCAAAAGTCTGACACTACCAAGCAAATACCTTAGTTATGTAGTCTGGTGCCCATGCAGGATTTACCTTTAACCGCTATAAAAAAAAGAAGACCGTCCTCAGTGACGAGAAGCACTTCAATTTGGACTGACCAGATAAATATAACACAATTTAATTTAAGAACGTTTGTCAGACTATTATTAATAGAGAGAGAGAGAGTAATATGAGAGGCACATTTCGTTTTATGATTCTTCAAAAAATATCTCCTTAGAAAAATAGAAGGAAATAATTACTCGTTAGTTATTTTCTGCTGTGTACCTGTTCTATTCTGTGTTAACGATCATAATTATTTCCACTTTCTCTTAACGAAGATAGAACAATTGACGTACGATCTATTTCCTATTGTATTTTCGTATGGGGGAAATAGTATATGATTTATTACCATGGGGTTAATCGAAAATGCAAATATTTGCGAAATGGAAACAATTTCGCTTAATATCTTCTATTATCGAGGGTTGACCTTTTTGCACAGACTTCCTTCTCGCAGCACAGCCTTATGCTTCATCTATCGAACAACCAACCAACCAACCAGTCTACCCATCAAGCCCGCATCAGCATTGCAGCCAGAGCGGCACAATGCGATTCGAAACGCCAATTTCCCGCCTACCAATCCTGTCGTCTTCTCTCCGCGTTGCTCTGCCGCCGGTGCTATGCTTTCGCTTAATTGGCGCTGGCTGTGCTTCGAGTCAATCGTGTTCTCTTTTTCAGCGTACGATGCATAGTGGCAGCGCTGACGACCGAGCAGCACCAGGTTCGTAGCGCGTAGCATCGTTGAGGTCGCCTGGTTGGCTACCCTAGACAGCCTTTTTCGGCCTAGCAGCTAGGTGGCGACAATGTTTGCGGTCAGGAATTGAAGGTTCTCTCTATTTTTTCATTGCTCGCTTACCTGGTCGGCTACACTGCGACGCCAGCTCCGCTAGCAATGATTTCGACACGCCTGGCCGTTGAGGTTTATGGCAGTTAGCACGAGCAATGGGGGTGCGTCCAATTTGAGTTTGATATCTTTTTTTTTTGCTTCGGAGCTACTGCATTTAGCGTGATATGAGATTGGGTGACGTGTATGCCACAGGTCAACCCTTAACTATGCTTATAGGCACACGAAACGATATATATATATATATATATATATTGATATTGATCCAGCTACGATAGATTGGGAAGGAGGATTTTTTAAATACATTTCCTATGATGCCTTTTTAATACGTTAAGTCCAAAAGTTATAATTTCCATACGAGCTGCCTTCGGGCAATATTCTTGAACAACATTAGCCCGTCGCGACGATTCTGCATTCGTTTGCCTAAGGGGCACGGTCTAAAACAATCGCTAAAAGACGCATTCTTTAAAAGGACAAAATTTTTCCTAGATATGAATCTGCTGGGGATATACTATTTTTACTCATCTTCAGTATCTAATACCATTGAAGATAGTATTATACTATATCGTATTTAATGAGCCATGAGCCAAATCCTTCGGTCGCTTGATACGAGAAGAGAAACATAAAATATCGGATTTGGATTCAACAAACAACTTTGGGAATCTGCTTGGAAAAAGTCTGTTCATGTATTCATGTACAACATTGGTACCAATTCACAGGTGGCTACATTAAACTTTCCTGAAATTCATAAATTAAGTCTTGTCGAGGTGTTCCCAAAACGGCTGCGAGGCGTTAGAGTCCTTAAAATTTTGCACCAACTCGCTCACTTTACAAAGAACAAAGATGCATCAGCTCATAGGCGATACACGGCTGCTTTCGGTAAATATTTGCCCTTAACAAAGGTTTTGCTACTCGGGCTGCCAAAAGCTGATGTTTGATCGTTAATTCTATTTTCTCTATTCTGGCCCTAAGTTACGAACGGTGTCGGCACTAGGAGCTGCCAGTGTCAACCGACAACGTTAGCAACGACACCAACGATGGATGGATGAAACGATCGTACTTTTGTTGACTTTTGGTGGTCATGTTTGCACAATCGCAGATCCTCGTCCACAAACTCGGCTCACTTGAAGGAGTACCTTTACTTCTACCTCGCTGCGGCGATGGACGCCCATGGGGTTTGGATAGGCAGAGTTATGTCGTCTTTACATCGACCACCGACTCCGTAAGGTCTCAGCTATACAGCGGTGTAACATCACTGTTACGAAAACGGAAGCAAGTAACAAATCAGCTTCCCGGGCCCGTATCGGAACTAGCGAGCTAATATTGATGTAGTGGCGCGAGCAAGATAGATTTATGTAATCGCTTAGTGGTGGTGGTGGTGGTAGTTGCGGCAGCAACGGCGCTTACAATGGAGCGAACTCGGACACATCGATGATCGGAGCATCGTGGTACCGGATCGGCGTTCGGTGGGGTCCATTGTACGAGCGTTGTTCACTCTCGTTCTTCGGTTCGAGAACAGGGCGATCGCGGTATTGCGCTAGCGTTAGTAAGAACCCACTTGGATTGTTTTGTTTAGACTAACCGCAGCTACTGAGGCCGCAAAACAATGCTTAGTGTTATCTCAATTGACTGCTGTAATGCTTCTATCAATCAAGTAATCAGGTGAAGTAGAGAACAGGTATGAACAGGGATGTGTCACTTCGTGTTTTCTTTGCAACAAAAACAATAATATTTCAATATAGGCATGTCAAAGTGACAGGTCAATTTGCGGCCGTACAACGGATATGAGCGTGATAGAAATTAAACGTATACAAAATTGTGGCAATAAATCTACAGACCCTTTCGTCGATTTGGGTGTCAATGAAAGTAGCTCTAAAACATCGATCAGCAGCAGATTAAGTAAAAAATGAAAATATACTGGCAAATCTTCGGGTGTCAGCAGAGACAGCAGACGGACTCGCCTGTTCTTTACCTAATTCTAATCTATACACACACACAAATAACTCCTAGAGACACTTTGTGCTATTCCGTATTATTGAGATACGAGCACTTCAGTCTCAAATAATTAGGCAGAGTGCTAAAATTTTTAGTTAGTCAGGATACAGAAGGCTTTGCATTAAAAAAAAATTAAATAAAACCCGTTACGAGCTTGCTTATATATATATAACTTGTTCAAGTCGAACCACTGTTGAACATCAGTTCTATCAGGGGAGAGGTGAGTGTACTCATTTTGCCTGAGGACATCGATCACACTCATGTCTTTGTCCAATCTAAAAACTCAGACGAAACTTCATCATATAACTGGATGGTGTCTGATGATAAGGGGAATTGATGGTCTTGAAAGAGGCCAATTGTCGGCAAGAGGTCAATCGTCGACATCATTGGTCACATAATCGAAGAGCCAAAAGCCACAGCTTCGTCACTCGGCATCGATGGCTACACCCCCCTCCCCGTTCAGCGAATGATGAGCGTTGAGAGTTGCCGAAACTTGGAATGGATGGATCAGTTTAGGTCTACTCTACATATTTGGGTACTGGCCGACACTATTCATAAAGCAGCTACAATGCACTAACGAGACCTAGTATGCCACTACTGAGAGGTAGTGTTGTACAGGCGTTGGTTAGGATTGTCGTGTTGTTGTCAAGGACGACAATGAAAAAAGCCCACTTGAAAAAGACTGCCAAGAGAGTAGCTAAGTCATACAATAGTGAACGGCAGAGCGAGTCGACTGAAGACAGCTCGAGATGATCCATTACCTAAAGCAGGGTTCCCTACAGAGCGAATGGAGCAGGACTCGAGTGACACCACTGTACACCTCATACTGCCTGGCCTCACATTACTCTACACCTACGATTTGCGTATATTGTATTGTTGCTGGACAGCTTGTGAGAGTTGTTAGGAGAGAGAGAGAGAGATGGAGAAAGAGAGATATAGACAAAGGAGCCAAGTAGCCATAGTTCGAAATGACAAATCTACATACATATAAACAGTGAAGATAAATATGATTGCCAGCGGCCGAGTAGCCACTATCATTCCCCTCATACATGAACAAATGACCGCGATCTCTCTCTCTGATGATGATGTGGCTTTGTCCGTGAATGAATAGAATGGCGGCGGTTACAGAGTTTGGGGCACCTTTTTGTCATTCGTGACAGGATAAAAAAAGCTGTTTTCTGTGCTCCGCTCTTCTACTTGGCTTTGATATTCTACAGATAATGAGATGTGTTTAGTGACCTCGGTATAGCCGTACGTCTTTCTTATTCACGTAGCGACATGATCCAATATATATACATGAATATAATAGATAAATACAAGATATAATAACAAGGTTTCACTTTCCCACGCTAACGTAATCTTTGATCTAAGCTTGTATAATTTGAATTGGCTTTTATCGACGTAAATCATCATTTGTCATCTATTTGATGATGAGCGATCTACGTCACAGCTGCACTTTACTAGAAGTTCGACGTTGCTAACTATAATCCAAATAATAATTAAACCTATTTTTCCAAATTACACACATTCAAAGGAATCATTCGTCTTAATGGCAAACGAAGGCCCGACAGAAGCTAGTAAAAGCTACTCTGCCGCGCGTCCGAAACCAACTCTATGTATATTTGTTTCTCTCTGCTATAGAAGTCAAAGGCTAAATAGGATTGGAGTTTTTTGAGCAAAGCTTAAATTCGCTGCGATCTTTACTTCAACCTGCACCAGTGTCAATTATCACGCAATCTCCAACAAACTAGCCATAGCGAATAATCAATTGGAGGCACTTATCCGCCTCCACTAATCCTGTAATAAGTCAAGCCAATCTTCTTTAGGCAGTGCAGGCTAATACGGACGCCAGAAGTTAAGTACCGCTTCAATTTTGCGAGATGCAAGCAGCTAGGATTACTGGTCTGCGCAGGCGCCTCCTCAATCCTCATCATGCACTTGCAATACTCCCGCCTCCATCAAATCGATCCCCTTCACGATTCGTCGGTGACTTAAGCGGCGCAGGCTTTCTGGCGGCACTAGCTTCGACCACCTTCACCGTCGCATTGCGATGAGCCACCGAGCTCGTTGTTCTGCTCTGAACGCAACCATTATATTAAAGGATCACAAGTGCTTTTCCCTGTAGCATTCGGAGTGGAGGTTTAGGGGGAAAACGGACGATCCGATCGAGAACAACGCCTCGTTTCGAGTCTAAGCCAGGAGCCGAGTGATCCTCAGCTGACGTATCATATACGAGTCTTCTTGTTGCACGCAAACGATTTCCATGATGCAGGTACACATTGGAGGTGATCCCGTGTTGCGTTCTACTCAGTGTTGCTGCGAGTTGACGTTTCTCTTCGTTCTCTTGAGACAAGACTATCACCGACGGAATCATCACCCTATGCCCTGAATGTGACACACATACACGAAGGCTCTACTAGCAGCATAAGCTTATACGGAAGCAGTAGATGTGTGTGGCTGAGTCTGATCTCTCGGGCAGAGATCTTGGGCCGGCGCCGCTACTGCCAGCAGCTCTAATAAAGTGATCACTCCTGGATATTATATTATTCCCCGGACTGTCTGCTCCCCTCGTTCGAAGCAGAGAGCACCACTGTCGCCTT
Organism: Stratiolaelaps scimitus; assembly: GCA_019614645.1. Classification (NCBI taxonomy): domain Eukaryota; kingdom Metazoa; phylum Arthropoda; class Arachnida; order Mesostigmata; family Laelapidae; genus Stratiolaelaps; species Stratiolaelaps scimitus. The sequence continues at coordinate 335,485 of JABWDB010000099.1, read as the reverse complement.
CTCCCTCAACTCAGTATCGTTTCGAACCGCTTCGGCACTGTTCTGCTTTGCGCTTGCCTTTCTGCCTATAATCGCCAACCATGAACTGGCTCCATGTCACGATAGAACGCAATGACGCGGTCTTGGTGGTGGTGGGGTGGGTGCTAATCCGAAACATCTGAGGCCACCAGGGCGACGCAGAATGCAGCAGAATCGGTGCTGCTCAAGCTGAATAGTGATCGCTCGTTGTTACCTCTAGCCATAGCCGTTCAAGGTAGGTGCCGGCTGCGAGGCAGAGTCAGAAGGGAAGCATCACCGCGGCGACGCGTGGCTTATTGAATCCTAGGGTTGTTCGCGCGGACGGCGATCAAGGGTGAACCTGCCTCCTCGGCCACCTTTCACTGAGGAGACCAGACGAGGGAAGGGAGACCGCGGCTATCGAAGGTGAAACAAAGGTATATAGATACGAAGAGAGACAGCGAGGTCGGCAGTGTTTAGCGAAAAAGGGAGGAGAGAGATAGACAGATAGGAGAGCTACGAATTGAGACATTATCTCTTTGAGGAACAGGACGTCGGTGTATCTAGAACAGTATGATAGTAGGAGCACAGCTGCAGAGTGACACTTGTGTTCACGAGATGACGTCTGGGCGGGGGTATGCGATTACAGGGGAGGACTGAAAATGGTAGCTTGGTGATGATATAAATATAAGCAGCTCGCACGTATGCCTTGTAGAAGAGATATAAGCATTAACTAGACGACAACAAGTTGGTTTGTATGGTTCGTCGTTAAGAGGATTTGATTGTCAGTAGATATTGTAAACAATCTATTGGCAAAAGGAGGTCAATACTGATAAAGGTGCAGTTGCGGATTGCTGATAAAAGAACAGATGTAGTTAGTTGGTGCTGAGAAGGAGAAACACAAGTTAGTGTACAAATACAATAATGTGCAAAGAGCGTCTTTTGTGCCTTTCACTTCGTAAATTAGACATCATGCTCTCGTTTATTATCCTCCGACAGTATGGAGTTTGTTTCCTAGTAAGATTCGGTCACTCACTTCAGTAAGGAAGTTTAACGACGAAGAATTGTACTACTATTATTATAATATTCCGTTGCCCTTCGGCAGATTCGGCCACGTTAAACCCGTTGTATATACGAAGCACAAAAGTGTTCCTCAACAAGTGGACTATTGGACTTTCGGAAGTATACAACAATGTTTCAGGGATGTGGCACGTGCTGATCTCGCACACGTGACCCATATGGGTCAGATTGAATCCGAGACGAACAGCCGGAGAGACTGGCTGTGAGGCGGTGACAAAGCTCTAAGTTCAGCACAATGGAACGGTATCGGATATTATTGGCAACATAATGCCTCGGTATAGTAGTTTGCCTCACGGCACGTGGATGCACTGACGCCAACACTCCCAAAAAAGCGGCCTGTTTAAGGCCATCGTCATTGAAATTCCGCAATCAAAGTAGAACACTGTCGTCAGGTGCATGATAAGCAGTGAAAGACCTCTGCTGGGGCTCAGGTGATTGGATCGTCACAATTGATGGGAGTATCGTGCGAATGCCGATCCCACAGGTATCAAATACCATCTAATACTTCTGTTAACAATAGACTAGAGTACAGTGGCTCCACTCATTCATTCATTTTTCAAGTTAGTGATGCTCAACAGCGTCGACAGCATAGCAGAGCAGATGACCTAGCAGAAATAATTCGTAGTAACAGACTACGGATAACAAGTGATAACGGGCATAAACATTTTTTTTTCCGATTTTTTTCCAATTAAATTTAGATGTTTCGAGCTGTAAACGCCTGTCATAAATGGTTAGAGCAGCACTCAACACTATGAAATATTTTCCTGAAACTGTTGTAGCCTATGTCCATTGCAGGTATTGCACCTTTAATATGAACTCGCCAAAATAGGTTCAATTTCATGAGAAACTAGCCTTGTTCTGTCAGACATCCTCCTCGACAGTAACACTTGTTTTCTTTAATTTGAATTGAATATATTAAGTATTCAAATAAACAATAAATGAAGAAACATATTATTGCTATTATCGCTCATTCATATTATTGTTTAAAAGGTGTGGACAGCTGAGAAACATCATATTCTAGAAGGGGGTGTTGCCATGCGGATATAAGCACACATCGCGCGGTATGCACCGATCGAGGTATACTATTATACAATGCTATCATAAGCCACAACTAACACAAAATGTTATCTCTATCATAATGAATCGATCGCACCTCCTTGAATGGTGGTACGTTCGTTAAATTTTACGCAAGAGTGATTGACAGAGACAATGACAACAACCACCTCGTCAGCACGCAGAAGTGCACCTGCTCAATGTATCTCTCTCTCCTCCTTCACCTTCAAATACTGTCATATGCTCGTCTCAGCTGTGCGATCGCCTGTGAAATGTGAGTGGCGTGGATGGCTAATCTTTCTTCCACCTCTCGCATATATCTCTCTCTCTCTCTCTCTTTTTTGATGTGATGCGGATGACATCACATGATGATGTGATGTTATCGGCATCACATCGCGTCGAAAAGCGATGGCTAAATATCAAACAGGAGGCCAAGTAAATTAACTAATGATGAACATCCGAACCCTATTGGATTTGTTGTGGCTGTTTCTATCTGCGGTACAAAGCAAACTCGCATGTTTTTTAAGCGTTAACAACACATTTGACAGTGAGTTATACAAGTGTTAGTTTATGTTAGTGGGTGGCATTTCAGCCCAACTTGATTTGACAACTTGATGGGATTTGAAGGGAATGGATTACAATAACTATAATTAGTTAGTGTTATAATTAGGACCGACTGACGGGGATACGGCCGCATACTTATTCTTAATTGAAGGTTCGTGAGATTAAAGTCTTTCACTCCTGTTGATTTTATTGAATTTTAGTAAGCGTTATAAAATCAAATCCACCGCAGATCTGTCAGCAAATTGTAAGGCTCATAGGAGTAAGACGCAAAACAAAGAATATCCGAACATCATGACCAAAGTCACAAAGTTGCGCCAAATAGATACATGTATGGCTTTTTAGATAGTTTAAATGATGCTAATAATATTTTATACATTCACAGCACTACAACGAAAACTGTTTTATGAAGTATCATATATTTAGTGGGATTTGTGTGTCCTATACATCAACTTGTTCTGTCAGACATCCTTGTATTATAAGACTACTTGTAACTACAATCTAATACCATATTGAATAATCTACATACATTCACATTATATCATATATACAATATGATACAGATAAAACGAGACCATTTTATATGCAATCATTGTTGAACACAATCTTGTCCCCCGTTTAATCTTGATATGATTATTAAGGTACCGGTATTATTTAGGTACCGGTCTACCTATACACAATATAAATACGTCTGAATGTCTCAATTGACGGCCGTTATTTTCTCGTATTTTTTCGTAGGTGCTCGGGATTTGTCGTCCCACTGCAAATGTCTCCCTCTCTACTCCCTAATGATGAGGATTATTTATTTCAGCTCTTCGTTATTCCCTAAATCTTGCTTGCGCCTTTCTGGGTGTGCACGAAGCCTGCACATAGCCACATCTCAGCGGCTGAGCCCATTTCTAAATCTATCCACCTGGAGTGGATGTCACCCCCCTAGGGGCGCGTGCTTAGTGAACGCTATGAGGTGACTGTGTTGGAGGTATCCGTTCACGATTTTGAGATGCATTTAGTTACCATTGATCCTCGCTTCCTCCACTAGGCTGCTCGGGAGTATAATGTTCTTTTTGTCAGATGTGGGGCAGGTTCAACCTACGCTGGGTTCGTCCCACCATAGTGGACGAGGAGGCCGCTTTAGCCAATGACACTTTACGCTCGAGCAGTCACATAGGTGGTACCATAGGCACAATTGTATTTAGAAAAAGGTGAAGAGGGGGCGTTTAGGAGAAGTCAAGTGTCAAATGTTGAGAACTCTATGTATGGGCCGGACGTGAACCTGTGCGAGCGGGAGACAGCCCAGGCTAATATTATCCCCGATGCAGATTAAGATGAGGTGTGAACATTCGACATAGTGCATGAGCTGTACAAGCGCTCATAGCGAGTTTACAGGCTGCTTAACACAGTGGGCTCTGGATAACTTTGAAATGAAACATTTGGATGAAGTGATCTTTTCTCCCCGTTAGTTTAGATGTATGACATATTACCCGAACCCGTTTGAACGATTGAAACAAATTGCATGATGAGCTGGCGTTAAGAACTTCATACACTGCAGTTGGAAATTTTCGAGCTTCAGATGCTTATTAGGTTCATTCCTTTCGAATGAAAGCTTTTCCGTATCGCCAGCGTGTGAAATGATGAAATATTTTTTTATCGGTTAACGTGCGCATACGTTACTTTATAATTAGCTAATAATGAAGTCAATCGCGATCTAGCTTAACTGTGTTCAGTTTATTGTTTATTGTGCCATGTTGTAATCGTCATCACATGACAACATGGGACATCTCTTGGTTCTAGAAGTTGGTCTACAAACATGATTACTATGCACGTATCGCAGTTGCAATCATTTGTAACACATGAAGTAATGAGGTTGAATCGAGTGTAGAGTCCGGATTCGATTTTGTTTCGCAGTGATAACTAATTATTCCTATAGTTTTACCGCGACAACAATACTAACGCACCTAATGTGTAAAAACAATTAGTGAGAGAATGAAGTGGATCATGTAGGAAGGCTAGACCACGAAATGTAGGACTTCACAGAAATAAATGGCTGTAATGGTCTTGTTTTTTGTGGGTAGGCTTGAACTGATGGGAAAAGTGTTTTCTGACAACGATGGGTTTTTGGAAAATCTTTGTCGTGTCCAGAAATGCGATAGACTATTTAGGACTGATGATCATAATCTGCGGGAGCTGCTAATCTGTATAATAGGGTCGAAAATATCAAAGTACATAAGTCACATACAAACACACACACATTATAAGCTCCCGGAAAGCCGAGATTTCACTCGGTTACCCAGACATATCGACGAATGGTGAATTGTTCTATCTAGCAGCAATCCGTTCAAGCAAACTTTTGCAAGATGCATTCTCAGAAACAGACGCTCACAAAAACAATTAATGAAGAGGGGAACATTTGAACGAAGAAGCCCTTTGGGAACAGATAATAATGAAAGACTAATTCGTGCCAGCGAGCAACATATGAGTGCAAAAAAAAATGCTAAAACAGTGAAAGGCAAAAGGAATTCCTTCAGAATCCGACCGCGCTTGAAATTCGACGTCAAATACACAGTCATAATAACACGAGTAGTGAGAGGTAACATCTAAAATTGGTACATCTCTAAAGTGGGATAGGCAAATTAGGAATAGGGATTTCATAAAACGGAGCCATCCAGAACAGAACAGAGGTGGAAAAAAATAAAGACAATTACCTCACATGGTCGTAGAAAAAGCTAACAAATCTCAGACTAATTGAACCAACTACATGATCAGTATAGTAATATCATATTTTCCATGAATGAAATGAATACACTGTATGCACAAATACGTGGAACCCTTCTATAGCAGCAGTGGAATCAGTCAAGTGGAATAAGATAAACGTCGACAAAACATTGCGCAGAACGAAATAGAGGAATAGAGGAGAGAGAGAGAGAGACAAAGAAGCAAAAACTATCATAAATCGACTTTGAACAGACAGATACTGTTAGGTGAGGTATACATATATATATATATATATATACTAGGACATACATAATATATACAAGGAAAAGTGACACTACACATAGCGGATGTTATAGAAGTGTTGGCCATTGGTATCATTGTGGTCCGAAGATGCGTTGACGAATGTTTGCTGTGAGTACACAGTCAATTAATAGGTATCTGTGGGTACTGTGTACACAGTCAGACTTCAAATGGCCCTCCTATTTAAATTGCACTATTTTCTGAGTTTCTTAGTTTCTTTCGAACGAGTATTATTTCACTCAACAAGAAAAACAAACGAGTTGCATGCTGCAAGTTGACGATAATGTTTACAAGGTCGCAAGTATAGCCCAGTTCCACGGTGGCTGCTGAATGACTCACGACCACAGGATTCAATCTCCAGTTGGGACTCACGGTTAGTTTTTCAACTTCTTTAAGTGCGGAATAGCCCCCAGCTCACCGTATGGTCTCTTCGGATCAGCTTGAACATTTCTATACTTCCTACTGTGATATCGTTTCGAAATTTTGAGTCCATGGACTCATGACGAACATTCTAAATTGATTGGGTAATTCGATCCATGGATAATCGATTACAAAGTATGCACCGGTGGCGCATGTCTCTCGGAAACAGATCAAAGTGACCACTCCTCATTCATGTTAGGTAAAATGTTTAGTTCGACAGATCCGTCGCTCATTACCACCAGCCTTCGTGTCCTGCGAAATTGTATCCGCCGCCGTGGTGATGAATCACCACGGTGTCGTGGTGATTATGTCCATGATGATGGTGATGTCCATGGTGATGGTGGCCATGGTGATGATATCCATGATGATGATGATGTCCATGGTGATGGTGGCCATGGTGATAACTATTGCCGTGGCCACAGAAACAATAAGGAGACACAGACACAATAATGAACTGACAGATTTTGCTTAAAAAGTGAAAACATAGAATAAGCGGGGAGGACTTATTTAGTCCTTTAAAGCTTATCATGACTAGATGTGGCCGGTCACAGAACGACAACTACATTTGCAGATAGAAAAAGGTGAGTGAAAAATAATATATAATAGAATTATGATTTGATGGAAAGTACAGAACTAAACAGTTTTTTTAATGATTAGTCCATGAACTATATCAGTGAAAAATTAACGATCTGTAGCACCTTGTAACAATAGCAGCTTTACAGTGGTTTACGAAGTCTAAAACGATTTAGTGTTCACTGCTGATGACAGACCTAACTTGCATCGATGAAGATAAAACTTAACACAGGCCTGCAATGTCAGCCTTTATCAGCCATCAGATCTCGTTTATGCCAATTGCAACTGCCTTAACGATAATCTCTATTAAAGCATAGCTCTCATCGTCTAGTCGCATTATGGGGTGGGCCCAATAAGAAGCGAGCTTACCATAATGTGGTTTGCAAATTAATAAAGCCCACCCAACGGTCGATCAAGATTGCGTGTTATAGAGGAACTTGGTGATCAAGAAATAGATTGAGCATAATATGTTTTGTATTGCGCTACGTGTCCGTTTTGGTAATTTTTAATATAATGTTGGTTTTGCTTAGTTAGGATTAGCTTGTTAATAGGGTCAATTTGAGTTTAAAAAGATACACAGGGATCACCTTGGCAGGGTTCAGTACCAGTTGACTAATTATCTAATAAGGTTGTGTTCTTAAGTGCCTATGACACTTTGCATGAAATCATATCTATTCTACGAAAGCACACCTTTTTACAAGGTGTGCAAACTATTTCTTCTGTTGTATATGAAAATATGTATCTGAAGATATCTTTGTATGCCATACCTGACTTTCAGAGCACCCGTCATCCGTATTGAGCACATAAACAGTAACTCTTGGAATATATGTATTTCCATATTATTGGGGCGACACTATACGATTTCTGCCTACGACCAAGATTTGAACGGGCCGTTGACAAGACAATTAAAGCAATAATAATATTAAACAGTAATTAATGAGGCACAACCCAGAGGAACAAGAGTAAACTAATTAAAAAATCTATATTGCCTCATCCGGGCAGCCCAACTGCAATTATCTTATACCTAATTCAAAACGTGTACTTACTCTGGAATTGGCACAGGAACAAATCGAGGTGCCAGGGCCGCCCCGAGTAAGCCGAGTCCTGCGATCTTTTTGAACTTGCCACCTTCACTAGTTGACACCAACAATGCAACTACGATAGCCATTATTGGCACCATGGCTAAACAACTACTCAGTTTCATCTTCCAGACGAGCGCACTACGAAACATGGGAAAATGACAATACTATTTAGTTGGTTTCATTCAGCACACCCGTATTGGTGACTTGGGATGAAGTTTTCGCTTTCCTGGAAAAGTTCAATATCAACTGCTAACCATCTTCCCAAGAAAGATATAGTGATAGGAATATTATAAGCTATTATACACAGCCATAAGCTCTCGTAGAGGTTCTATATCTAGAATGATGGCCCAGGGGGCAGATAACTTTTTCTGGGTCAACCTGACGCAATATCACTGCTCTCGTCTACCTGACGGCAGAGGGCACCAGTACACGCCTAATACAATCGAGGATGGACCGCAAATGTGCCGTCTTCCGGTGAAACACTTCAACAAGGGAATGCACAGCTTCTAGCCAATACGAAAGGTCTTGGTGTATAGAATGTCAATCAATTAGATACTGTACGCTTTGTGTGTTGGGCATAGCCTCGTATAACCACTCTATTTGAATGCACTCTGAAGTAGTTCTCAGTATCTAGGCTCGAGATCATCGAATCGGTGAGCACTTACGTTTTCTCTACGTAAGACTAGTTTTGTTTGATAATCCAAGTTGAGTCGTGCTGTGATCACTGTAGCGTGCGTGGGTTGCTTTTAAAAGCAGCTGCCGGTCCGTGAAGGCGACCGCAATTTCAGTCTGGGAAAGGACCTCTCAGTTTTGGGACTGCTTTAGATTGGGCGGGGTGACACACACAGTGAACGTTCCCATGCGACTAAGATTAATTCTCTGATTTTCAAATTTATTCAAATAGACCAACGCTAAGCAAAAGAATGAACATGAAACTAACTGAAATCAAACAAATGCATTAAGACAGCGGCGGTCCCGAACGTTTAGTCTCTGCCTGTCCATACATTGTTTCGCGGTGTTATGTGACAATGCGATCTTGTGACAAATGGCTACTGGAGTTCCACCTAATTTATCTAAATGGGACTAACATTACATAGCTTTTATGCCATTGACAGAGTGATTCATAATTTAGCCAAGTTACCTCAATTTCATGCGTTAGTTGAAAAAGTTCCTTTTACTATACCAGATTCAAGGAGACCAGATAGGAGCGATCGCCTTATCTATAGTATATAACTATAGTCCATATTTTTACGATTACCACATACATAATAGGCCCTTGTAAGAAACTAGTGATGTAAGGGAACCAGCGTATACCGAACTTAGTCGCTGTTCAATTCATTGACTCATTCGGGACGTTCTTCAAAGGTGGTGATGGCCCCGATGAGATTTCATCGAAAGGAAGCTATGATATGTACGGAATTTAGCGATATGCAAATACATCACACCCGAGTACGTCACATAAAAACTACACCCACGTACTTCAAGTGGTTCACGCTGGATAAGCATTGCTATTTACTATTTCAAATCATTAGGCTTAGACAGCCAACTAGTATACATAGCTTATAGCAAGACAAGAAATGTGGATATATATGAGCAATTATGAATACGTTATTATTCAAGGTAGAATATCATAAATAGGTGTATTGTGTTTGCAAATTCGTCAACGACGGTAACACTTAATACTATCAGGTTAAAATAATGTCAATCAAAAGACCGCGTCGCTCTTGTAAGTAATAAAGACAGAGAATTTCTGATGCGATATAGTTCTAACATTAAGGTGAGTTCTATAGAAGCTGGTCGTGCATTGCAGTTTTGTTAATAGGAACTATGTTCGATCAATCGGCAACCATCACTGTTGAAACCATCGCCATTGTTTGTTGTTACTGTAACTGAACAACAAGACGCGTCAAATACAAATTCGGCCGCTGAAATGTTTCCCACCAATACGCACCCGAAATTTATGCACGGACAGTCACCGGAGCAAGCTTTAAAATTATATCACCGATTATAGAAGATCGAGAACGACCAGACCCAATTGGACGAGTCACGTAAACTCCTCGTTTATTGTAGACAGCGGACTGAGAACGAACCGTGTAAACACGCAAACTATGGCCTCTGCCCCCCAAAAATGGCTATTCTACATCTTAACATGGGCCAATTTGTGCTACAGGAGGCAAACTACTCAATGACACTTACCAGACATGATTCAAATATATATGTATATATATATATATTCAGTGATGGTATTGGCAACACGTTTGGTAACAAGCACCTTCTTTGCAAAAGTCCAGAACAGTTTGAGAATGCGAACATTTTTGGGAGTTACTATGGAGCTCATAATAAAAGGCACTATAATATATCATATATTTTGCATATGATATCGTACAGACTCTATCCACCTCAAAGTACAAACATAGCACAGTCCCTACTCTGTGTTTAATAAAACCAATGTGTATATCTCACAACAGCGTTTCATTGAGAAGCTCGCTCTTATAATACGTTACGTGCTCATAGACGAATTGTATTCGATCGCACAACGAAATGTATGATTAAATTGCAGATGGTGTATAGTACTTGGTTGGCGGTAGTTAACAAAACAAAGAAACATAGCGAGTCTTTTCGAAAACATTACTATAACCCTAGGAATGGGATACGTGCGTTCGAAGCGAACCATTTCTATGAGCATCTCTGTTCGTCGACAGATTTTACAGCTTTTGTATCGAACGGTTGAATCGTTCAACGACTGCGTACAACGTATTTAAGGAAGACTCGGCGATAGACAACTCAGACGACAACCAGCCAAACTCCTGACACAGGCCAAACTCCTGAGCAAGGAATATGGGGATAAGTATCCATTTGAGTTGGATCTCGTGGAACCTTTCCGTCGCATCGTTCGGAATAATATAACACCGGTTTCCTATAACAACACAAATGATAATCATTCGGCTCTAGATGGAGGTGTACACAAACACGTAGATGCACTTAACTGCCGTTCACCATGGACAAATGAAACAAAGTATACATGTTCAAATACCTATGCTGTGCTATCATCAGCTGTTAGAATTACGCAACGATTAACCCTATTAAATAATTCAACAATTTTAATCTTTAACAACTGTGCGCACGATTCGATCGCAAGCTCTTCCATGCGGAACGGCTTTGCTTCGCTATCGACAACAGTCGTTCGATGGACAACACACGATAATAAGAAGAGGGCGAGACATTCTAATTGTTTCATGTATAAATCCCATCGTGTAGGGATTTGATACAGATATATCTATAGTATTTATTAATATATAAATATAATACTAAGGTATATTACAGGGTTGTACGATGCCTCTCACTGGTGACTCGATATTCTTACAAAACGTTTAGTATATTTGCATCTATTACGCCGATGAACGCACTGATGATATCGATTTACAGATAACTTTTCATATTTATAGGGATTGTATTGTTTTATTTTTGTATTGTTTTGTTTACTTGTGCCCAACTTTTTTGCAATATGACTGACATTCTTATTGAACAGGGCTCAACTTTGACTGCGTCGCAAATGTTTTTGTCGTAAATGGCTCTGTCATGATGATAGATACATCAGGAATCGCCTTCAATGTTCATAGCTTACAATGGTAATTACTATTTTCTTTATATGTTTGCTATGGTGTTCATGGCAGACTGAATTGCCTTCTCTATTTAAATGCTAGTTATCTTATAGCATAGACGAATATATGTGGTAGTCTACCAACTAGTGTCGCTCGTTTGTCGGCGGCGTCGACGGCGTCCGAAGTTGGTCTCACGACCTACACGACCTGTGGCTATGGGTCGCTTGGATCCGCTGTAACTACACAGAGACTAGACATCATCCATAAGTTTGCTTTCAGAGGTGGCGTAGTTGCTGGAACAGGATTCGGTCAGGTCGCCAATGGCAGGTTCTACTGGCTGCTACAGCGACTAAAGGCAGTTCGACCATATTTCTACTGAATAATTGCCAACTCGTTTGATAACTCTTTCCGGGTGTGGCTCAAGTCGTGTGTTGTGTGAACAAATCTAAATTATAACAGGTTTGCTTTTCTGTACTACTTCACATATGTGTAGATTTTTCTTCAGCATATAAACGTATTTCGTATTGTTTGAATTCCAAGTCCCTCGATAAACAACGCAGTCAATTCCTATGTCACACGAAGGATCAACAGTATGAGAGGGCTACTACTTCGTTGAGTAAAAGGGTCGCTCTGGCCCTCTGTGTGCATGGCTAAGCTCGTTGGTAACAACTTGTAATTCTCGTTCCCGTAAAGGTTTCCTATATAAGGATGGATATCTAGATGTATGTATTTATGTAATAGGTGAACTCTTACTAAAGTAGACTGCCTCGTATGTGTCTCTGTATGTGTGTGCGTTGTTCATGCGGGTCGCGCTGTATTCCACCCATTGAGCCACGGATAGAATTAAATGGTCGCATTTGTGGATAAGTTACGAGAACGTAAGGTAACCTCCATATCGGCCAGTGTCGCTGAAGGGCAAAATGATAAAGCCAAGCAGTCCACGCTGACTACCACGAATGTTCTAGTAGATTGAGTTCCCGAAACAAGTGAGTATGGTTTTGTAAACATTCTTAAGTGTACGAAAACGATGTATATACGATAATAAACGAAAGTTGTTGCATCGGATTTTAAAGATATTTGCTCTTGCTCTAGGCGAGTCTATCTCGTGTCGTTCGTTTTTGATTTTGTTTGAATTGTTATTGTGTTCAAATTCCAAAATGTTGCACATGTGGCTTTAAACACCGACTGTAATACCTTGCTATACATAGTGTATAAATAGCGATTCATTTTATATGATGAGCTTACATGAGTTTTTATTAGGTTATGACTAATTGAGTCATGCTTTACGCACGAAACGTTTGAGCCCACAGCAGTTTATTATTTATTATTTTTCATAGTCCAATTGTCATTTCACACGTTTGAAATGAGTGACATACACATTCTACCACATAGAATAAAGGTAAAATCTTAAAATACTCACGGTGCAATCACTAGAGGAGCGGGAATTAAATTTCTGTTAAATGAGTGTCAGTTAATTATTCTATATGTATCCTCAATCGGCCGAGACATATTCAGTTTCTTGCTAAGTTTGGTTCGTTGGAGTCGCCTATGAGTCGACGTATTTACTGAAAAATATTTCACTACGCGATCAGTATAGCAGCTCTGTTCTTGTTGAATGAAAGCATCTTTCCTTTTCTTTTGGGGGGTGATCTAAACCCCACTTCCCCACAGATGGTTCGGAAAGTCAGGGGCACTATTTCGAAGGTACCTCCTAGGGGTACGCTGATACTTTCTTTACTTGAAGCAGAATCGCTCCTGTATTCCCCCTGGTTACGTCTCGGTTCCCTACCTCAGCTCCCGTATCAAATGAAAGTATCCATTTTGATCCAAGAGCCTGGAAAATCTTCAATGCGCCTTTAATGTAACCATATGTATATATCACTTAGTGGTTATCAAATTTGCATACGCGACACAACACTACCAATCTGGACTAGGATGGTCAAAGGAATAAAGAATCAAGGATATTATAACGATTAGCAGATATTTTCCATTGACATCCCAATGAGGATTATAGGTGAAAATATTTATGATCATTGTGGTTTAAAATGGGTCTATGGACTTGTCTACACCTAGAATGTGTCTGACGACTTGTCTGAGCCAGCTCCTTCACGCCAGCCTCGTGTGGGAGAGCAGACAATTTAATATCTAATTCTGTGTCAATTCGACTCGAACCCTTTATATGATTAATTTTGGATTCCCACGAAAGGTACCCATCAATCAATGAGTGTTAACTAATAAATTATGTTCTGTTGATTTCGTTGTTTGGCACAGCATTTCAAATGGGGGACATTTTGGCCAAATTTCGAAGCGATCTGGTCCTTGTGGTGAAAACAGGTGATCGAAAGGGGGCAGGTACTGATGCCAACGTTTATGCCGTCATTGAAGACGTCCATGGAAACCAAAATGTAGAGGTGGGAGGCCGTTCTAGAGATCAAGCGATCATATCTTATATCTTATATATTGACACTATTCCGTATCTATTTCATCACGAAATATCGTGAATCATTTGGCTATGATGATATGGCTGAATGTTCGTGATGGTACAGGAATTCTAGCGGACGTCTGTGCAGATGGAGTTCCTGCTATTTCTGTTGCATCTTCTCTCTCTCTCTCTCCCTCTCTTTGTGTCTCCAGTTTCAAGGGACAGTCATCTAATCAAAACAGTTTAGTATTTCGACATCGCGTAACTACGAATGCTGTGAATTTGCAACCCCAAATAATATTCCATGAAATTCATGATTACTTCTGATCAGTGATGAAAATTAAACAACCCGTGCTTCTGTATCCGTGTAGACCAAATTAGATAATTGGTTACGCAACGATCATGAACGGAATTCATCCGGCGTCTACAGTTTGCCATCAGAATCCAAGAGTCAGAGGCATGCTATCAAATGCGGGCAATCAGAGTCCGAAGCACCAGCTGCAGCAGCTCCATTGGGAGAACCTGCTTTTCTCATCCTGTGGAGGGACAGGAGTGGCTTCGCCGACGATTGGTTCGTCGAACGAGTTGAACTACGAACTCGAAGTTCGAAGGAAGTTCTGGCCATTTGGCCTCTGCATCGCTGGATCAAAGCTGATAAAAAGTACGTCATAATTCGTGCCAACCAATTTTGCGTATCTTCGTTGATTCATGGCGTGTCATACAAACACCCTATGTAATAAATGTCAGATAAATCATCTAGAGAATAGATACATATGCAACCGATGCACGCTAGATAGCATTGTACAATTGCAATTCTTTCAATAAACCTCTCTAGCGAGGATGAGACTCACCGTTCGATGTTTCTTCCACTGAACACAGATACAGGTTCGCTGTCAATGATTGTTTACTGCCACAGAAGGACACATCAACCAGTCAGCGGCTGGAGGAGTTACGGGAGCGGCGTGGACTTTTTGAGTTGAGTCAAAACCTTGAGGGGGCTCCTCCCCAGTGCCGATGTCCTCCATTGGCCATTTGTCCACCTGATGCGGTTAGTTGACATTATAGCACATGGTCAAAGAATCCTAGTGAATATTCTTTTTTTTTGTTATTATTTCCATTTATTTGTACTTCGATTGAAGCCTGACGCACAGCTCAACTCTACTCCCATGTTTGTTTGTTTTTTTACATCCTGTATCCATTTACCTCTTTGTGCTTTAAACTTGTTAAATATCACCTAACACATGGATGACATCATCATAGACTTTATACATCACACATAAGGTATCCGTCCATGCTTTTATGTGCAATGGCGTACGATTAGTTAGAGCTTTTCGCATATTAGTCTGTGAACCGTCACCACCGTTCTTCGAGGGGCACTGACGTGCACACTCCCATTCCCATGCGGACACGTTTGGATTGCAGCAACTTTGTGCTGTTTCTCGTCACCCATAAGTTGCTGAAGTAGTTCTTCACCCATTTCTTTTTCGAAACAACTGTGATATGCCACAGTCCCGGTGCGTGTGGTGTCCTGCATTGCTTCTTTGGCCAAAATGTCCGCACACCCATTTCCTGTAATTCCCAGGAATATTATTCTATATTCTAATAGGAATATTATTCCTTACCTGGTTGTTTGGTTGAGACAAGTGGAAACGAGTGACAATCCCAGTTTTCTGGCTGATTCAGTCGGCTCTGCACACGGTCAATGACACGATAATGTCCCAAGGTTGTGAAGGGACAGTCGTAATTCTCAAGGTGAATCTTATACCCATTATAATGTAACACGTGTACATTGGATAAGATAGATACGTTCAGTGGAAATTGAAACGTTTGCTTGTTTTCTGTTTAGCGGGAATTGACGTCGCTTCGTACACGAATGGAGCATAAACTCATCGCGGGGTCGACTGCTGCGTGGTGCTCTCTCGATGACCTGAAAAACATATATAAATTAGGCTTTCAAGAGCCCTCTGTAAGTAGTGCGATTAACTTGATATGGTGTCGAGCGTCAGTTCGGCACCCACCAAAACGTTGGATGCCAACATGAAATATATCGACTTATATTTTATTCATTATGCCACTTCAACAAGACAAAGGTAGAGTAAGTTTGAATTTTTTCTTATCCGCCGACTTCGGGGAACTTCAGGCAATTCATCGTTGGAAGTGCGATATGTGGTTTGGTGCTCAACGGCTGCAAGGGATAAATCCACTAGCGATTAAACTGTGCACCCAGCTGCCTGAATGGTAAAACTGTTTTTCGAGCTGACCCTCAGCTGTTCCCCTATCTGACAGGCCTCAGCTCTTAATGGTAGGAAGTCTACGTATTAACCTACCTCAGCACTGTGGGATCATAATCGCATTCTTACATACGATGAAAAACTGGTTGCCAAAGAAACAATTACATATAAACGTCATTTATTGTTACTGCTATAGGGCCAACCTGTCAATTATCCTAAACATGTGATTTTGGTCTCGCATTTTATTTTTGTCGTCTTTCTTTTAAACAAAATCTGCTTCGTTTTTGGTAACAATACAAAACCTAACCTGTTAGAACCTTATTTTTACTTTCTATAGAAACTCTATTTTAATGAGAAGATTTACATGAAATCAATGGCTATGCATAGTAAAATATCTGTGTGGTATTCACCAACGTTGAATTTCATTCAGTCTCTCAGATGGTCGCAATGGGGCCCAGATGTCGTTGGACAGAGCCGAGATCCAGAGAGCAATGAAGGCAAAGAAACTTTTCATAGTCGATCACAAAGTTCTCAGAAACCTTCCTTGCAGAGATGACAGAATGGTAAGCAAACATTTCCTCGATCTCTGCCAACTATCGGATATATAATATTAGGGTCCTGATGGAACGGTAAGATGATAATGATGATAACATTATTCAATTTAGATTGGCTATAGTTGGCATTAAATTTTAATTAAGTAGTTAAAGTAATTAATACCAAAAGACCTAATTTAAGCTAAGCGGCGAAACCCTTGCTCACGCAAAGGTGTTTACAATAACCACAGATGTGATTCACGTATTTCGGTATCTCTAAAATAGCAGCGCGTTGTTGCCAACGGGAGGACACTGTATTTAATGTAGATTTCAGCCAATCATCAAGGTAGCTGAAATCTACATTAATTAGTATAATCTCATTTACTTCATTCTCAGGTTGTCGCACCCGTTGGGCTATTCGGCATCAACAGCCGAGGAGAACTTCAACCCTTAGCGATTCACCTCTTCCCGGATGCAGCCGCTGACAATCCCCTATTCTCTCCGTCAGATCCACCCTACACGTGGATGTTAGCAAAAATGTTCTTCAACATGGCAGATGCAATGATACACAGGTACACTATAGGTTAGCCATGACTAAGCTTCCCCAGTGATGACTATTCTTCTGCAAGCCGTGATCTCCTTCAGTTGCATTTTTCATTATTGAAAGATTAGTCTCAGAGAGGTGCTGAAGCTGTATCGGCTAGAAATAGCCCATCAGGTAGTTGTTGTTTATTAGTGCCGCCCTTTTCTGAGAGAGCGCCCTCCTTTATTAGGTACTCGATAGAATTTTGAAGATTCCTCTAAATTGACATATATCTCTGTTACACCAATCAACCTAAGACCAAATGGACTTAGACCTATCAAATGATAAAAGGTCACGCGGGTTCATTTACGTAGATTTATCAAAGACGAGCACCAATTCGTCGCATGAGCATTTCGATTAATCTATCTACATCATTTGTCTCACCTTGCTGCGCTTCGCTACAGGAGTTGGTTATGGTTCGGGTTATGCCATCTGCTGCCCGAAAGCATCTGGGTGTCAGCCAATCGCTGCCTGTCTAGCTCGCATCCGATATACAAACTACTGGAGCCACATCTAGGACCAGTTATCCGGGCGAACTCGTAAGCATTCGATCTGTATGAATTTTATAGTGTTGTCCATGTTATGCGTGAACTAAGCTTACTGTAGACGCTGCGTTACTTCGTCATGTTAATATTTTCAGACACCTTCAACGTGAATTGATGAGCCCTGGGGGTTGGATGGACTCCACTACCATGGTGGGGATGCGTGGCCTTCAGGCCCTCATAGGTCGGATGTTCGAAGACTTCCACATTATAGATGATCTAGACATTCGAACTGTGATCACACGAAATGAAGTACGTACATACGTGCCGCTTGTGAACAAACTACCTAACCTTTTTTTTGTTACAACTTCCGCAACTAACACCAGTGTTTCCTATAACAGATACAATAGCTATTATTTTGGGTTCAACCTTTAAACTCAGCCAATTTCACAAAAACGGAGTTTAGATATCTTAAATAGTCGGTAGTAATCCTTGACTTTGGGTGTGTCTCATCTCAAGAAGCCAAAATACGGCCGTGCAGGTCAATAGTAATATAGTAGAGTCCAATAGTGATATCTTGTAGAGCCTGAAGAAGCTTCGCAAAGCATACAACGAATCTCAAACGCATTTGTTACAAACTATCGCGCGCTCGAATTACTGCTACCGCCATTACCACGATAACTTTCAGACAGGCGATGAGGCTTTGGAGGATTATCCCTTCAGGGAGGACGCGATTCAAATCCAAGATGCAATTCGCGAATACGTTTGCGCTGTGATCGAGAATCATTACCGTAAAGTGTTACTTTTATTCAATCTCTTTGTGCCCTCGAAGTAAACCGGTCACTCAGAACTGCTTACGCGAGAGAAGCAAATATACATTTCGGAGAATTTCAATCACACCGTAATTTTTTGAGTCGTTTTTGATATGTGCAACTACGAATTCTACAAGCAAGATAGTTAAAGTGGCACCACTCTGAAGTGAATTCTTCTTCCTCAGTTAGACCTTTATCAAAAACATAGTTCTCTTGATATAATCTCAGGGTTTGTCCGAAACGCGGATAATTATTCCCAATCTCCAAACGCGAAAAAGAGAGGATGAGTGAATGCTCCTGAATTTTCACAGCGCTCACAGGAAAGCCTAATAAGGGTGGTACCGGCTGCCTAAGGTTAGGTTTGGGGGGGGGGACTCAAAAAAATAATTGTCCCCCTAAGTCAGCATAACAATAACATACAAACATGCACAAATATCTATCATTTCAGATCACCCGTCTGACATCGCTGAGGATAGCGAACTGAGCGGATGGCTCGACGAAATGTCACGAAGTAGACGCAAAGGAGGATGTCAGATCAAGGTCAGTTTATTTGTCGCTGAACACTAAACGAAAATAGGACCTGCTTCAAATGAATGTTCAAGAATAGACCGTATTTAATAAGTCGGTATTTGATTTAAACAACTTTGTTTAAATCGAGCTAATTTGAGAACATTTCCTTTGTCCCGAATTGCCACAATATACCATTTGTTTATGCACAGTTTGAGTTCTTATAAACTTATATAATGTTGTTTATGGTTAGGCAGAGAAAATTACAAATAGCTGTAGCATTTCGTCAATGTTTCGCTCCCCCAATCAGATCCATGGCGTTGTATACATCATCATACGATCAATATGTGACCCAGAGCGTAATAGTCAAGGTAATCTCATTGTTCTCTATTTTTTTCGTACGCTGTTTACTACTTAGGGTATTCCATCACCAATCGACAGTGATGTCCTGATCGGCCTGCTTACGAACATCCTGTCGTTAGCATCATTGTTCAACGCCGCATACGGAGCAGGTCAATATGATGAGCTTGCGTTCCCTCCCAACTATCCATCAGCGATGAAAGGAACCATCCCACGGAATAACGTTAGTTTATGTTGACTTGTCGTTTATTCCTGTATAGCTATCTCATACCTTTCTGTAAATAACACATGCATGTAAAGGGGGTAAACTTCTCACGTTCCTGGTTGAACTGCATACTTGTGATAATAAATGCATGATGATCACTTGAGATAATAAACCGCAGTAAAACGAGTGCTGTATGGACTTCACACACGTACCAACCACGATGTCAGTGTTATGTAGGCACCTCAATGTTCGTTGACATTTTAGCACCCGCGGACCGAGCGCGAACTTGTAAGCCAGTTGCCTTCGAAGGAGGCAACATTGAGTTGGCTGTCCGTGGTTCGCTTCCTTTCGACAAAACCATCGCACCGGTTCGGTAGCACTTCAGGTGTCCATCTTTCGCATCCAGTGGACGTAGAAGCTCTGCAAAAGCTTCAGCAGCGGCTTAGCCAGGTCGGTAAATCGACGAGTACCGTTCGAACAATTTGAATTGAATAACACTATAGTAAATAGTGAGCATATCAAACTATAACAAAATCTATAAAGCTATATAGTAGAGGACAGGCACATGTTTTGAAACTTAGAAACGCTGACGAATAGCTCATCTAAAATGTAACAATTTGTGGTTTTTCAGATTTCGCAAACGATTAAGAAGCGAAACGAGACTCGCAAGTTCGCGTATACCTCACTTGACCCTGAAAATATACCTGACGCCATTGAAATATAGAAGGGCTCACATTTTGAGACGCGCAAAAACGACAATGACGACACTTTGGTTAAGGTGGAAATGGAATTTAACTGTTTAGAGATAATGGGCGGTTAGATGAAGATACCAACGCGATGGTTAATGCTCCCACGGTAATCTTGATGTGATGAAGTGTCTACCTAAAACACTTGACGAACTAGACTATGCAACATAGAATGCATACCGACGTAAGCTGGTTAATAAAATAATTACTGTAATGCCAACAGATTAATGAGCATTATGATTATTATTGCCTGCCTAGTATTTTACGTAGAGTTAGTGATCATAGGTGATGAGTATTTAAAACCACGAACCAGGTGTGGTCTGGTCAATTTATTATATATTATTATATTAAGTAGACAGGCTTCACGCAAAATTCCCAAAGTTTGATGCTGTTGAAGGCTAGGGATAGCGTGTATAAAATCTCTGTTCAGCTGAAAGGCTGGACTGATATACATTTTGTTCAGTGGATGTATGTATATATATATATATACACGCAAAACTAGGTGTATATGGTGTCTTTCACAGCTTTAAACAGACAATATTTGACGACCATTTTCTGGATCTGTTTGGTGTATTCGGATGACTCAGTGGCCGTCAGGTCAACAACAATCCTGTGCTTACCAAGATAGACTGCAAGGGGTGATCTTCTTATCCATTTGAGGCTGGAGTCTGTGCATACCGGACGAACACACATTTTGGGAATGCATTTTAAGGCTGACTTGTTTAGAACACCTTTATGGTAACGCTATATATATATTATATCCAGTATTGCACATGGTCGTATAGTTATATAGCTTAGAAACTTACTAAACATTTAAGTTTACTACTTGAGCTAAGGATTGTACTTCACTGTATAGCCTAGCATAGTGATATTCAGCCATCTAATTACTATTTCAAGATCTATACATCGCATACAGCAGATGATGGAATCTATCAGTGGCAAAACTTGTTATCACATGTTGATTAGCTGCTCTATTTGAACAGTGCAAACTAGGATGCATTTAATCTGGGTCTTTTCGCGGCACTACTTGCGTCTATGACAGATTTGGCTGTTGCTAATATTCGATAAAAAGCGTTCAGAAAAAGAAAAAACGACATGAACAAAGAAAGCGCATCCCCCACCGGTCACCGGCCACCATATACTTGACAATGATGAACACTACAGAATTCTTGACCCCTCTACAACGTCAACGTCATCAACCATAGTGATATACCCCTCATGGGCGAATCCACGATAGTTTTTTGCTCGCAGCAGCAGCAGCAGCAGTCACGTCTATACCAGCGAGTTCAAGCACCACCAGGCGGATTTGACCACCTGACCGGGCGGTGGCAGTAGTGGTGGTGGTACAGCCTTGTCGATCAAAATTTAAATTCTCCTCATCATCTTCAGTCAGTCAGTGATTCGATTTGGTCAGTCAAGAGCGGCGATGACGGTAAACAACCGCAGAAAAATAGCAAAAAAACCCACCAAGCAGTAACCAACCGGCCAGGCTCTCTCCAATGGACGGTAAGTGTTTGACACAATATATCACGGAGAAGAAGCCTTCTAATAGAACAGTATACGCGTTTGTTCAATGTTGCCTCGATGTGAAATAGCGCTGCTTCTACTCGCCCACCTAACGATATATCCACTCCACCTATTGGTGGTCATCTCGTAGAAAATATAAAAAGCGGATGTTGTAACTGTGTTCGCATCAGTCCGATCAGCAACGCACCGTCGTCATATTCTAGATTGGCATTAGCCCTGCTGCCGTTGAATAGCCGACGATGAATTTATTGGTAAGTATTATAAGTGCAACTCCATCACATGGGGCCAATAGCCTCAAGAGGCGTGTGAGCAAAGAGGGGCCTCTGTGTTTGTCTGTGTGCGAAGGCTGGTGTGTTTCTTGTTTCGTTCGTTTTATGGTATCAGTGAAAGAATGAACAACATCTGCGGTGTCTTTTTGTTGTTGTTTCTCGAAAGTGACATACTGTTTAAAGCAAATGAAGTAACTCTATATGTGTTTGCTAATGAGGTGAGTAACGCAAAAGTGTATTTACATCATTGGACCCATTGAAAAATTGGGTGTTACTTGTGTCAATTGCGATTACGAATCCTTTAGCATTATAATTATTGCCTGGCGAGAATAGCAATGAACATTGAGAAAAAAGAAATAAAAGAAGTACAAAAAGGAATCGAACAGGTTTTAGTTGTACAACTTAGTTGTCACCGGCGTCGCCAACGTTCATCCGCAATTCGATGAATGCACTACCGCTTCGAATATACAGAATATCCACTTTTGTGCGCCTGTTGGCTATGTTGGCCATGTCTCTGCTGGGTCATGAATGTCGCCAGAGACTGACGACTCCCTACTCAACTATTTAGGGATAATCCTTCACAAGTTCACTTAATACCCATTGTAATGATGTCCACATGAAGATTTTTTGTGCATATATTTTTTGTGCACGGGCTCTTTAGCTGTAGGCTAGGCTTCGTTTACTTCATTGTAACTTATTCCCCGATGCCATCAAAGCAATCTCTATTGAGGGAACACATCTTTCATAAAGCAGATCATCCACAATGTCCATAAGAACCTCTAATCGATACTCAGACGAAAACCACGATGCGAATCGTAGAACCTGTTCATTTTCTTGCCGACCTTCAGCCACCATCTACTGCTGATCTGACGTTTTGTCACAGCACAACTTATGTGCTATCGACAAC
The DNA here is from genome assembly GCA_019614645.1 of Stratiolaelaps scimitus. Lineage (NCBI taxonomy): Eukaryota > Metazoa > Arthropoda > Arachnida > Mesostigmata > Laelapidae > Stratiolaelaps > Stratiolaelaps scimitus. The sequence continues at coordinate 312,521 of JABWDB010000099.1, read as the reverse complement.
CTAAGGATACCTCTTATTATTATTGTAACCAGGTGATCTTCTGGGCGCTTTCCATCTGGATGGCCTCGTTGGTTTCTTGCGGCGACGGCGGCTGGTGGCCCTCTGGAGGTGGTGGTGGAGGTGGTTCATACATCGTTACCGATCTCGGAGGCCACGGCGGTGGCTGGCATGGAGGCGGAGGTGGTGGCGGTCACGGTAAAAGTTACATTATTACGAAGATACATCACAAGGGATGGAAGAAACACCACCACAAGAAGTATATCATCATCAAGAAGAAATACATTAAATTGTGGTAATGTGGAAAGGACGAGCGTGAGAGTGAGAAAGAAAAGGCGAATCGAGGAGATGGTGAACAATGCAAACGTTGTGTGGAGAAATTTTGTTATGACCTTTGACAACTGATAGCTTAATTGTCATTTAGTATATTAAGTCATCTCATCATCGCAGAAAGACGAATTACGAAGTGAACGGTACTATCGAGCCATATTATGTGATATGTGGAGACATTTACCAGGTGTATTATAAAACTCTGTAATGTACGATAGCTTCGGACGAATTCCATGCCTCGATAGAATCTGGCAGAATACTGTTGCCAACGTCACCCCGAAAGTGACGACCGGGTTTTCCTATTTAGATACGGTGTATATACGATGTACTGTAACGAGCTCGAGCGCAGTGTTATGTAAATAGATAGTTTCAGTATGAAATAAACTCTTTTTATGGTTACAGCGAAATACTTTTTGTTAAGTAGGCGCTTTATACGATATGTAGTATAATTTCTATTGTCTTCTCGTATTTTTGTGTATGGGAGAATTTGCTACAATTGCCACTGGTCCATAATACGAACAGGGAAATTGCACCTTTAATGCCCCTTCAAGTTAATGAAGGGAATCAGAGCCTAATTAAAATGGGCACTGCCGCAATTGGTCAACCGTTTGATACTTCTTTTGTTAAACTTTTCTTAGATAACCTGCGGTGAGAGGGGAACGTGGGTTTTACAGAGGGTGGATACATTAGGTGCCCCAGAAGTTTTTTCCGATTTTAGTAGTCCAAACTTTGTCGCCATGTTAATTGCCATTGGGTTACTTCGGAGCAAAATAAAAAAGAGCCCCTTGATCGAACGATTCTGAAAATTTCTCTATGACTTCCAAAGGACCTATGTCGATTGTAGTTTCGTCCTTTTCAAGTTCAAGATCGGAGATACAGCAGCGAACACGGCTACCGAAATGTGTGCTGCTTTGCGGACCCTCTACTGTAACTACTCGCACAGTGGAAACTTGGTTCAGAAAGTTTCGTTCAGGAGATTTCAACGAGAGATCAACCTCGAAGATATGCCTCTCGCGAAGGAGCCACCAATCGCAATGCTTGAACAAGATAAGTCTCTTAGTGCTCCTATGCTTGCTGAGCACCTAAATGTATCAGACTGAACCAGATCGTCTGCACCTATCAGACCGAGTTTATAAACTCGGAAACCGGATCCCTCATTAGCTAACGGATGCAAAAATTTCCGCATGCTGTTCCCTGTTACAGGGGCAAAATCAATGGGCTATTTGTCACTTGCGATTTATACAAATCGGCTTGATTAATTAATAAATTAAATGACAGTTTTACTAAGCGGACCCAATGTAAAGCAAGGTAGACCCAAACTATGTGTTTTCACAGAAGCTTTCATATCGACCTTAACACGGTTGTTGAGAAAAGAATATGTTAAAATGAGATAAGCTAGCTCCAAAAACGTAACGGGTCCTGCTAATCTCACCATATGATCGCGTGTTTTTGCGTATTGGTCCATGTAGACAAGACTTCCATGATTACAATGAGATTTCATGAACTTTCATTATTATTATTATTATTATTATTATTATAGTTCTATCTAAAGAGGGAGTTTCTCAAAAATAAGTTTTCGATGAGGTGTCGGTCTCGCTCACTGGTTGTTGCCGCTATCGTTAATTTTCATCAATGGCTTAACAATGACGAAATTGAATGCTGGTCAGCTATGTTAACTCCCCAACTGATTAATTTGCGTAATCCACTTGAATGTACTCATTCTGCTTACAAGTTGCTTTGCATTACTGATTCAGTTTATATATATATATATATATATCCCTGTACTAAAGCAGTGGCTAGGCTGGTTAAGATTGGAAGACCGTTCCTAAGGACTTTTTCATCTGGTACCCAATTGACTCGGCAGCTGATTGACTCTCGTGGTGGCGCAAACAATTCAGTTGTTTAAGAAGAAATAGTTACTGTTGATTATGCTCGTCTATTCGTGTCAGACACACTCATATATATTGCCGATGTCTTTTGCATCCATTGAGCTTGAAGACTACGGCAAATAAATGAAACCCAGACAGTCCGTCTGTGCTTCTAGGCAAGTACTATGTATATCTCGTTCAGTTGTACTGGGCTTGTTATATATATATATATATATATATATAATTATATGTATATACATTCATTTTTGTTTGGCAAGACGCATTTATGAAGTTTATAAACTGTGACCATCATATTTTCAAACAAGAAAAAGCGTCTATTTGACACTGATACGTTCCAAAAAATAGTGCACTTCGATTTCACAAGATTTCATCAGCTTCAAAGAGTTCATGAAAAAGATCTGTTATAGATCTCCAAAATGTAACGGTCAAAAAGTGAAGCTACTTTATAATTGTGTATCCATTCTGCAGGGCTGGCCAATTAACGCTGTATAGTTCAGAAGGTGCGTTTACATTGCAGGTTCCAGAACGAATCGGACCCTTGCTATAAACAGGCAGACGAAAATGATACTCGGTCTAAACTAAAAAACAATTGATTGACAAACGCTTGATTTGGTAACCAATAGAAATAATGACCTCTACGATCGATTGCGTAGCCACAGTTATTGACGTTTCGCCGTATTTCTGCCGTGTATCTACAGACAAAGGGTATAGATTCTCTCTGTCTCGCATACTGAATCATGTACAGTCAACTCTTGTGTTGGTGACACAAATAGTACGAAGGGTTAAGTAACCTCGTGAGGCATCTACTGTGTTGTCTTCTACAACGCGTTATGACGTCATCAGCACAGTATCCTTCTTCGCTACCTATCAGCTAATGATTTTGTACACAGAGACAGTTGCAATGTGTCACACATGGAGTTAAAATTCATTCACTCGAGGACCTTCTAGATCGATGCCATTTCGTTTCTTGGAAATCCTTCATGTTCGCTAACACCGTTTAATCCTGTACGGCCGGCTTAGTTACGACTCGAAGGTAAATACTACTGAGCTGCGCTTCCAACCGGCATTTCACGATTTGCCACTATAAAAGATTCGTTCGCAGCTGGTGCAAACTCACTTCAAGATGAAGCATCTAATTGTGGTTGCGCTTCTGATTGCCGTGTCGGCGGCTCAGCTCCCCGAGGGGCCTGAGCAGCAGCAGCAGCAGGATCTCGATGTAGAGGTCTCCTCGTTGTTCAAGAGTCGAGGAAACGGCCATGGAAACGGCAAAGTTCACAACGATCATCGACACCACGACAACGGCAATCACAATGGACACCACAAGGATCATCACCACCAAGATCATAGGCCGCGGCCTCGTCCATCTCGCCGCCATCCGCTGATCGACCGGTGCTTCGCCGAGTCTGTCCACCATTCGCGATTATCGGCCAAGGAGGCTTTCCACGTAAGTCATTGTTTTCGGGTCGCAGCCCGATAGTGTAAAGCAATTTGGCGAATATTATCATCATTAATCGTATCGATGGTTGTTATTGATACCACGCGTATGTAAGCTCATGCAGCTGTTGCCATTTTCGTGTGTCGGTACTACCGGAGCTGAACTATACGAATTCGTAACACCAACATTCGATTTCACAGTTCGTTAGAGTTTATCGATTGCTGATCGTTTGAAATGAATTACCTAATTATTCAAGTATACCAGGACAGTGTGTTCATCGAGTACTGATGCAGGATCGTAGTGATCCGCATTCGTTCATGAAATAGTTCCTGAGTAATTGGATACAGATTTTACATCGAAGCCCTGCAGATGTTATTAGCAGGACCAAGTCCGACCAAGCGAGTTCAGATAAATTTCTCACCTTTCTGATGGGGTGTTTCATGTTATTTCCTAGAAAATAACAAGCATAGTATTGTTGTTCAGTACGATGCGACCTGCCTGCCAATCACCTTATAGTGTTATTGTTACAAGCCCAGCTTTAGCACACAAAAGATAAGTGTGAGAATGGACCAGGTTTTCAACACGTCAACAAATTAATCCCGCTCTTTTCTTTTCCTTTTCTCGCCTCCCTCTTCGCCGTTTTCCGATTTATTCAATACGCAGCTCAAGGTCATCATCGACACCTCGATCCCTCCGCGTCCTCATCCCAGGCCCCACCCAACAGGAAGGCCCCACCCAACAGGAAGGCCCCATCCAACAGGAAGGCCCGACCCAACAGGAAGGCCCCACCCAACAGGAACGCCATTCCTGGCCGGCAGGTTCTACCCCAGGCCCTACCCGACCCCTGCGGATATTGAGCGCAGGATCAAGGAGCGCATTCTCCACATGGGCGCTATCCGTCATAAAGCGGCCGCCTTCGAGGTCGTCGACAAGACCGCTGTAAGTGCATTGCATGACGTAAAACAACGTTCGTTTCTGCTGCTGTTCTTAGAGTTCGAGATAAGTATTTATATATATATATATATAATTTAGCTTGACTGAATACATGCATACATACATATATTGGGTACAGACATCACTCCAACAAGAAAAACAACTCCCGAAAGCAATCAGGTTTATCAACCCAGGCAATGCATCAGAAACATTGAAACGCTAACTACTTTTACTCCTTTGATCAATAGAGAGAAGTACCAGTTACCGTTTGTGCTCGGACTATAATAAATTTTCCAGGCTGACCCACAGCCAGGTGCTCGAACTACCGAACATGATTCTAATTAATGACTAATCATTTCGTTTCATTTATTTTAGGCCTGCGTGAGGAGGCATCTTCCCACTCATCGACCCCATCCGCATCCGAGTCATCGCCCGACTCCCGCAACCGTCTAAATTTCAACATATATTAATAAGATGATTTTCCCTAACCAATTTACATTTGAATAAACGAACCTTGTTACATACACTTGCCCCTACAATTGTTTGGTTGGTGACTTGATGATAAATATACTATAGTTGTATTATTGTAATTTATTGGAAAAATACTCACTTTTAAAGGTTCGTTCCCTGAGTAACCTGTGAATGGTGTCGTTACAGTCTGGACTACATTGGCTCGAATATTTAGTAGTAGTATATGAATGCAAACTAACACTTTCTAAATTTTCAAATAAGAAAAAGAATACAACTACTAACGAACTTGCATCCCTGTCTTGCCTCTAGCATTTATAGGTGTATGTGTATAATATAGTGGCTGACACCACCAACTACCGAAAATTTAATTGAATCAATGAAAAGAAAGACGCTTCAAACTGAACTTAACCCCTGGAATTTATTGTAATTTGAAGAGTATTTGCCAAATCTTCTAACTAACTCAACGAAGGAATGCTCAGTCATCCTGTTTATAGATATAGATCACGCTTATTTGACTGTTCCTATTTGTTGTTGTTACTATTATTATTATTATTGTTATTGTAATCAATGTAAATAGCAATATGATTTCTATGACCTGCTGTATATATATATATATATATATATATATATATATATGCACGAATGACGCGTCACCTACAAATACAGAGCACAACCCATATTTATGATGAAAATAATGAAGGAGGTTGTTTTCTCCAGAGAAAAGAAACAAGACTAAACGTTGAATAGAAATGATAATAATGGGCACAACCAACTGCGAAGCTTTAATTGATCTTCGATAACTTAACGACGTTATGGTGAGCATCACTGCTGATGATGATTAAGCACGTCCCACCAACTAATATTAATAATGCCTTAGTAATTTCCGAGCAATTTTAGTGAGTTTATGGGTTTGTAAGTGAGTCCCACCCACACTTCACAGCCACTAATCACTCATTATTCGCCGAGTGATGCATGGTATTATACATTCAAACCGAAAGCCTTTATAAAAAAAAATAACATGCGCGCAGCATAAGGCTGTGTATCTGGATAACCAGCTACGGAAATACCGGTGCATCGGTTGCTTTGATGCCGAAGACAGCCAGTCTGAGTTCCACTTCAAAGAGCAGATGGTGCACGACGAAGAAACACATTTCCCCTTCGCCTGAGACGTTTATAAATGAATTAAGACTGTACGCGCAATGCTATATATACTTATAAATAGATTGCTATGGTTTTTGTTACATGCAGTTGTGTGTAGCTCGCCGATTGAACTACGATACCATCGATGACAACGGAGAGATACAAATATTGGGTAACAAATACATTCACAATTTTAAAGCACTTTAAGTTACTAGTTAAATACACCAGAGTTTCATCATCTGATTCGCTTTACATAATCGAAAACAATTTAGTTATGTATTCGTTAACAACCAAAAAAAATGTCACGCTCATTGATATGGCGTTTAATAATGTGTTCCGAGCTAACCGAACGAGATGGCCCCCATCTAGCTGCTGATGGAGATGCCTGGAGCTTAGGCGAAGCTCTATAATATTGCTTTTACATATTATAGAATAGCAATATATTACAATATAAATAATATAGTCCTGGATCTCCAGGATAACGTTAGATGAGGTCACTGGTGTCAAGGTCGCGTGGGAGTTCCGGCACTGGTGTGAGGTAACGTCGCTGCACCTCCTTCAGGGTCTCGATATCTTGTGAGTCCTTCGAAGTAACAGTGAGACTGACCGCAATACCTCGCTTGAACATACGGCCTGTACGGCCGACACTGAATGACCGAACAGAGAACAATCGACAGTTTATTTATTGACTACTCTCCCTTATTTCACTGCGCAACTGTATTCTAACATATAACCTATCCAGGCATGCTCTGAGAAAAAATCATCGATAATTTATTTATTTAACGACCCTTAAGCTGTATCTAGTGAATATACGACTCGTTTGTTGGCTACCTATTATTCTTGTTGGCCGCGTTTTGCTAACTTAAATGCGTGCAAGAGGCTGCGTAATCTTAATATGACGACCTATAAGTTTGCCTATCTTGAAAAGAGCCCCCGCACTTGAGTGTTAGCCCCACAGTCCAAAAAAAAGTTCGTCTTGTATTTAAAAAAGCGTAGGAGACACAAGTTATTTTTAAAAGACATGATGTAATTTAATTAGATATACCTCCCTATATTTGTGTAGGTCACACGGAGAAGACTTCGAAGTTTAATGTCCACAGCTACATATCACTTGGCGGTATAATGTACGATTGATTTGGCTTATACTTTACAGAAGGTAGCATACTAAAGCTATGTTTACCCTATCAAAGCCTGAGCTGCACATGCGTGCCCACACACAGATTTCAATGACACAGAAGCACACCGAGTGATGCACTGTGACACCTACCGGTGCAGATATATCTCGGATGATCTAGGAACGTCGTAGTTGACGACAAATGTGACAAACTCGTAATCAATTCCTCGACCCATTAGGTCGGTGGCTACGAGGATGCGACGAAAGAAGTTCTTGAACGATCCAAAGTTCTGCAAACGATCCACCTGCAATCCACAGCAGAAGGATCCCGATGATGAAACTACGATGAAGTATAAACTAATAATAATTATAATTAGAAATTAGTCAGAAATAGAACGCGGCAATGTAAGGGCGAAAGGCTACTGCACACTGAAAGTATCGTTCGGAGGTGTTGAACTGCAACCCCGTAATCACGGTGGTGAAATCCCATTCACAAAACATTGTGTTAGAAGACCGAACAATTGTAAAATATTGCCGTTCGATAAAACTGCCATCGTCAATTTCGATATTGCTTGCCACGTTACAACTCACTCAGCGTCCATTGCTACAGAACTGCAAGAAGAATAAAAAGAGGTGACAAACCTCTAAACGATACAATATGACTCATTTTTTATAGCGGTTGCGGATTCCTGTAATAATAGTGTGTCTATTGTCAAGGGCTCTGAAGGGCAACTTGAAACCGGAGAACAATAACGGAACTGTAGTAACAAAATGAAATTACTACAAAATTCGTATCGGAGAACCGCATCAGAACACCAGTGAATGAGAACTACAAAACAACGAGATAGGTTCAACGGAGTAGCATAGCTATAATATTTCCACGTCAGGCCGAGAATGCCAAGCAGAGTCAATAGAATTATCGGCAAAACGGGCGTCGCATGGCAACATCCACGAGCCACACTATATATATATATATATATATATCAGTGTGTGTGTGTGTATGTGTATAAGGTTATACCCTGACCAACCTGCGTCATTGCGCTGTGAAAGGGTATGCAAAGAAGACCGGCGCTGTTAAGTTCCTCACATAATGTCTGACAGCGAACAACCGAATTCACAAATATAACGACCTGTAACAAAATTGCACAAAATCAGGGGCAAACTAATTAGCTAAGACGTGGCAATAGTTACTAGTTATCCTGACGTACAGACGGAATTCGTTATCATTTTGACGAGTGCGCTGTACATCACACTCGAGTTAAGCGGTAGCTTCATAGCAAATGCACACAACCCAAGACAGAGGACATACAACATTATATGTCAACGTGAGGATTCGTCAGAGACAAAAGAAAGAACAGGAAAATGAAACCCGTTTAACATTAACCTGATTATAGTCGATTCTGTCGAGAAGATTAAGAAGATAGCGGGTCTTCTTCGATTGAGAATCCAGGCTCGCGCGGAACTGTGACACCCCCGTCAAGATCAGCTCACTTGGATCTTCTACTAGCAGAAGGCGAGGCTGTCAGAACGTCCGTGAACAAATGAAGACAATCAATTCAGGTTAAGAACTTATTGACGCCTCTTGTTAATTTTGATCACGGCCTCAAGAGTTGTATTGTAATTAGTCTACTTAACGACATATTCGTTGTGAATCAATCGACAAAGTTATCCGTCATACGGTGTTTATAGCAAGCCAATTGTATCATAAGCAGTTCCACACAGGCTTCCACCGAGCCAATTTAACTACAGTAACTTAGCCATCGGCTTTGATCGGTGCACGAATGGGACACAACTTTACAATTAGTTAGACAAGTAAAACTTGTATTCGCACCACCTGATTCCATGCGAACTGCTCAAATTGCGGGAAATCGACGCAAAGCAAGCGACCTAAACTTAACACCTCCAAAGAAATCTACTACTATTCTAGTTTCTAGCGCAAGTTTCGTCCAATGGAAACCACGATCTCATTACATGTATGACATGATATGCCTTTGTGGGCAGTTACGTCGTGATACCACTCACGCTATTTAGGGGAGGGGGTAATTAGCCCGTAGACATGATAATAGTCACTTTCAACACTGCCTGTCAGATAGGGAAACAGCTGAGGGTCAGCATGAAAAACAATTATTAGAGTCACTTCCAACAACGAAGTATCCCGCTTCAAAGGGCCCCATAAGGAACGAAGAATGACGATTCGTATCATAATATTTATCATAATTAAATTCATACACAGTGCATAAGTTTTAGGAAGCGCTGCTCTCGTTCTGCTTCGGTTCGGTCAATCGTCCCGGTAAACATCATCACTTGACGCTCCTCCGGACAGGCGTCGAGCAGTTCGCGAACTTCGTACGACATGCCCCCTAATAGAACACATCGAAGTAATAGAACACCTCGCGTCAAATAATGGTATTTTTATAACATATGTTACACTGGTAATTATAGAGCTGAGCAGCCAATCTGGGTTGGCTGATGGAAACCAATGGAATCATTGGCACTGAATAATAATAGAAGAGGTAAACTAAAGGTAGAGGTCAACGTTTTATTTGTTTATTAAATGTAAATGTTTCTGTATTTTATTTCCAGAGGATTTCGAATGGAAACACATAGAGCTCTTTGGCGTTTGGTACAGTGTTCGTTATCGCTCAACTCTCGCATAAAACTGCAGTCAGTTGTCAACATACAGTCCCCTGGATGTAGAAGTTTATCGCATTCATCGACGACGAAATGTGCCACCCTCCTGTAAAGTTAGTAAAACGATGTTAGCATGTGCAGAAGATGCTGCTCTATATATGATATTGTTCAATGCTTATTGGCTGCTAAAGGCCCACCGGCAAAGTGCGGCAGCCACTTGGTTCTGGTAGAAACGTCATGCAGCGCGTTTGATGTAACTATTGTAACAAATTGCCTAACCTCAGACTAAGTTGTCGGGTCTGCACTAGCGCAAGCAGCCTTCCAGGTGTGCCCACAACGATGTTCGGAAGTTTATGATGGAGTATAATTTTGTCTCGAATTTCGCCAAGCCCCCCATAGAGCGACTGTACCCTGTAACGAGACAGGCAAAGCAACACACAAAGCCATAACAATCGTGTTCAATTTAGCCTACCAAACGCGTATTCATAGGCGATCGGCTTTAACTAAATGAGAAGCATAACATTCATCATAAACTGCCAGGGTAACCCATTTTAAACCTGTCCAGATTATTAGATTCATTAAATACCATAATGTGCTTCTCACATTCATGTGTGCGTTAGTTATTTCTAGATTATTATGTGAACTCAACACACAGTTAAAGTTGATTGTCGCTGACTTGGTCAGCGTTCATACAACACCGTTAGACATTTATACACAACGCGCGACCAACGATGAGCTGGCTCCATTTGAGTCAGGGTTCGTTAATTAAGCCACATATGATACGCATATTGTATCGACCAAGACACCGTTAATTAGATAAATGAGAAATAGCTGTTTATGTTAGCATAATAATAATAATAATAATAATAATAATAATAATAAAAGTAATAAGCATTAAAGTACAGGCCTTAAGTGCACCTACTTGCATTCAGGTAGAAATTCGGCGAATGCCTGGAACTCGGCCGCGACCTGCACAGCCAATTCTCTTGTAGGCACAACTACCAGCGTTTCGATACGGTCTCCAAACTGCATCATCTGCAGGACTGCCAGACAGTACACTGCTGTCTTACCTGATCCTTCTTTGCTTTGCAGAAGTAAATCGTAACCGCTGAGCGCCACTGGAAGTCCGGTGACCTGTGCTGAGTGACACAACAGCAAAGTAACCAACGATGAAAACTAGAAAATCGATCAGTTTATTGTTCAGCCCCCCGATATTTACTCTTGGAAAGTTACTTTGAAGCTAACAAGAACCGTTCGGCCAAAGGGTTACAATGACGAAACCGATCGTTCACGCTAGCCGTCTTAATGCTGACACGGTCGGCCGCATGTTTGTGTACAATGCGGGAGATTATGATTGTCTTTATGTGACCTGCCTCATTTGTGTAGATATGTGTGCATTTCAAGAGGGTCGTATTTTTTGTTATCAGAGTATTGGATACAAACAGTAGCTTGACGAAGAGCTGGAAGGTAAACACCGGCCATTGCATTTTCAGTGCATGTTCTTCCGCCTGGAACCTACCCGGGGAAGGTCGAGAATACTGACGCAATTGTAGTGCTTTCATAAGTTCGGGTCGTAGGTCGAACGGCGTGAAGTCCAGCATTTCTTTTCCAACATCCACGACATGTCTGGAAATCGATGTGAGATGTTGTTCGGTCGCGGAAAGCTCGGAGCGTTTCTGGGATTCACCATCGTCGTGGGTCAAAGCCAATCCACTGTCTTCTGTGCTAGCCTCAAATTCGTCTGAATTCGTAATATATGTATACAAAGTTTAAATAAAACGAGTTAACATAGCTTTCAGAAAATCGTCGGAGGTGTTTTACTTTTGAGTTGTTTGTTCAGTTTTTTTTTTTCAAAAAGGTGTGCATATATATGTAAGGACAAGCAATCTATATAAAAAACAGCACATCATTCGGATACGGCCCAGTGGTGGCATCGTTGCCTGTCAGTTTGGCAGAACTTCGAACTTTGCTATTTTGAACCCTCGGATAGCTGGAAATATACAACATATCGTTTTGATGGTGGACAGCTCAGGCTTGCTAATTAAATTGCCTGCAAATGAGCGAGGCGGATACCAAGGGGTTAGTCTCCTCTTGCGCAACTGTGTGTCACTTTGGGGAACAATTCTGCCTAGCAATGTGTATAGGAAAAATGGGCAATTGCGATCTTCACTCTGACACTAGGGGGGAGGGGGTCGATGAGGCGCGAAACTGTACTAACTCTACTATCTCGGTCTACGAAGAAATCTGCTCAACTGACATTTTACGTAGCTGTATTGCGGTAGTCCCACAAGAGCCCTGACCTGCTAAATCAATTAGATACATAGATAGTGTTAAGCAGTCTCTCGAAGCGATATCATCATTTTAGCATATCGTGTCCACACTGTACTTCCTATCTATCATTGTTCTGTTCTTTATTTACCGCTCTTCACCCTAACGCCTTACGGGGGCGACGATACTCACACAGGAGTAAATGCTTTTCATAATATAGCCAGTAAAAAACCTAATCAATTTCGCTTCATGCGGTAGTTAAAATTATGTAGCAACAATTATTTATTCAGGTGCAATTTACTCAAACAAGAGGCTGTTCTTTAATTATCACCTCAATGTCATCACAGGATCCAGGGGTTGGACCTAATCTAATAGTTATTTCCATCGCCCTTTTGGATCTGTTCGAGAACCCATTACCGACCATTGCCATTTTCATTAGTGGCGCCCTTTGCCACAATAACAACAATCACTCAGGTAGTGGTGACCATCGCAGCCATAACAACGGCAACAGCACGTGTGGTAGTGGCAACGAGCCACGTGCTGGCAGTGTACACAAAACAACAAAACCCGCATGGCAATTGACCAAGGCCAATAACAGGTGAATAAAATGTCCGTATTCAGTATTTCAAAACGGGGTTAAAGGAATTAAAGATGGCTTGAGAGTGCGGCTTGTCGGAGTGCTATACTGTGAGGCTCCTCCTGGTTGAACCCAGTAGTACTAGCAAGTGTGAAGACCCGGGGGGCAGATCAATACTGCTGGGGGGAGAGACTTAGGATTGAAAAAACCTTCACCATTTCCACTCCGGTCTTGACGCACTGTACTCGGTGACAAGATGAGCTTTATACAAAATGTTATCGACAAAATGAGGCTTAAGATTAATTGCTGCCAAATCGTCTACTATGATAGCACTGCAAAGTAATAAAAATCAAAGACCTGGCTATTTACCTGTCGGCAGTAATAGGTGAATATATCGGACGTTGAATTTTTTCTTGCGTAATAATTAGTACTCACCTTCGAAAAGGTAATCATCATGGCAATCCATCTGGAGATCCATAAAAGGCTTCACTGTTTAACTTTAGTCCTGCTAAACCGTCACAAACCCCGTTAGGATGTCACATAAGACGGCGTATAGCGGCAGAGTCACCATCGACAACGAAGATTTTGTCTTGTTTCAAGCAACTCCACAAAGTGGTTCAACCCCCAATCTAGTCTTTATTAGAACTTCCAAGGCACAACAATACCACCACTCAGATAGTAGTTGCATCAATAGATTGCTAACATGATCATCATATGCGTTTCGATCGAAACAAACGACAATCGAACGCCAGTGTCTCTGCGTGTCTGTGTGTGTGTGTGTGCATGCTAAGGTTCTGTGCAGACGCCACACGAGAATAGCGACAACTCTTCCTTCTATGGACTTCATTCTCATTCATCTGCCGGGGTCACATCACATCGATCAACGTTGATGGGTCAACAGCAAGAACAAAGTGGTATAACTTCGTGTATGCCTTTTTTCAAAGCTGATCCTCAGATCTCTTTTCATAGAAAACAAGACCTTGGTACCACTGTGTTGTTGTAGCATTCCTCCGAGGGGCTTTCATGTGGGCTATGCTGGGCATCAACTAGAACCAATCATCTGTCAAATTGGTCTATGTATCATAGATAGGTTAGATCCTATTCCGTGTTGAAATTGGGTCATCTGTCGGTCGTTCAATGCGTTCACATTTCAGTGCTTTGGATGCGATTGATGAAACGTTTGTGGGAAGCAGAATATGTGAAGATTCATGGTAATATATGAATTCACGTTGCCGTCCGTTTTTGGGCCTGGGTTTATATTAGATAGGTTGGTAACATAATTTACAGTCACCTCCAATAATCTGAAATAACAAATGGGTCTTGCCGCCAAATACAAGCAATATTTACATTATAAAAATCTGTGTTACATTTTAAATCTTCTTTATATTGGATAGATATTTCTAGCGAAATTCGTCAAGCTTTGCCTATAGAGCTGTTGGAAAACCCCCAAACGCTGCTAGTATCGTAATAGGCTTGAGACTGTGCCAGGAAGATTTTTTTATCTGAAATTAGAAGAGATAAACATAGGTTGAATTTTCGGCTAGGCCTTTAACATAAACGAATGAAACTTACCTGTTTATTTATTTGCCCCTTAGTGGAGAAAATACGTTCAAGAAATTTGTTGAAACAATCTGATACATTTGTATGACAAACTTGTCTCAACACAGCTGAATCATTTGCGTTGATAAAAGTGTATATATCTATAAATACCTCGTCAAGATATTTGGCAATTATTCTGCCGTCTAAGACGATAACTCAGTGTGACAGAATTGAGGACAGGGTAATACCTGGCAAATTGTATACGCCATCTCAACTCAAAATCACAGTGATTACAAATGGAGAACCATAAATCATGGATGGATAACTAACGAAGTATCAAATGCCGTGAATGCCCTATTCACTTACGCTAAGTCAGCGATCGAACTAACCAAATGAATGTGATATTAATTATCTCTCTCCCTTCTCCCACCCTGAGACAGCAATATGAGGGTACGCTGATACACGTAGGGGTGTAATGGTATAGAGACAGAACACATGGGTTAGGAACTACGGATTCAACAATTACAGCCTATGCAAGGGAAAAAAGCGGTGCGCAGCTGCGGAGCGGCGAACTGTAGAATATTTATTATTTTATAATAAATACTCCTGCTTAGTTGCCACTTTTCTCGCTCGAGGGGCATTACCATCATCAATTCGGAGACCGGTACACGTACAATCTGCACGTAACGTGACTTCTCTCTCTCTCCTTTGTGCGGCAGAACTCTATACCTGTAACTGTTGTTGGGCAAATGTGTGTCTGGCAGCCAACTATGATCGAAGATCCCCGCCGATTCTAATGGCTCACAATAAACTTTATAAGCTGGGTCCATCGTCTATTATTGTTCATAATTGAATGACATTAGTGTGAAAATATTTTAGGAAACTAAGGCACGATTCTACGAGTTTCACCTTACAACTATAGATACATTATAATAATCATCAGTATACAGTATAGTCTCAACTCCCTCATCTGAAATTCTTAGATTAGTCGTAGATAATTTCGAGCAGTTACTTTTATAGACCACCGTAGAGGACGCGCCGCATCGCTGCGTCCCTCCAGGCTCGCCTGCAGCTGTGGTACCTGGATGAGGGTACGTTGGCGGGCGATCCGGCGACCGTCGCCTCCGAGGTCCAGCGAATACTCGACCACGAGGGGCACAGCGGCCTTGCCCTCAACCCCGCGAAGTGAGAGGTCTTCTTTTTGGACCTGCACCCCGACCCACAGCACTGCTCCCAGGGTGCCGTCTCACTCCGAGGTCGTCCCTTGAGCTCGTCGGCTCCCCTCTTATGGTCGAGGCCATCCGGCCACTCTTAGACCGTTGCTTCGAGCAGACTGCCGTGATGCTTGACCGACTGCCTCTGTTGGCGGCTCACCAGGGACTCTTCCGCCTTCGGTCCTGTTTCTCGGCGGCGCGCATGCAGCACTTGCTTAGGACAAGCCCGGTCGGCACTGAGGCTTCAGTCCTTCACGCCTATGACGACATGGTGCTGGACGCCCTGACAACGATCCTGAACCTCCAGCCTCTTCCGGCGCCGGTGTCGCAGGCTACCCTTCCGGTTTACTTTGGTGGCCTCGGGATCCTCAGTGTACACCGCTTGGCTGACGTCTACTACGCAGCCTCGCTCGCGGCGGTGGCCAACATCTCGCCCACTTCTCCGCTTCCAGTGAGGCTGCCCTTGACAAGACGGACGTCCGCGCCCGGGTCCCTCAGGACAAGCAGAGCAAGCAGCGGGTATGGTCTGATGTCCTCCAGAAGGAGCTGCGGGACTCCCTCTTGGCCTCAGCGCCACACGTTGCTGACCAGGCTCGCCTCCGGGCCGTCGACAGGCCTGGTGCGGGGGTATGGCTCCGCGCGCTGCCCTCCTCATCCTTTGGCACTGCTCTCGACGGTCTCTCCCTCCGCTTCTGTGTGGGCCTCCGCCTCGGGGCCCCTGTAGTTGCGACCCACAACTGCGAGCGTTGCGGGGACCCTGTCGTAACGAATGGCAACCACGGACTCTCGTGCGAGCGCAGCGCCGGTCGCCATCCGTGACACACGATGCTTAATAACACGCTCGTGAGGGCCCTCCACTCCGCCGGTATCCCTTGCACAAGGGAACCTCAGGGCCTCGACACTACCGACGGGCGCCGCCCTGACGGTCTCACTCTCATCCCCTTCCACAGGGGCCAGCACCTCGTTTTGGACGGCACGGTGGTTGACACTCTAGCACCTTCTTATGTCAAGCACTGTGCAACCACCTCCGGTTACGCGGTAGTGCGTGCGGAGCGGGCCAAGCTACGGAAGTACGACGCACTCCAGGCCACCCACCTTTTTTCCCACCTTGCTTTTGAAATCTTGGGCGGGCACGAAACCTTCACTCCGAACTTCCTCGAAGGAGTCTACCATAGGCTGATCCGCGCTACCGGGGACAACCGCGCAGGATCTTTCCTTCTACAACGCCTGTCTCTCGCTGTGTAGAGAGGCACTGCCATCGCCTTTCCCACAAGTTATTCATTTATAGACTTAAAACCTTGGAAATCTATGTACGTACAAACACTCCGCTGGATTGCCGCCTATATGTGACGAAGTGGAGGTATATTGGTGACCTTTGCTTCGATAATATACTCTGTTATCCCCGCTTTCCTCCGGCGTTCCTCGGGATCAGCCTTCCTTGACCATCGTGCTTCACGAATCAATTACACTTACCGAAGACATCATCTACATGAAGCTACGTGGGTGACCGTTAAAGATCATAGACGGTACAGTAGTCCACTCCTTCATGTGTCTACGTAATATCTAACTATGACGAAGTGATATCTATTAATATTCCTTATACTTCGGGGTCGCACATGTCCACAGAGAGAAGGGTTTATTCAATCGAACGATGTTCAAGGCAACGAGGGGCGGTTTGAATGTCACCGAGCAAGGATACAAAAGGGAGCCTTCCACGTCGACTAGGCAGCTCAGCTTAGCTTCCTGGTCGACGATGTCATCAAGATGTAACGAAAGCTAAGGAGGGCAAACATGGCACAGAACGAAAGCAGAATTACGATTTTCGAATGCCTTTTTGAATAGTCAACGGAATAAAAAAAAACAAATTTTGGGAGGAAAAACGAAATCGTTGACAGTTTCCGTCTTCTGCCGGTCTTAGAAAGCAGCTTTGTTCCTCGTTTTGACCCTTTCTTTTTTAGGGCAAGTGACACCGTTTAAGTCACATGAGATGTACAGAAGGATCAATGCGTCGATGTTTCAGGTAGCGTCTTCGTGACGTTCCACGGTAACGCAACGCTCTGTTCCTGTTCAAAGCTTTTTTTGTTGCCAACCTGCCTCTTACTTAGCTTAATGTTCGTCATTTTTCACTCTTACATCAATTCATGGTTTAAATAAAGACACAAGTGGTAAATGTACAACCAGTATACAGTTTTAGATTTTTTCGATTTTTTCGGAACAAATATCTCAGTCTTCATTATTTTTTTGTGTTCACATTATTTGTAAATTGTACACACTTTGTACAGACATAACGCATTATTCTCATGCACAGTGCCGTGGCTTGCTTCACACAACTCTCCATCAATCTGCATCTTTAGATACAGGGAACATTCTCCTATCTGCTAAAGAACTGATCGTATCATTTTCATCGATGAACGACCACAAATAATAACAAAAGAAAATCACACAATCATCCATCGATTCATCAGTCAACGTTGAGACAAGGGGCTCGTCGGCGCAACGCCCATTACATCTCATCGTTGATATTCTCTCGTCAGTCAAACAACTGTGATCTATGGTCCCCTGTTACTATCCGTGATCGCATCGCCTTAGATCGACACATACAATACAGTTCGATTTCACTCACGATCACCTTCCGATCACCGCATGTAATGATCTCTCATCTAATCTTCGCCAAACAGCAGCAGTCGATGTATTTCGTATCGTTTTCAGAAGTAGGCTGTTCCTTTGTACAAACAAACATTAGTAGTGTTGTCGCGTGACGACAATCTCCTCTGAATATTTACACGAACAACGTGATGCTCGTTTCTGTAGAATCTCGGAATGAAGGAAACAATTTCTATGATGGCGTCTCGAACAGAAATCACCTCTCTATCAAGTGGCGGATCGATCGGGTCACATAGACAGTGACCATATGGGTGACTAGCGACTACCTGTCAGGTGTGCAGCAGGAGAAATTCAGCAGTAGAATAATTATCATTATTATGATCATTAATTACTATGATCGTATTTTCGATTGCGTATTGGTTTCAGGCTTACGTTTTTAGGAACGTACACAGGCATGACACAGCGTGAACAGAGATTCCTAACCGGAGTTATTACGCGTAGCCATTTCGCTTAATTATATATATATATATATAAAGGAGAAGGTAGTAGTCACAAAAGGGTTATTAAAATATAATAGGATGGTGGCTCTGTTGTGTGACTGCGTATTTCGCAATCCTTCTTAACGAAAACAATTCACCTCTATGCAACGTGGATCACCTCACATTCACAGATGGTGATTGAAGGCTATCTTTGTTGCCCTCCGCAGTGCGTGGGGTAGGTTTCTGCTAAGTTCTCGCGATAATCTTTAACAAACTCATTGAATTTATCAGCCATCGCGGTGCACATTCGAACATTCGAATCAATTGTTTAAATGTTTTCATTGTCATGCACAATACACGCTCCAATACAAACAAACTGGCCTTTTCAATGAAAGTGGTGATGATGATGATGATAATAATAATGACAATAATAATAATAATAATAATAATAATAATACGAGCAATGCTAGGTCGACTATTCAGTTCTGCATATACTAGAGCTCCTCTAGCTGAAGGCATCATTGTTTGTTAGACTTCAACAATTTCCTTTCTTCGACCAGTGTTTCGACGATCGTCAGTCATAAACGTTTTTCTTTATAGCAAACCTCTTTGCTCACAATGTTGCCAGATGATGTGGTAAGCTTCTATTTATCTGTATCGATTTTGACTCTGTATAACCTTCTCGTCCCAACGTGCTCGCAGCCCCCCCATTGCGCGAACTCCCATCAAACTATTTTAGGTAGCTTTTATAGATAAAGTTGCTACGCATCCAGGTCTTGTCTGTCTCGAGCAAAAATAGAACGTCCTTCATATTCACTCGCTTGATTCGTGGTCGTAGTGCGGCCTTATTGCCGGTTCCGCTGCCCGTACCACCCAGGGTACCATCCAATCGGGCCTTCTTTCGAGGCCCAATCGCTTGCAGGGCCGTCATATTGGCTTCACGTTGACGCATCTCTTCCATTTCGGCTTTTTGCATCTAAAATACAAGCAAAATCCAAGTACACAATGATTGTGACAACTAGTCAAAAAGGGTCACCTATACGTAAAAGGGGTTTATTAGAGATGTATATAATTATCGTGTACAAATCATATATATATATATAGTGAGCGTACCTCTTTGGCGCGTTGCTTAAGCTTTAGTTGTTCAGGGTCTTCCATTTTGCTTCGTGATTTGGCGACCCTAAGAAGCATTTCCCGCTCATGTTCCTCATGTCGTTTTCTCTCGAGTTTGTCCAATTCTTCGACAAAGCGTAGCTGGGCACGAGGATCTGTTGTCTGTTCGAACCGGGCGCCGTCGGCTTTGAATGCTGGCGGTTCTGCGCGGTGCTCACTGGCGATGTTCAACCTTTCGAGATAGCCTTTAAGCTTCTCCTGGACGGCGTGCGAGACTAGCTTGATCACCTCGGGATCGACGGAATCTACGCCATGCTTTACCGCTATAATGAAAATTTAAAGCGCAATAATCAAATGCATACAGACTTAATCGACGTCGCCAATGCAACGGGCACGTTGATATGCGTTCAACTATTCTTTACGTACTTTAACACCACAATAATAGTAGAAATATATGCAAAACAAGGTTGCACTTTGCAATGTATTACACACAATAGCGCCGCAGTATTTGAGATCACCCGATAGTGACTATATCGCTACAAACGAAAGAGAATATAAGGATTTAATACAGAAAATCAGCAGGAGACCACACTATCAACGCCAGTTAATCCAAATGCACACATCCAACTCACTCATTCCACTCACCAATTTGCGTGATCTTCTTCTCAAGGGCAACACTAAACAGGAAGACATCGTCGCCACAGCTTCGTGTGGCGCCGACGAGTTCGCTACTGGCCAAAATTCGCTGACTCTCTTCTTGAAGATTGACGCCACCCATCGCTGCGACGTCGTTGATGTCGTCATCCTCGCGTAGGGCGGATCCATAGCGAACTTTCTCGGCAGCGCTGGCGTTCGCGGCCGCAGCAGCAGCCGCCGCTGCTGCCGCTGCCGCCGCCGCACCGGGGGTTGCACCGGGGGCTGCCGTAGACGCCGTCACCGGCGTTGCGCCGGTTGCCGGCGCTGTCGGGGCAGCCGTACTTGCTGTAGCTGCAGCGGCAGCTGCAGCAGCAGCAGCCGCCGCCGCGTTAGCGTTGGCGGCGGCGTTAGCAGCAGCGGCAGCTGAGGCCGCTGCTGCGGCTGCGGCGGCCGCTTGCGCCTGTGCATTTCGCTGAGCTGGCGTTGTCTTCGGTGTCGCGGGAGTTTTCGGCGCCGCGGGTGGCCTGGGCGCTTTAGGAGCAGGTGGGGGTTTGGTTGGCGTCGGTGCTTGCACAACGATACTCTTTGTCATACCACCTGGTGCCGAGATCGGGTGACCACTGGCCTGACTCAGGATGGCTCGAGGCGGCGGCTGTACGTGTGACCGTATGTGAACAATGTTAAAAGAATAGAAGGGAAACAGAAGAGAACAAGAGAAAGTTAGTCCATTTACATGAATATAATCGAACGAAATCGCAGGGACGAGTGGATGATGTGAGCACGACGACAATAAAGTGAACTCAATAGATCCAATTGGCGCCAGTAAAATACCGGGTTCAGAGGACAAGGATTGGTTCGTTTATTTTATCTAACTTCCTGGAATAGAGCACATTTATGTAATTTATGCTTGCCGATATTTTCTCAGTCAACTGACATCGATAGTAGAGAGAAGAGTCGTCGAATGGCTGACAGAGTTCGTCAGACCATATCTTATGAGCAACAAGAAATGCTTTCAGAAGAATGCGCGGCAAATAAAGTAATAAAGTTGTGTGTTGCATTCTCTCGATCCTCCATTCCGCTTCTAGTTCTTCGCTAGAAGACTCGTCCGACTCATGAATAATAGACAAAGTTACTACCTCTACTAATTATTAATAGACTAACATAACTATCGCTGTTAGTCAGACCGAGAAGGTCCCGTATCATGAAGCCCATTTGTCGTTTTCGAAGGGCGTTCGGAGCACGCACACAGTTGCAGCAATGACACAATCGTTTACAGTAGTACGCAGGCGTCATTTGTGCTTTCACTGATCGCGCAGGCAACACGATGCGATGACGACCACTTAGAGGTCACATCCAACTCTGATGAGCACGACAAGGTATACTGGCACTATTTCATTTCACTTTGACAAACGGAGCACGTTGATGCCAATTCGTCGACTCAGAGAGATGACGAATCAATACAAAAAGGCAATACAGGAAGACAAAAATGAAACGACCTAGCCTTGTGCTGGCAGCAGGTTATAGTAGGTCTGTCCCTTGCAAACAGGGCGTCAATAATACTTATAATAGTATCTAATTATTCGCCGAGAGTCGCAATTGCCTATCTCTTGTTGGAATATCCCGCATAGATCTGTCTCTCTTTCTCTCGATAATAATAATAATAATAATAATAATAATTGGGATGATAAGAGGATATATTTGCGTCTTTTTTTGTCGCTTTCCCGCTGCATCTCAGCAAAATGGTCGCGACACCTCAATCACTATAGGCGACCGATAGTAAGCAAACCCGCAGACCAGCTACAGCTGGATCAATAAGTAAACACAGGCAATAGCAATTTTCGCCTTCGAGGATTTTTTTCGTGCGGTATTTGACGTAGGCTGCCGGGTAAATAGACGATTTCTAGTTGGAGAGTACTTTCCGAGTCGATAATAGACGAACGTTTGTGGAACGAGGCAAAACAAATCATAGTGAATTCAGTTCAGTCTCTTAAATATTTAAAACTGTTCGTGCACCTGAATAAAGTTGCAAATAACGGTGTATAGGGATATCTACTATATGTCGCTTAAGGTAGCCACGAACAGTTAAGAAGTAGTACCACTTTCTCACATAGCGAATTCAGAACCCTGGTGGTATTTGTCTGCATGCGAACTGAAGGCACCTGCAACTGTGCACTAAACATAGCAGAACAAAGCAGCTATGAATGAGGTTCACAACAGCGAACCTGACTAATTTTCGTTTAATAGCACTGTCGCGTACGAGCTCATGTGCTCTTTTAGTAAAGGAAGAAGATTCAAATTGATATTGCTGTATCAAAATCATACTTATTATTTGTATGTATGCAAAATGAAGATGTTCGCTCTGTATATGCAAGTTCAAGTGATCGAATACTGATCCTTCAGTGAACGAATTATCAGCGGCTACACGGCGAAAGACTGTGCTCGAAGGTCAGAATTATTTTTTGCCCCACTGTCCAGTCGAAAGTGACAAACCTTTCCACGACACCTCGAATTCTCTATTGGTTTACTGTCCCTGCCTTCTTTAATTCTCATGGGACGAAATTCGATGACAGAGCAAACTGTGGGCACCGTGATACTCAACTGATATTAATTAAGCTCACTGTGAACGAGCAAGACGTCAAAGATGCCAGTCTTAAATTTTTTATTGAGAGCGAAAAAATGGTTTCGTAGCGAAATCCATGTGTCACCACTGTGGCAAAGCGTTGTCTTTCTCCTGCTCTTTCCTTGATTCGAGGTCGTAGCTCAACACGCCGTAATCGGATACAGAGAATCAGATTATATCACCCTGCCCAAGCGGATCATCGAGGGATTCCAGATAATGAGTTTGATTAGTCGTATAGTGCGGTAGCGAAAAACAAATGAATCCTGTTCGCGCCCACATAGCTGTACAAAGATCCCCAAATGCACGAGCAGTGCTGGACCTTAATGTTCGATTTATTGATGATCAATCCTTCGCGGCCGCCGCCGCAACGAGAAGAAGAAGAAGCAACGCTCAAGAAAGTGACAAAAACATCCAGAACCTACCGTCACGGTGACCAGTCTCTGGGGTTGCAGCAGACGAACGGTAGTGGTTGTCGTCGGCCCTGCATTGGTGGCCCGTATAATAGCCTGCGGCGTATGCGATGGCTGCGAAACTGGAGTGGCCACTGTTGTCGCCGGGGGACCAAGTGAACCCGGGGGTGGGGGTCGAACGCCCTCAATCGAGAGCTCCTTTGTCATCAAGGACTGCCGAAGGTGCGGCAAACTTTTCTGAAGATTTGACCAATGTTATATGGACCAAACAGAGTGAATGAACAATGAGTTAGAGGAGAGTAATTTGGCAACAAAAAAAGTAGGCAACAGAATTTTCATTCGGTATCTCTTTAATGAATACATCTGGTTAACTCTATGAATATATAGATGTACAATATTCTCTTGATAGCTAGATGCTAAGCAGTTAGTTAATGTGTAATTAATAGATGTCGTGTTCGAAGTGCATCGACACTAACCTTGAGGAAGGGGACAAGACAAGGTTGCGGGGAGGAGTTGAGCTCCCGTTGAAGTTGCGTCGTGAAGTCTTCAGGTGGAATGTTGCCATCGATCAGACCCTGAATCAGAGCTAGACTCGACATAGGACATGATGTAGAATACGATTAGTGTTCATACGTTAACCCCATGAGGGTGAATAGCAGACTATGTACTATATGTATGTGGGACTATTTTGTGGAATAATGAAAACTATTATTATTATTATTATTACCGAAAAATAGACTTCATCAAAATGTGGAAAGTAGTTAGTCGTTACAACAGCCAGATCGAATTCTGCGGTATGCCTATTATTCGCTATACGGGCCAGAAGGTTTATTTTAGACAAAAGCCGTGGAAAAACATGCTAGAACTAGATATTATATATATATAACCTTATAACCTTATATATCCGAACTAGATAAATAGTAAAGATCGTTAGGTCATATACTAATGACCCGTGAGGAAATAATCTAAACCGATCAATAATCAACAAATCGCGATGTTCTCGCTGTTACCGATTCGACCTGTTCAATAATCGAATGTTCCCTACCCTTGACGTTGGTCGCTGTCTGCACAGGTTGATCAGACGCCAGACGTATTAGCGTTGCAAGGAAGTTCTTACACTTCTTCTTAGCTGTGTTAGGCGACATCTGCGACGCTGTGTTCTGCTGTTGCTGCTGACCACCAACGGCTGTATTCGGCGGCGGATGATGAGCGGTAGTCTGCACCGTGAGCGGCCTGACCGCCGGAGCGGCCATCGTCGCCCCGGGCTGCATGGTAACTTGCCCCTGCGGTTGATGCAGGACCACCTGCGATATACGCACAGCAGCAGCAGCAGCAAATCGGATGGTGGTAAACCCGAAGTCGAAGTGGCATACGCGATGATTTCATGTTACACCCGGATGGAAATGGTGGTACCGATAAGCGATCACCACCACACCCGAATCAAGATTCGAGATCAGCAGCGAATCGTGATGACGCGGGGCGAGAAAACCGTTGCGGAGAGTCACGCAATTTAGAAGCAAAAATAAAATCATCTTGAATTAGACCACGAACCGAAGTAAACGAGCGAGTCTCTTCACGCCAAAATGAGAGAACGATGTGAAACTGACAACAATGAGAATTTGTATCATTAAAGCTGAGATGCAACATATTTCTTGTTTTCGCATGCATTTTGTATCGTATTGTTTCCCTATTGTACAAATCAATTCTTCTGTATTAAGCCACGTCCAATATGTGTTTCCTCTTAAAACACAAAACAGCAAATAATGAGTTGGACACGCACTCCGCAAACACGAGCCGTGCTGTATATTTCCTTGCATTATGGCGGTGCATGTAGCAACAATTGCGTAAACCAACGAGGTTCCAATGAAAAGCTTACACAACACACACATGTAAAATGCGCCGAAGACTCATAGTCAGAGAGAAAGACAGAGAGAGAAAAAAAAATCAACTGAAAATAACACGCAACAGCCGGCGAAATTCATGGCGAAGCGTTCCTCTTCGCGACAATGTGCGTTTCAACCACGTGAGGGTCTTGCGCACTTAATTCGCGCGTGGCCAGAAGCGGGAAAGCGTATTTGTCACCTATTTAGAGGTGACAGTGATCATTGTGTTATTCGCTCTGTGAGCGAAGTTTGAACTGTGGGATTGTGAGGCGAGGACGAGGCGTGGCTTGGGTGGGTTGATGGATATATATATATATAGATATATATATATAGGAAGGGAATTTGCCGTTGGGAAATGGGACTTTGCTGTGATTCGGATCAGTGCAACAAGGAAACAGTGCGACGTGGGAGGCGGAAACGTCCTGTGAAAAGGGTTTGCTACGAAGATCTGTAAAAGCTAAGCGTGATATTGTGAGTGTCGACAACAACGATGAGGAAGAGGTTTGGGGCGATTGGAGGTGCGTCAGATCAGTTTGTATTCGGGCAAACACATTTCAGGGGTATGGGATACGAGTAGAGTGGGAAAAAAAAAACATTTTGCTTTTCTGACTTCAACAGCATCGACTACTCAATGTATGTGTCAATGTATATATATATATATATATATACATGTGTATGTAATAAACGCGACGCTGTTATGACCATTGCATCATATGCACGATAACGGCGTCAAGGCGTTCAAGGGTTTTGTTTTTTATCACGTACATACTGATATCATAGAATATAATAAACGGATGTTAAGAAAGTAGATCGATCAAATATAAATGCATAAACACGGCAATCGATCTCATTCACCAATCAGCAGAACAGCGATCTCGGTGTACTAGATTAGAAAAATAAAGGGAAGATGACTGAATTTATTATATACATACGCACGCTACAACGGGTTACTGCACTGACAATTCTCCTAACACTGTCCGAATCCGCATCGCCAAGTCTCAAAATTCGCAAGGTCCGACCTGAGGCCGCTCGAGTATTAGAAAACTCATTAAGTGAAGAAAACACGCACGAAGTCGAGACTATTCTCAATAAACTCCAAGTTTTGACCTGCTAAACGTCTTGGTTGTACATACATATATATATATATATATATATATGTATACATACACAGAAAGGCGGGACTCAAATGTCATGTCCATTAATCATCATGCTAAACGCAAACAGAACGAAGAGATTCAACTTTTTCGCGCATTGTAAAACAACAAAGCATGCGAAAACAGCAACATCCCAACCCACTCATCCTGTTGAGTGAGTAAAAGTCGGTCGACATAACGAAATGTTCGAACCAGCAAACCGCAATATGTCCATTACGGTATATGCGGTACCACTGACCTTACTGCTAAGGAATACTGTATGCATACCTCGAGTAGAATCTGTACTGCAGAGAGTCACAACGAGGAACGGAGCTACTCAGGTAAATGTTATCAAAGCAATGATGGTTCATGAAGAAATCTTCACCATTTCTCACATTTCTATTTTTGCGACTGTTCTGATCAGAAAACTTATGAAGGACAGAAAAAATGACAACAACACGAGAAAAGTTAAACAACGAAATGAAATAAGAACACTTTAGTGGAGGAACGGAAAGTTACGGATGTGTAACAAAAAAAAATGTCCAAATAGCCCCGTTCTCTGCTGCATGTAATATATTGGCATGTATACAAATATAAATCAATCAGCGTCCTAGACACTGATCGACGTTACGTTCGCTGAACTAGGTATAATTGGGTTATATATAGCTGCATGACTATGAACAAAAATATTGTTGTATTGTAAATGTCCGCAAAAACTGGTGGTTGTTGTTGTTGTTGTCTTATAGCGGTGGTTGTAGACTATTTCATGTTTCTATTCGCTTTTTTTGTGTTGATGAAATGGTTCAATCTGTTCCATTGTTTACTGGGCGAAGGAAAAAATGCACATATCAATAATTGTTATGATGATAAGGCTGCTGCTACTCCTGACGAAATGGTTGATAATATCTATTCAATTCACTCATCTTAATTGGTTTGTGCTCTGTTGTTATTGGGTCATTATCGTAGACGTAGGAATATTTTCGTTGTGACTGCCTCGTTAAATGTGTATTGAGTACTGTTCGTTGATATCGCCAAACCTCTAAGCAGACGATGAGGACATTCGAACGTGTTATAACGGTGATAATCTCTAACTAGCCGTCTTCCTAGGATAGATGCAATTTGATTTTTTGATGACCGATGATCTGATTCCGACATTCGCTGGAAGCTGTTGTCGTAGCTGTTGTTGTTGGTGAATTGTCCTACCTGGGTGGGTGGTGCAGCTCGTCTGGCCACTTGAGGTGCAGCGGTCGTCGCCACAGGAATCGTGGTGACCCTCTGCTGGGCTGGTAGCGTCATGTTGACCAACTGGATCTGTCCCGACTGGTCGTGTCGCATGATCAATGTGCCGGGCCGAATCTGAACACTCGGCTGGAACGTGATCGTGTTCTGCATTCGTGGTACGTGGCATGTCACCCGGGTGGAGGGAGGCAAGGTCTAAGTGAGACACACAGACATCGGATACTTCACAGAGCCGGATAGCATATCGATGAGGTCGGTCGGTCGGTGTCTCTTTGTCTGTCTCCGTGTGTGTTTGTGTGAGTGTGCAAATGTGCATGCACATTTACATATATATATACACATGTATATATTGTATATATAAAGAGCGAGAGAGAGAGAGAGAGAGCTGAGAAAAACGCACGAGAAATTGAGGCTACAGTCGAGTCTATACGGAGACAACTCTAAGAGGGACTGACTTTCACCAGGGATTTCACCAGGCTTATTCGACGTCACCGATGAGAACCGCTGGCCGGTTGTAGAGTGCTGCCATCAGCAACGACTTGGTTGTTGTTTTTTTTGGTTTCCCAGTCAGGCGGGAAGAAGAAAGGTTGTATTTTGAAAGATGTTCGCCTAAATGTCTACTCCCATCCTATTCATAAATCCAGAGGAGCAACACCAGCACCAGCAACAGGTGGCGGTAACATCAGCGAAGAGAAGTCGTAGCTTTTCAAGGTGGCACTGCCTTGGCGGGCATCTTCAATGTGCAGCAGCTGCAATTGCTAGAACCTAGAACGTTATATTTCAAACACCTACCATGACAATGTGTTGATGCTATTATTGGTACGTGCGAACGTGAGATGACAATTCAAGGCCCAAGCAGCTGAACGCAGTCTTCTCAGGGGTCGTCGTCTTATGTTGCAGGAGTCGAAGGAGGTCGGAGCTGGTAGCTGGCCGAGCTTTGCAACTCTAAAATTCTACCGAGTTGTCGGGATTCATGACCACAATTGCTTCTTGACGTACGCGTGAATTTCGTCGACATTTTTAATGGACAAGGTGCGGACTTTGTCGTCGGCATCAAGGAACACCTCGTGTTGCATTCGTACGTCGTTATGCTGTGGTAATTTCGAGTTAACTTGGTGGTGCTGCTGCTGCTGCTACTGTATGCTCATTTTCGTTGGCATCGCGGAACGGACGAGTCTTGAATTTCAGTTGTTTCAGGTACAATCGGACGATATGAACGCGTAAATCCGGACGACGGGTCCTCAGGTCAACATGTAACAATAAAACCACTTCGCTGCATTGGCGCTATCAGTATGCATACGCATACATACCCGCACGGGGGCACAACTCTACTCGTTGTCCTGTCCCACCACAATGATAACAACAGAACAACGAGAAGACTTGCGCACGTATGATAGCCTGAGACAAGCAGCTCTTCTTATTTGTTCTGCTGTAGTTGTCGTTGACATGCGGTCACAAACGGGCGACCTGAATAACTCACTTATGTCACCGCTGTTGTATGCTGTGCCCATGTGAGACTTTGCCTTTTCGGCTTTCTTCGTCATCATATTTTTATATATATATATATATATCCAGATACATAGATATATGTCTGTGTTGCACATAGATATATAGATGTTGTTTTCTTGCTGCTGCTGCTGCTGCTGCTGTCTGCATGAGGAAGGCAGGGCAGGCGTTAGGAGTGCGCGAAGTGCGCCGCCGACCCTGAGAGCACGCGAGAGGACAGAGAGCTAGGAACACAGTGAGACCAACACCCGGATTGAGAGACCAACGACCAACAGAGTAGCAAACCAAACAGGGAAGGGGTCGCGGGCGGGAGGGGATATTACGAGGTTCCATAGGGATATGGTTTACACGGATGGCCTTGCTCGTTTGTTTGTTTGTCGTGTATTTACTAAGAGGTAGATCATAGGGCGAATACACTGTGAGATATGACTGGATTTGATGGGGGCGATATAAATAGAACGGACAGGTAGGAGCTCGAATGGAGCGCGATGGGGAAGATGGCGAGATTGGAGGCAACCAAAATATAATCAAATTATAGGATCAACAAGAGGAGGGAAGGGCACCAAATTTATAGTGATAACAATAACTATAGCAGGAATTACGAAGGACGAAAAAAAATGCATTGACGCTGGCTAAGCGCCAGAAAGAAAGAGAGAGATGAGATGAGAGAGAGAGAGAGATGAGATTAAATTCAATGTTTGCATCTACGTATGCAAAAATTCATAGAACTACATTGTTAGCAGGCGCAGCGCGACGTGTCAACGCAGCTTTGCCAAACATGAAAGAGGATAGCATCGATCTTAGTCCAGTCTAGGAGCTTAGTACTTTCTTCGCCGGCGCATCGTGTCTGGAACTTCGGCCTAGCGAAGATAACAGTCGAAAGCTGCTGAGAGTTAGTTTGGTAGAAAGCTGCAGATAGCAATATGGCATCGCGCGGCGAAATCGCACGGGGATTTCGGAGATACACGATCGGCACACCAGTATGAAAATCAACTCGATCAC
Source organism: Stratiolaelaps scimitus (assembly GCA_019614645.1). NCBI lineage: Eukaryota > Metazoa > Arthropoda > Arachnida > Mesostigmata > Laelapidae > Stratiolaelaps > Stratiolaelaps scimitus. Next base: position 282,358 of record JABWDB010000099.1, on the reverse strand, counting down.
CTGGACGAACGAATCAAGCACTCGAGGGAGAACGGCGGTGGAAAACAACCGCCGCTGTGTAGAGTAATTGTAGCGATGTATAAGTGACTGACACGAATGAATCTAGCGGGAGCATTGGCAACAACAATAGGAAAATGGGTAAAAATCGATGGCGGACAGTTTTTGGTTCAAAGCGAGTTGGACAGGGGGTCTATGGCTCGCTCGACGAACGCCGAACAAGCGTTAACTACCTTCTCTGCACTTTCGACAGTCTAACTTCCACTTCGGGAGTTGGAGTTACTCGCGTTTCTTTTACGTTTCATTTGCTGTTCTGCTTTATGCTGCACTTCAAACAACCATATCCTGGTTGGTGTCTATTGACGAGCGGACCGTTCGCGCATCCAGTGCTAGTACAGATAAGAAGTCTTCTCGCGTATAATAGTCAGTCGTTAAAGCAAATGTTCTACAAGTCATTACCCGTTTGCCGTTGTCTGTCAGTTCTCTGGTGGGCAGATCCCACCGAATCCGCAACGATTGTACAGACCCCCACAGGCAGCGACAATAATTATCATGATTTCATATAGTCGACCGAATTGAGTCCGCTCGTTTATTTACTAACACTGATGATTTTTAATATTCCGATAGTATTAACAGTGCTACGGGCCTTGTTTTTCCAAAAAGTGAACTGCAGCCAGAAATTCAAAGGGAGATAAATTATTAAATATTCACCAGGAAAACGAATTCGGACGAGCCGTCTGATCTAAACGGGTCCGGTTATATCACGCAGGTGTTAAGCGTTTCCTTTCGAAACGAACTTGTAGAGAAACTTTAGGCATAAGAAATACTGTTGAAAAATTCGATCGACCGCTGATGCGGATCTTATCTGGGCCACTGTTTTCAGATCTTTGCTCATAATGCAAAAACGAATTTATCGATGAATCAGTAACAGGAAAGCTACGACAGTAGCTGATCCTCTCTATAGTTTGATATCAGTCAGTAAATTTAGTCAGGTAAATCAATCAATCAATCAATCGATTTGTCAGTCAGTCAGTCAAACTCTCGAGTGAGTGCCAGGTGGTAAAGAAAGTCCTGCTTAATCGTTGATAGTGAAAATATGTAGCATAATAATTACTACTTCCAGAAAGGAGTATTTCGCATATATCTATTCGCTTTCTCTGTGTCTGTCTGTCTGCCGTTGGTGGCTACGGCAGATTTTAATTTTCGGCGGCCGAGTGAACAAGAAGCAATTGACTGACCACAGACAATAGAACCCTCCGATATACTATGCGATAATATTTGCAATAATCGTCATCTTGATAAAAAACAAAATTTCTTCCAAGAACGATTGGTGCGACTCCGCGAAAGTGCAAAGACTAAGAGAGAGAGAGCGCGAGCAGTGACTTGAATCTGTAGCGCGTAGAGAACAGGCAAGACCAGGCTTGCTTGCAGCAGTCTTCACAAAGCGCTAGAAAACGAAGACCGCCAATGGCCCATCTAGTTTCGAGTGATTGTTGGTCATTTATTATATATGAAATAATATATGATATAATTTTACGGGCAGAGAAAGCGGCGCAAAAGCGTTGTGACAAAACAACCAGCATCCGGGAATAGATGAGTGTCGAAGAAACCAAGTATAGCTCAAGGGGACGGGAAGAGAAGTCCAAGACGAAGGTCAGCGAAGAAGATCATTTGAAGGTTATTGGGGGGGGAGAGAGAGAGAGAGAGGGACGGAGATGATTGTACCGGGAATCAGTGCAAATAATGCCGAACTGCGGTGGCCGGATTCACGCGAAGCGAAAGTGAAGCCAGTCAGGAACTTGTCAATGTCCTGATGGCCTTTCCGCAATTGTATTTATGATAATAGACGACCCAAGGAGGCTATTGCGTTCATAACTATGGACGGCTTAGACACACGGATCAATAGGAAAGGGAACCCAAGAGATCGTGTAACTTGTTGAATAATGTTACAGGATTTCGTGAAGCAAAAAATACAGCTACACAGCGAAATCATTTCGACAGATGAATTCAGGAAGATTCGAATGAGAAGATGAAAACAGTTTGGAAAGTGTGAGAGAGAGAGAGAGAGAGAGCACAGATACAAAATGCCGGGTAGAGTGCGAATTGTTTCGTACGCGGATATATATATATATATATATAGATATATATATATATATATATATATATATATATATATCGATATTTTATATTCTACGTATCTTCATCAATCGGCCGCAATCAGGCGGGAACAGGGAGTTGGTTGAGGGCAGTGAGATGAGCGATTGGTTGGTGGCGGCGTGAGATGCGTTTTGGGAAAAGTACATACAAATGAATTGGGGAATTGGGTGTGGCTGGACAATTGGAACCGGGATATTTGCGATGCGTTTGCAATTTGGCTTGCCGTTGCTATTGTATTTATAATTAACTGCTTGCGCACTGATTGCGTTCATTGCAATTAGCCATCCACGTTTGCTAATGGACTATAGATGCCCTACTGCTGCTGCTGCGTTGGACATCATCATTAACCAACAACACATCCTCCAAGCATGATCCCGTACCGGTGCTACCCATGTATTGTCGCTGCGCAGTTGCCTGTAGAGATTCGACCCTGTGCAGTAAAGCTTCCAGCAATATACAGCAAAAAAACACAATTTCCCGGGGCACGAATGACCGTGATAATGGTCGAACAAACACACTGCTGTACACGCCTTGTCTCACAGCATCAACGGCGGTGGCAGCAGCGACGATACATTGGTATTTGGGTAGGTAGCCAGCTAGAGAACTTGTAGCCACTTCTCGACACTCTGGGTGCGCTAGATAGTGATGGTAAGTGTTTGGTATAGGACACTAATCATGTGTTCATGATGATGTCCTTGTCAGCGCCAGCAGTAGCGCTACAGTGAGATGACTCCCTCTCGATTCAACGATTAGACAATCACAACAACAACGATAACGGCTAGATGACAACTTGGTGGTGAGAATGGGTGTTGGCACAGTGAACCCACAGTTTACCTGGTGTTGCTCTACCTTTTTTTTTCGCACATTACTTTTTTTGTTTGTTTCTGATATCGTTCGTTCGTATTACTCACGTCCTCTCTGCGATGGCCAGGTGGCACGCCTGCTCCTCCTGAACAACTAGCAGCACCTGTAATGCCGTTAGCAGTAGCAGCTAGAGTTGCAGACCTCATCGTTGCCGACGTTGACAACGCAGAAGAAGAAGAACTCGCCGAAGACATTGACGGCACCACAACTCCTCCTATTGAACTGGGACCTCCGCCGCCGCCGCCGCCACCACTTCGTATCGCGTGCGGTCCAGTCCCACCGCTGCTGCTGTTGCTGCTACCTGTGGGTAGAACTGTGGCCATCGTGGCGGCGATAGCAGAGTGTGCGTTTTGTTGTTGCTGGTGATGTGGTGGTGGTTGCTGTTGCAGTTGCTGCTGTGAATGGGCGTGTCCATTCACACTGGTGATCGCACGCATCATCATCATCGCCTCGCCTCCGCGCAGCGACGCGTGCGTTGCATGTGGATGGACGATATGCGGATGTATGGCGGCCGCGGAATGAGGCGACATCGTGGGCGCCGTAGCGATTCGTATAGATCCACCAGGAGGACCCCCAGATCCCATCGGCATCACCCCGCCCGGACCCCCAACGCTTCGATCCCACGTGGCCGGGCCCACGGGTCGACCCGTCACCCGATGGGCTAAGTGAACATAGGGTGACGATGTCGAGAAGCGGCCCCACGGCGTAAGAGGCTGTATCGAGTACGATCCCGCGGCAGTTCTACCGGGACTATTTGCTACTGCTCGTCCGTACATCGATACAGCAGCCGGGTTAGTGACGGCAGCTGCTGCTGCTGCAGCAGCAGCAGCACCACCAACGACAGCATGAGTGGCGGGAGCGCCACCAAGCAGCAGCTGCTGCTGTTGGTGTTGGCTAGTGATCACAGCGGATGGAGACGGAGGTGGTGGTGGTGGTGGAGGAGGCATAACGGCGGCAAGACCTGCCGAATGGTGATAGCCGCTAGGGGCGGACGAATAGCGATGATAAAACGTTGCATTACTGTACGATGATGGTTGACTAGAGTGGCCGACAGGACCACCACCACCAGAGGGATGATGTCCCGCATGAGAACCGGGTTGGTAACCAGGATGGATTTGCGTTTGGCTCGGATGGTTAGCATGGCCGAGATGGACAGAGGGGTGATGGCTGCTAGCGGCGTGTGAAGGCCCACGAGCGGAGATATGGACAGAAGGGTGGCCTACAAGTGGACTGCGATTACTGCTATGACCACTTCTGCTTATACCGCTTGAGCTAATAACGCTGTTATTATGGTGACTATGATGGGCATGAGCGTGGTGATGACTAGATACGGTGGCGTGACTAGAAATTGGATGCGTATAATACATTTGTTGGTGGGCAGAGCTCATAGGAGGAGGCGGAGGAGCCGATGAGACCAATCGGTGATGGGGACCCCCGCTGGGATGCGCCGGAGCCGTCGCGCCCACGTGATTAAGGCCCGCTATTGATCCTGCCAGTGGATGCGATCCAGTCGAATTGCCGCCAGCGGACCTCTGCGACGGGTGCTGCTATATATATGGATCGATAATATTAACCCAACCTAACTCAACGAATCAATCACTCATCGATAGCTAAATAGATAAATAGTAGTGATAGTGGTGATAGCAGCCTCATTTAAAATAGAGAGAGAGAGAGTGCGCCATGAGGTATATTATATAAGCACATCATACGTCGTACGCGCAGGCGGACGATCCTTACAATGTATTAAATGATGTGTGTTCGAGCAAACACAATCGGGGATGACGACAACAGAGAATTTATTGCACGCGAAACGATAACCTCTGTTGTTCCGAGGCGACAGTTTGTAAATTACTGAAACGCCGCAAGTGCCCGCTTACAGAGAGCACCAATCGAAGGTGTTAGAGGACGGGGGAGAAAGAAATCCTACGATTTCTATATTGATATCGTCATCTTCATATAGACATATAAGCTTTGCTTCCGTACAGGGAACATGTACTACGAATTGCTCGTTGGAATCGAGTTGCTTAAACTGAGAAGAGATGGGAGAGTGATCCGTCAGTAGATCGTCCGTTCCCTGGTGAAAGTAGTCGCTCTTCAAGCCGTCTCCGTACACACACACCAGATTAGAGTACGAGGAAAATCATGTTGTGAAGGTAATTAAACTCTCTCTCTCAAGGTATGATCAGAATGTTAGACAAGAGGTGAATCAATCATCTTCGTTATTACAATTCGGTCTCTACCTACAGATAACAATACTGATAGTGTCACTGGAAGATTCGCCCGACAAAACTGCTATATTCCGTTTACGGTACATTTCTGATAATAACGATTATTGCCAAAATTGAGAGTGTGAAAAGTTTTTTTAGAAGTTCAATATTGTCCGATCAATACTCGAGGTGATTGAGACAACGAGAATGAAATAACAAACAATCGATCAGAGCGACTAAGATCAGATTGACTTGCTGTTCTTCCAATATTTGTATCAAAGGAATAGTCTGACTAGACAGGCAGGAATACGCTAGTTCGGGGTATTGATTGGCGTCGTAGTTATTCAACACGTAAATTCCTTGACTTTCACAATAAAATACCTCAGAGTTGTATGGCGAAGAGCATAGTGACCCTAGTTAGTTGTGTAGAAGAGAAGCTTTCTTTCTTTATCATTTATACATACACTATGCACATTTATATATATATATATATATATATATGTGTAAATTAACTAAAGAGCATAGTTGTGTTGAGAACTACTGGCACTAGTAATATTGATATCTATGATATTCATGATAGTGTAGCTAAATGAGACTACGCCGCAATAACAAAAGAAATGATCATCGGTCTCCATACCCCAGCGCGAAGCATCTGCGGCGCTGTCGCCATTCGGATTTGGGGTGAGAGAATCACTCTGGGTGGAGCGGGTTTCAAGTTTCGTTGAACGTTGACCAACTGTAAACCTGCCGGCTGTTTCGGTTCACCGTCCGGCCGAATCTGCACCTGAATCTGTAAACAGTTTGCAATAATGATAATAATAAATTTTACAAACGGGAATGCAAGAACGTACGTTAGTACATATGTAACACCGTAAGAGCAGTTTGTAAACACAGTAATAAAAATAATATGTATCGTTGAATAAACTACAAATCGGACTCAGTTGTATTTTAACTACTGTTCCACAATTTAGGCGTCACGCGACGATATTCTCAACACGAGAACCAATCAACACCGAGCGAACTAAAATGCGCACCATGCGCATCTAGACTAGGGCCAGTCGATCATTCGAGCGGCTGTACACTCGAGGCAATTATTTGAGCTAACCGCATGTCACTGCATGAATAAACAAATTCAACAGAATCATGCATATCGCTGATATGTAATATGGAAACCGTCCAACGATGAAGCTAGAAAAAGAGCGGAATCATCGAGCAAGTCACTGCTTGTCCGCATGGCCCTGATATATCACAAGAAGGGTTAATACGTAAACAGCGATTCAACAAGTCGGCGCCAAACTGTCTAACGAACAGCATGGTCGGCGTCTACCCGAATGGAGCACTGAAACCGCTCGTTCCTAAAACGGCTAACCAACTACTTCGAGGGAACTCGAGTCGCTGTTACGTTCACCCTAATAACTACAACGGTTGATCTTCATTCTCTTACATAGTAATCATCATCTTGGTAGTAGTTAAGGTGACTACGATCGTGTTCATGTTGGTATCCTGTCCAGATCCCCGGTGAATCTGGAACACATGACTCTAACGGACTGAAAATGCCTGACCGACGATACCGAGCCATATCAAACGGCGTGGTCGACTCCATTTGCGACCAGGGCCGTTTCGGGATATCGGAAGCATACAACCGGCGACGGTGTCAGAGGCGTAATCGTTTCGGCACACACAAACGACCCTGCAAGTTCTATGGGCTGGGCCTTGACAGACTCTTGGTCTTTCTTACTTATCCGAATGTCTACGAATGGTCGTGCTTCTTCTACAACAGTAGCACTTGGTGGTGGTGTACGCCCCCGCTACCGCCACTTGCCTGGTGGCTCTGGACTGCCTTCGAATGCGTTCGATCGGGTCAGCGTTACGCGCTATTTAGAGGGCGGGAAGTATGTCATCGAGCGGTCTTGCCTCCACGTATGCTCTAACGATGACGATGATCCCCAACGGAACGGTGTGTGTCAGGCACCGACCGACATAGAACAGGCCACCACCACCGCCTCAGGGAGACTGGCCTCCTCTGTTGATGGCGTGGATCGTACACAGTAGAATACGCGGAATACACGACAGTGTAGGCGCATATGTAACGCTGGCGGCTAACCCTCCCCAGAGGTATTGAGGTCGTTGTTAGCGTCGACTGTTGTAGGGGCTTGTGAGCGCCGTGGGGAAGTGGACAACAAAACTGGGAGACGGAGTCGGGCGGCAGATACCGACCACGACGGAAGCTAAGAGTAAGTGGTCCATTTCTTTACTGCTGACTACTGCTGGTTTTATATATAATACAACAGTGGTAATCCTGCATCTATTGCCGTACAAGCTCCGTGCTAGTGGTGGTACAGTTGTGCAATGACGCGACCAGGAGACACCGGCCCCGCTAGGAGCTCTGGGCAGGAGAGCTCCCGCTCAAGAAAATACCCTGGGACCTCCTCCACTCTCACCCACGTCGCATTCTCCAAGCGGCATCGATTTTTACTCTCTCTTTATATATATATATATATATATATATATATACATACATACGGTGGTAGTGTTTGGGGCCCAAGGGGGAGATACGACAACAGGAGACGTAACAACATAAAGACTTTACATTGATACACATACACAAAGCGAGCACACGCCGAGCGGAATAGTCATTTTAAACAAAGACTGCATGATAGGTGTGTATATGTGCGTGTGTGACTGTGTACACACAAAGAATCATTCGTTCGCCAAAGAGTGAGAGTCCTGCCTTTAAAAGCACGGACTAAGTGTCGTGTACGTCGAGATCTATATATATATATATATATACATCAATCTATGTGTGCGTATATGTATGTATATAGAGCTATCGTTATCCAAAGCATGGGCGGAGCGGGTGGAATAGGTGGGAAAATGTAAAAGCTACATAATTATGTAATAATATTCTCAAGCAGCATTTCTCTCTCTCTCTTTTGGTCTTCTCCACTCAGTCCAATAACTCAGTTGCCTATTTATGATCCGCCCATCTCTGGAAAGCGAAGGAGGCGGGCTTGATTTTTTGAGCAAGAGTGGGCCCCCCGGTCAGAGTAGTGGGATTTCCGTTCAAGTCGATCAGCTGCAGAAAGTTACTGTGTACAACGGCGACGAACGAAACAAAAAAACACCGAACAAGGAGAGGTTTGTCGAAATGAACGCTATGACAATGCTCTCGTCGTTGTCGTTCAACCATCCGTATCCGCCTCCAGTAGGAGTTCTCGGTCGCAAATCGCCACACCGACGACACACAAAGCGTACACCTTCCGAGTGGTCACCGGACCGCCGGCGAACAGCCAGACAGAGCGACAACGCTAAGCTGCAGAAACTACTTCTTCTCTCAGACGAGTTGAGGGAGAGTGAGAGAGGCTGAATGATCCTGAGTGTGTCCTTTAGTCGTTCAGTGATGATTCATCATCATTCGAGTCAACAGCCTGTGATATCGACGACGATGATCAGGCCAGTTTGCATACGCATTTATAATTATTTCTCGAACCGCTTAGGTCCTTGGAGCGTAGAAGCATATAATTATTATTAACCGCTCGAACGGTTTCCCGTTTCGAAGACAGAGACGAAGTTTTTCGACCTGCCCAGATCGACAGACATATACTGACTCATTTGTTCGCTCACAGATGATGTCTTCCCTTGCCGCCAAACAAGAGTGAAAACTAAGAATGGTACGTTTCCGTTAGGGACAACAGCAGCAGCAGCAGCATCGACCATGGCAATGTAAGCAACACAACAACAGAGTGGCAAATCGCTCGCTCTCCTAATATGCAGCATTCGTCGAGACGGCGTCGGTCTGTTTGGGTCTATCTTCTCCTAAAACCCTCAACGATGCATCGCTCAGCATTAGACCAACTCAAGTTGAGTGATTTAATAGATTACCGTGAAATGGAACAATTTATATATATATATATATATATTATACAGAAATTTTATAATGCTGTAACTTGTGCGGACGCCCACCATAATAACGCCGCAGTTATTGCCCTATAGGGTGGGAGAGGGTGTCCAACCCAGCGTAGAAACTCGAATAACAACAAGGTCTGATTTTCTGTCTCGATCGGGTCGATGACCGACAATGGTGAGCGAAACGCTCATTAAAAAGGCAAATGCATCCAAAACACGATATAGCATGAGACTGCAAAAGAAGGGGAGAGCGAGAGAGACTTATAGCAAGCAAGTAATGTTAACAACAATAGCCGTAATAGCAACAAATGCAATTTAGGAATCAATAATATTGGCCATTGATATATTTTGTATATAAATATAGATGTATTGAAGCTCATTTTTCGATTTAGATATTATGAATTCAATTCAACGTTCAAATGGCTATGATCAAACCGGCAAACATGTTGTATGTCCATATAGACACGACCTTCGTCGAAAGTGGGATTCTTCCGATGAGCTTCAGGCGCCAGTTCAGTTCAGTTTAGACATCTAGCCGGATATGAAAGTATTATTGGTAACAATACATTTTTCTTAATTAACATATTCACTATATTAATTAAGAACAATTGATAATCGATGATAGCTTTCCAAAAAAATACACGACCTAAAAGCAATAACACACGTAAATACCGTTTTCCTGAGGAATACACTTTGTCACAAATGATACAAAACATAGTGTCACGAAATCGAGCAGAAGGTTGTCCGACCCGTGCCGCCCCTTATCGTTCCACAAGCTTACAACCTATTGGGATAATGAACTATAAAGTTCTCAGTGTTTTATTGAAGACAAGTTGCCCAGAAATTCGTATAAAATGTGACAAAATCAGAAACACGATCTCCCGTTTGGCAAATCATACTTCTCAACGAAAATCAAACACGCAAAACGAGCTTTTCTAAAAACACATTAGCCATTTCGATGTAGGCAGGGATGTGTGCTCTTTCTTTTTGCAAAACAAGAGTCTCAACGGCCATTCTAAAGTCAACAGTAGGCAACAACAACAATAGTCCGAGCATGATCAGACTTGTTGTCACCAAAACTGAAAGATTACAACGATGACGGTAGTCCTGACGAATAAATACAGCCTTCCCTTGAAGTTTGATTGATTACATGCGACAGGTTATGGCTGTTTCTATTGGACATTGTTACGTTTACCGTGGCAATGGCCACCGCCGAGGCGAAGGTCTAACCTCTAACAGGCAAAGGAGGGACGTATTGTGTAATTTAATGAATGGCGTACCCACCCGTAACAACTAACGGTATTTAATAGTCCGTAGGTGTCATTCGGCGTCCACAAGTGTCGTAAAATATTTCCATCAAGGAAATGCCATATACCTAAGCTATAAACAACGATGGTGTCGTCGTCTCTCTCGGCCCTCGTCAGTCGTACGACCCAACACTAAGACAAATCACGACACCAGCACTTCTTCTAAGTGGGGCGCCGATTTGTTAGCGTTTAGAGTCGCCAACCGCTCCGTTAACGGATTCTAAACGAAATAAGTTGTCTATTATTTATAATGGTATCACTATAGCCGAAGCGGAAATCACGGGATAACAGAAGCTATGCAATGTCAAGTCGATCCACATATCGGTGATCCAAAAAATACCGAAGTTCTAAAACGATTGATATTTACAACCGTTTCTATCAGTATACATATATAACTATTAACATCAGTGAGGTGTATGTTTGTGAAATTCAGCAGATCGGCATGCTTGTACAACTAAATCTCTCGCCACAGCAATTGCTAACATGATTGCTCCCCTCAACCTTTTGTTATAAGACTTTCTCTCACTCTTAAAGATATGCGTGATCCTCTCTTTCTCTCTCTCAAACGAAATATATTCGAAGGGTTTATCTGCCTGTGAATTTCGCTTCATTACGTATGCTTTAGCAGGCGATCGCATTACCAGTTCATTAAGTGATTGGTCACCAGACCACTAATGAGCCCAAGCCCCTGCTGTAATTCAAGGCTGTCGACTAATTTAAGGCTAAGCGTTTGCCGCTTGTGCCCATGAATGTATATATGTGTATGTGTATGTGTGTAAATGTATGCACGAATGAAATGATGCCTCGTAAAGGCGAGAGTGTAGTTTGTTTGATCTGCCCAAAGGTTATGGTAGTCAAGGCGATAGCAACGATTTACGAATGATTGCTGTTATCGCCACTCGCTCAGCGCTCAATCGCTACAGGTACACGGGTATAGAGCTATGGCTATCCTACCGATTCTAACCAGCCATCAGTGCGCGGTCAGTGGACTGGCGAGTGCTCCACCTGTGAGGCAACAACCGCCGCCTCGAGGATCGCCCACAATTGACAAACACAATGGAAACCTGAAGGGAACGCAGGCCACGCGGGAGAGGCCCCCAGTAACAACAACAACCTATTGGGCCCAGCCAAGGGTGCTCTGCTATTGCGTTGAATAGGAGGCGTCGACTGCTGCTGCTGTGGTTGGCGGCGGCGGCTGTAACGGAAATCACGATTTGAACCGAACAACTGCTCCTCGTCATCGTCTCTGCGTAGGTTGCAAAGAAACGAATCCACTGGTGATCGACTAAATATCAACCACCCACCAACCACGTGTCGCTCTCTGATGCTGCTACTCTGGAGATTGCCACTGTACAATCACTATTGTTGACATTTGGCTATTGCATTGAGCCGGGGTCTCCCTATCGACACTCGATCGACAGCAGTGTTGCTGGCGTTACACGACGACAGTAGGCGACTGCACCAGATCTACAGCGGCAGCAGCAGCAGCAGTTCAGCCGTGCAGTCAATGAACATATCAGATAGCGGTGAGCGTTGATGATGCTAACGGTGATGACGGTGATGATGGTAGTGGTGGCGATCGTCGTGGATTTGGCGACGCTGATAAAGCCAGCCGGCAACAGGTAAGTGAATTCATGCTGCCAACAGGAACAAACATAGCCAATCTGCCTGGCCAGTAGGGTAGCGTAAATCAAGCGAGACGACTATACGTACAGTGAACGGCAACACCCCCTGCAACTCATCGGAAGAAAAAAGGGGAATTTGGAGCCGGGGGGGGGGGGGGGGTAAACCGATTAAAATGAAATGGTTTGGAGTTTTACTGGGTTGGATTAGACTTTAACCGTTAAGCCCAAGATAAGAAGATCAGGAACAGACAGAACGAATACGAACAGAAGTGGAGCCAGAGACGACCCTGTCATGGATAATCATACGCTGGCGTGAACGACGATCTCCAAACCGACTGGTACCATTTGACACCAGGGACAAAGGAGGTGAGAGGCAAAGCAGCATAAAATCGTTGCAAGACTGTTACTGCATCATTGTTAAACAGCTGCACGAACCACTTGATCAGGAGTGTGTCAGTAAGTAAGGAAGTGAGTGCGTAAGTCAATACGTTTGGGATTTCATGATATATTCACGTTACTGTCAGTCCTATGACTACTAGCTGTGTATACGTTAGATTCGTTTTGGCAAATGGAGAGTATGATGCCCAAGGTTAGTCAGTTTCATCACCAGCGTGTCTACGCCACACACTGGACCCACTGTGCGCCTGCATATGGTCGCCTGAGTAATGACAGCCCTCTAAATGGAAACGAACGAATGGAGATGGAGAATGTTCCTTCACAGAGACATTTCGTGCACCAGGAGCGAATAATGGGTGAATAATGAATTAGTAATGAATTAATTGCGCACCCTAGATTTTGCTAGTGTGGCCGTTAAACACACAGCCTTTCGAAGTGACATGATGTCCTCGTAATACATATAATATATATATATATATATATATATCACCATCATCTTCATAAGGCATCTTCTATGAGAACATTGCTGCATGAGACAAACATCCCGTCAAAATAGTGTTACGTAGTAAACGGATGCCTTTGTTCGTACTCGTAGGCATGACTGAATTTGTGCATTTCTTGGCACCGTGCAGATGTTGCGAAGCGTTCGGTACTTCTCTAATAAAGGAGCACCTGTAGATTATGTTACATTTCACATCGCCTTCTTCAACTTGATTTCCTTATACAGGAGAAAACAACTAATAAATGACGTGAATGCACACCAATCAATTATAACCCCGATCTACAGTACTGCCACGATGAGCTTGAGTTGCTAACTTGTATTTCTGTTAAGGCTGTCTGTACTATTATTTATGTCGATTTAAGCAAGACACAGACACCAACACCTAGTGAATAGTTTCCTCGAATGAAGATCGAGTTTGGCAACAATGATTTTCCTTTTACTTCGTCAGCTGGCCAAATATAATAGTTAATTCTAACAGTAACTTGATGTAGCCCCTTGCTGGCGTTGCCCCATCCTAAATCCTGTCGTCGTTCCGAATCAGTGCGAGTTTTCAATGTATGCAGGATATTATTGGTGGAATAGAGTACATCATTCGAATGACTGATGAATCTTAGTTCGAGCTTCTCTAACTGAGTCCATGTTATCGATATAGGTTGTGATATAAATTGAATTCTTCTGTCGGAACTACGTCAGCGTTCTTGTTTCTCTCAGCGCAACCACAATAACACACACACTGATCGGCTTATATTATACTTCGCACATATACAAAATCTTGCCACACCAGCACTTAAGTTTAACTTATATTCCTCCTATTCTTGTTTCAGTTGTGTCCGCTCCTTTGGCCTCGATCGGATCGGGACCTTGGTGATCGCTATCAGCTCTCCTAGTCACGCTCTTAGCTGAGAGAAGTGGTCGGCGCGCGACGCGCCTCCCATCTAAGAGCGTCTAACGCTACCAACGTCTTTCGATTGTCCTTCTCTGCGCAGTTTACACATAGTACTCTACCTTTACTGCAGAACTGACTACTGGGCTACCAAGTACCAACCTGTCAAGGGTATCACTAGCTGCTTAACCGATCCGATCTGCCGGGCATCGCACAACAGCAACGAGCACGCATGAGAGTAAACTCTCAGCGTCCGTCACGGGCGCCATGTGCTCCTGTTGTGTATAGTTCTACCTGTCGTATCCCCAATGCGGCCCCTCTCCGCGTTCCATTTCTACTACAACGACCACCGCCGCCACTACCACCATCATGACTATCGCCCCTATAGTCCTTCCTCGCAAAGGTTTACCCTCTCCCATCGATGATAGAGAGAGTTACCCCCCTCGGCCTGCCACTCCGTTTCCACTGAGCACTCGAAGCCACGGCGAACGCAACGCACCACCACGGCCTGATTTTCTCTCTCTCTCTCTCTCTCTCTCTCTCTCCTTCTATCAGGATTGGGCAATCGTTTTCACGTAATTCAGTCGGGTCTGTTTTCCCCAGTAGTCGTCAATGACTAACTACTACGATTGTCCACTACCCACTTGATTGGAAGACATAGTGAGAGATCACATGAGGCGAGACAATGAAATGGATGGAGAGAGCACCAAAGCAGGACGCCAGGCAAGAGAGGTAGGTTAAAAGAGAAAGTAGAGTCGGCAACAGTAGCAGCTTCACAGAGATAGTACATCCATAGACACACACACACAATCTATATATACATATATATATATATATATATATGCTTCGACTGGCTACGGTGGATTTTAGCTTGCGTTACTGCAAATATAATAGAAAGAGAGTCACGGAAACGTAGTAGGCAGAGTTGCCTTGCCGATTGAAAGGAGGCTGTTGTAATGGCCAGCTGGTTAACGCGATCTAATTGTAGCATCAGTCATCGTCACTGAACGAGAGGAGAAGACGCCGTCAAAAGCTCAATCGTTTATCTGCGGTCGCAAAAATTCTATAAGGAGTCCAGCAAGGTGGCTGATACAACAGGTGCTCTCCTACAAACGGTGTTGCAAAATAGTCAATGCACAAAATCAGCTTAAAGTGAATCTGTGGGTATCATAGAACGGGTCGGGTTTTAAAATTTGAGTTCCGCCTCTCGATTTCATTTCATATAATAATTTCAGTGGTTACGATTCTAGTATGAAGAAGGCATATCCAACTTGTAATCTATCCAATCGAGCATACGAAGCATTTGCCCATGTTGCACCTCATAGCCACGACGGCCGTTGGTAAATCAGGGCCCTTCACTCGAATTTGTCGGTTGCAGATCGATCGTACTCGGACCATGATTTCCCAGAATGGACATCATCTCAAAGTTCCAACCACGAGTAAGGTTTGTTGTTTCACATCGATTTTTGCTACTATACGGCAATACTAATAAATATACACAGGGTCACACTGACGTCGGTTTCCATTGTCGAGGATCTCCACAAATGTATAATAAAATTAAAGCAAACTTAGTTTTGGTTAGAACTCGGTAAAGATTCCACAAATTGCTTCCTGGAACGGAGTACCATATTAGTAAAGCAAGTGGAAGACTTTGACTTGATAAGGAATTTGATTGAAATTGTACCATCTGCACTTTTGATGGCTCTGTCGTAGTATAATTCACTATTTTTGTTATCCTTACATAAATATTTATATATCCTATTCCTTACATTAGGGACCGTGTGTTTCTTAACAATATTTGATTTTCACCCTGCGAATATGTAGACTTTGACGGGATATGATTTTTCATAGCCACTATAAGACGTCACACTGATCGTTGCAGTTTTCCGATGAATAACCCGTAGAGGTCCAAGAGTGGTTTAAGAGTAACACGAGTTGAATTTATCCGCAACAATCTTCTGCAGTATTGCTTATTTGAGCTATCTTTCAGTACTCTTTTCGAATAGTAGTTGAAGCAACTTTGAGTCAGAGTCAGTTATCACTAAAAGTGGAATATCACTAGCACTAATTTAGACACAGACTAAAAAGAAGTAATCGATATCGTCAAAGGCAAAGAAACAAGTAGTGACTGCAGTTCGAAAACCCTTAGGTGGCTCACGCCATTATATTGAGAATAATTGTTGGCACATATATTGCTAGGCAAGCATAGTATGGTATATATATATATTGGCTGCTGTTGTTGAAACAACTCAGAACTATCAGCAGAGAGAGCCAGGTTGGGTCCTCATCGCTCTACTGCTGACTTTCTGTGTCGGGGCCCACACTCAACTGCCGATCTACGCGATACAGCAGACGGCGTCATTTCAGCTGACCAACTATTGACACCGCTGCTGCTTCTGCTGCTGCTGCTGTTATAGTTGATAATGATTGCCTGTGTTTCAATCAGCAGGGGCGAACGAAACCACGCGAGTGTCAGGAGTCGCTGTAGATACAGCTGCCGATGTTGATGCCGTGATGGCTGTCGCCGACTACCGACTACGACACACTCGATCCTTCTCGATCTAACGCGACCAGAACCTCTCATCGCTGTGTGGACACAGCTACGAGATGTTCCTATGTTGTTTGCGTCTATCCCACTGCTGCTACTAACACAGCTCTCACTGCGCCAGTGCATATCCATAGCTGACTTGCATAGCTTAGCCCACTGGTCTCATTGTTCGCTATCCGCACACCGCCGATCTATAGCGTTCCCAACGCACCCGTCTACCGAAGATGGGATCTCGCTTCGGCTAACACAGCCATTCACATTCATGCCCAGTGCTACAGCAATATATATATATATATATATATATATGGCGCAAACGGAAACGCAACGGTGCTGGCCCCAGCGGATAGCAGCAGCGCGTACAATAATACAACAGCACACGAGAACCTTCACCACCACCCTCTCTCTCTCTCTCTCTCTCTCTCTCTCTCTCTCTCTCTCTCTCTCTCTCTCCGTTATCGACCTACGTCGCCTTTCGGTCTCTCTGCCTTTTTATGTAACGGACTTGGGCGAGCGAGTAGTATATATAAGCGCGTACGGAAGTAACTACCTGACTTGACGTAGTAAACTATTCACCAGCCGGTTGGATACAGCATTTGAATCACAGCCCTGCGTTGCGCTATGCTTTAATTGAACTGAAAGCGGGTCAGAACGAAAAACGCCATCGGTCTCGATAATGCTAGACAATGTGCGGTAGAGAATAGCACATAGCATAAACTCGTATATATATATAGATATATTCTAGATCAAAAACGAAAACAGAAGTTCTGTCTCTGAAGCCGCTCAGGCGTTCGTGTGCTTCATTGAGTCCGTGCTATAGGACACGCAAATCGAGCGAGTGCCACCTATTGAACCACAATGTCACGACGTCGGCTGAAGTCGGTTTTGCCGCTCTTGACCGACCGGGACCAGTCCGTCTGAGCGCGAGCGTTGACACGCATCAACCGCCCACACGAAGCATGCATTGGCCCTGCTGCTGCTGCTGCTGCTGAAAGCTGGCCTTGCTAACGTTGTCTGGCGATGACAGCATAGGGAGCAGGTGTGGCTGCACTTTTTGACTCGACCAAACCATACCGATTATGGAGCGAACTCGTTCGCTGATTCTGCCATCGGTTAACGTTAGACAGATTATGCGAATGTATAGTTTAAGTAAAGAAAGCAGCCAGTCAAGGAGATCGGATTCTGATTCACGGAGGGGGAGTCACAGAAAAGTAACCCGCACCTTCGCCATGTCCACTTGTGATAGATGTCACAGAGGATAGTTAAGAGTTACCATTATTATTATATTCTTATTATGGACTGAAGCACGTCGGCAAGTTTATTTTATGAAGAATTGTAACCCACAACTTTTACGTCTTAACAGCTTATTATAATAAATATTATGATTATCACTATGTTGTTGTTGATGCTGTTATCGAAGTTTAAATGACATGTAATGACACAGGGTAGAATAAAGTGCGGATGAACATGAATCCGCTGTATTATGAAATACGGAAGTTGACGAGGGTGAGTACAAGTGGAAATGGCAATCACACGTATATCATTTGTTTTAATTGGAACAAAATTACCCTCCCATTCATAGGGAAAGTCAACAGATCGGTTCTTAAAAATTGACTATCGAGTATTGAATAGAGCCTGAAATTAAATAGAATTAATGTACGTTGTGGAGACTATCAAATGTCTTAAATCAACAAATATTTGTCGAAGAAACGAACAAAATATCAAAGACCATATCACTGGTGCACTGTGCAAGTAATCTCACCGTGATATCTTAATATCCCTTTACTATTAATATAATCGACTAATATTTTAATGAAATGATATTTCTAACCAACAAAAAATCAGGACACTCAACGCCGGTGACTTAAATCATACTAAAACGAGCCGCAAATCCACTCCAACTATAATAATTGTTCAAGGAAGATTCAATCATTTGTTCACTTTGTATCACTCCAGAAAATATCTTCAGTTGCTATTTGAGGTGACCGGAATTCCATTTTACCCTCTGAAACGACAAATTCATATAGTACAAATCGGCACTCCGTTAACGTAAAAATATAGCACCTTTTTGCAAAGTTTGCCTAGCAGAGAAGTGCCGTCTCCGGTGAGATCCCAAAAAAACACGAATTTACACTTTTTGCTTTTGTTGCTTGGTTGTCCCCTAATGATCGATTTACAGTACATTTGTATATATATATATATATATCGCTCAAAGTCTGACTCATTGCACGACCACAACTATTTTCGTCAACTCCGCAAAATGACGACTGTTGCCATTGCTCGTACATTTCACATGTGGAGTCTGTATATTGGCTTTGGCAACGCAGAGCTTATTGGGAGACATCATATATTCATATTCCGATGATACATTTTGTCAGATCGAGCTCGTGAGCGCACAGTTGTTTCGTATCGATTGGGGTACAAAGTTCTCTTGTCTCGACACGAGGTTCTGAAACAGCTTTAATAATATAAGCATAAACATCGCATAGAGTAGATATTTTTAGTAATGAATTCTCGAGTAACTGAGTTATCATGCTATCATTTATAAGCAGTTTCTAGAGACAACGCTTCGAGACTAGAACTAATTAATTCTTCTGGTGCGTAGAATTTCTGTTGCGCTCACGGGCGGACGGACACTTAAAATGATTAAGATCTTGAAAATAACAGAGTTTTGATATGAGGTTGTTTTGGTAAAATTTTAGTTCGTTGTAGCTCGGCCTTAAGCACATTCGTTTCAGGCAATTTGAATATCATGCTCGGTCTCTTCCTCCCTGTCACTCGCGGTCCAATTTCTTCTTTCTCTCGACGTCATCTTTGATCGGTTTACACTCTCGTGTATTTGTGTGCGTATGTTGAATTAAGCTTAAATCATCAGCACCGAATAGATGATTAGCGACGACCATTCCGTGCCCGCTCCGTTCGGGCATAGCTGCATAGAATTGCTAAGTTCATATTAGAATTTAGTGGACACACTATAATTTCTTGCTTGATTGCTTTATTAGTTTCGGACGCCCGTGTCGCATGTTTTGAAAAACGACAGCTCGCATTGATATGGATAACTCAGAACGCTTTGAGCTCACGTAAATGAGCAAGTACGATATTTAGGCCGTCACTGTTCTCAACGAAACTGCAATCGCTTTGAAATGTTTCATATATCGTTTCATAGGGTAAAATGGAATTCCGTAATAATTCAAATAGCAACTGAAGATATTTTCTGGAGTGATACAAAGTGAACAAATGATTGAATCTTCCTTGAACAATTATGACAGTTGGGGTTGATTTTTGGCTCCTTTTGGCATGATTTAACTTTAAGCCACCGGCGTTGAGTGTCCCGAATTTTTCTTGGTTCGAAATATCATTTCATTAATATATTAGTCGATTATATTAATAGTAAAAGGATATAAAAATATCACGGTGAGATTATTTGCACAGTGCACCAGTGATATAGTTTTTGATATTTTGTTCGTTGCTTCGACAAATATTTGTTGATTTAAGACATTTGATAGTCTCCACAACGGGTGCTTAATGTTTTCGGTCCCAGGTATTGCTTTTGGTTTTAGCCAAAAGCATTAGCTCCGATACAAATCCCTTTTTGGTATTCGTCCAAACAAGGTAAGAAATTCATGTTAAAATAGTGCTCCCATTTTTCAGAATTCGTTTGATCTATTTGAGATCAGCATTTTTCATTCTATCATTGGGCAGAATAAGGCTGTGATGTTCAACGCGACATCGGTGTTCAACTTCTCGGAGAAATCTTCTCTGGTTTCAGGTAACTCCATGTACTCGGCTTTTATTGGGTACAAGATAAGCGATTTATACCATAGTAGGAGACTACATGTAAGTTATATAATTTTAAGTAGACAGGTAGGGAACTTAACCTAAAGACTCGTAGTATCTAACAGGATATCAAAAAACTTCTTTGCTACAACTGATTAGGCGTGTTCACTAGACGTCAAATTGTTGGATAACCTAACTCCCAGATCTTATACCATACTTATTTTGCTTAATTCCGTATCTTTCAACCTGTACCCCAACGAGGGTTCCGGCAGCCCAGGTGTGAACCTCCGCCCATATCTTCCGATCACATAAACAGATCGTTGACAGCATTTTGTAGAGACTGGTTGTCATCGCGAATAACAAACTCGGAGCAGTACGCTGCTTCGTCTTCTATAACGGCGCATACTATGATATACTACGCAGCGTTGACGAATAATCACAGCATGCTACCATTCAATGTACTACAACCGATTATCGTCATCATACTGACGTCCTGCTATAAGCTTTCCAGTACACAAAGGCTCGGACACGTGTACAACAATTCTCCCTTGTAGGTAACACGTTCGCTATATATTGCAGAATGTCGTTTCGCTTCGGCGAAATTAAGCTGGTTTGAGTTGATAGGACAAGTCAAACCGGATCTCGGCTGACACGTCCAACTAAGGCCTCAACTTCTTCCTGTGCATCCATTGGTAGCTAGTCTTTGCAAACTAATTAGCCGAACTTGAGTTGTCAGTTATCGATATAGAATACTCAACCACACACAAACGACAAGTAAGATTTTCACAAACATAACGTTGTAGGGGCCGCAACAACAAAAACAACAGCAGCCATAACCAGGGCACTGCAATGTTTACTGCAGAGCATTTTTTTAAATTAAGTTTTTCTGACCATAACTGGACTGCATAAGCTCAGCATTAGTTGTACCGAGTCTTATTATCTATCACTGTATAATATTATATAATAGGCTGGGTTGAATTGATTATACAACTATTCAATATGTGACACAAAGTAATTGGGTCCCTATGTTTGTTTGTTTATGCAATCTCTACCACAAATGAGACGACCTAAGCAGTGATACCGTCGTCGACAAAATAATGACAAACACATTTGTCAATATACAACAAAAAATTGGACAAACCTGTGGTTTCTGTACAACGATGGGTGATTGCTGGGCGGCGACATTGGCCAGGTTGTGTATAGCACTCATCTGTGGGGTGGCCTGAAATGTAGGCGCCGTTTGGACCTGAGTGACCTGCGGAGGCCCCGCGGCCGTTGTGACGGCGACCTGCGTTGTCTGAACCGTTGTCGCTTGCACCTGTTGCTGAACCTGCTGAACATGCTGAACGACTTGCGGCTGGCCGGCAGCGGTGAACTGAGCTACTGTCACAGGGGTACCGATGACCCCTCCGGTGGGGCCGGGCGCGGAAACCTGTGGCGGTGGTGTTCTGTGTGCCGCCTGAAGCGCGGCTTGTGCCGGCTGCATTTGCTGCGGTGGGGGTTGTGTCGTTACAACGGTCTGCTGCACCGCTTGTACTTGAGACGGCTGCGCTTGAACATGCAGAATATGAGCCTGTTGTTGCGGAGGCTGTTGGTGTTGCTGTTGGCCCGGTGCTCCGCCACCACCGGGTCCGGCAGTGCCACCGCCGGCAACCGCTGACGTTGGATCGTCGCAGAGCTGCGACTCGAGCGAGCCCTTGAGCGCGTTCACAACGGATTCATCGACATCGGTGCTGAGCATATCCTCAAGCGAGGCCCCGGAGTGGCCTCCGCCACCGGCTGCACCGGGAGCTCCGCAGGCTTGCGCCATTTCAGCACCACAACGGCCCGCCTACTTCGCTCCCAGCGGCGAAGGACTTCGCCGCCGATACGCCCACCGATCGCGCACAATTTTCCAGGGACTCACCACCTCAAACAAGCCGTTAGAGGGCGGCTTGTCTCGAGGGGATGGTAGAACGAAGTGGAACACACACGAACGAACAACAGGGACAAAGGGATGGGGATTTACAAGAGACCAACCGGAAAATCTAATCTGCTGCTCTCCTTGGCTTATGGCCTCTTTGCTCGGCAGCAAACACGCTTAATGGTGGATGCAGACCGTGGCTCCGGGGCCAGCCAGAGGGCGCAACGCTAGCAATAGCAATTATTTGCGTTGTTAGTAGTACATTCCACTTAATTTACTATGGAATAGATGTCTATATAACAGTTAATCCAACCAGTCGTTCTAAATTCATCTTCATGCGTGAGCAAATGCGCCGCAAGAAAATCCTTTTTCGTCGGTGGCTCCGTCTAGCTTTTGCGCCCTTCACTGCGTTGGCAGACGAGGCTGCTCGGAGCTCCTAGAATAACTCGTTAACCACAACAAACACAAACATGATGTGGTCGTTGGTCTGTGTGTGAGAGGGAGTCTGCATTGCATAAATGCCCAGAAACGAGTTCGGAACAGGGGGATGAGAGTGAAAGCTGAAACGATTGAGAGCTGACGAACGAGAAAATGAAGATGACGAACAACACATGCATTTGCGATTGGAACGCCGATTGGAGTCATTTGCAAAGCTGTCGATAGTAATGCAAGTAGATTCAAAAGGTAAAACATTTTTATTATTATTATTCCTATTGTGACAATACTGTGAGATCATCCACAGCTGTTCTGGTATCGCACCGTGTGAAAGCGCGTTCTGTGGGTAGGGTCACGTCAGAACTTGACGCTATTCTACAGGAGCTGAATGGATGGAATATTATTGCAAATTACGTAAATTCCCAGCTAGAGATCATATTAATATCAGGCTATATTTTTTGCTTTTATTATTTTGTGTTCGAACGTTGAAACGGACATTGAACTTGTCTTCTCGTTGACTGAGAGATTGTGAGGCGAGGGAGCACCGGTTCGAGCCCTCGTTCGATGACATCCACACAGCTTGTGTCAAACTAAGAACGACACCCATACAGGGTTTTGAATATATATTATATACATATATTATTTGGAGTTTTAATTTTTTTAATTGTATATATATATATATATATATATACTGTAAGGAGTCCGTTCGTTGTTGTAACATTTTCTTAAAACGACTTATAATATTACTAATCTTTTGAGCTTTGATATGAAGATAACTATCACGTCTAAGTAGTTTAGAAACCCGGCGTCATGATGTATTTTTTATTCACCATAAAATAAATGTTTATTCAACGTTTTATACTTGAACATCATCGTTTGCTGTTGACTCTTTTCCAATTCGTAACCATAGTTTACTTTCCAGGTTTCACCTTTTTCTGCCATGCATTAAAAATAACGCACACAGTCTTTAGACAGTGCGCGTTATTTTTTATATAATAATTTATCTCTGCGTCAGCGCGAAGACAAGTTACACGCTTTGAGAGATGCAATCTCCACCCATTTTACAGTAGAGATCGAGTAGTTCAAACAAGATATTTGACAAATTGAATGACTATTTTTAAATCGACTTTGTGAGCCATATCATGAGCTTACAAATAGCCACCTGTAGTCACAAAGAAACCTTGCAACCCTCAACATGCGCCCGTGAGAAAAAAAGTAATAATATCTCTCGCTCTGTGTTGCCTTCTAGTGCACTGCGCATCCTCAACACGGGCGAATCGTCTCACAAAATCTGCGTCATCGTCCGGTGGTGGTCGTGGTCGTCCTGCGGAATGATGCAGCGCAAGCTCTTCTCGGAGGGCGAGCGGGTTCTATGCTATGATCCGAATCCGACGCGACTACGCGTTCTCTACGATGCGAAAATTCTGCGCGTAAATAGAACGAAGGATGATGTCGAATACTATATTCATTTTCTTGGTTGGAGCAACTCGTGGGATCGATACATCTCGCCCGAGCTGCTGCTCGAGGACAACGAGGAAAACCGTCAACTTCAGGCTGACCTGAACGCTGAGGCCAGCAAACAGATGCCAAAAAAGAAACGCACCCGTCTAAAGAACAGCCAGCTGAATGTCAACAACGGCTGCTCTTCGACCGTCAGTGAATCATCACGAGAGGACAGTGGCTCGGATGAGGACACCGATGTGGAGGCTGTTTGCGAAATGTTCTCGCTACCGTTACCTGATCCACTGCGTGAGAAGCTCGCGTACGAGCGGGACCTAGTGAAGAAGAGGGCAAAACTCCATAAGCTTCCCTGTAGCCGCGACGTGGTGTCAATCTTAGAGAGCTATGTTCAGCACTATGCTTTCCAGCTACACTACGTTCGCGCACTGGCTACGGAAGGCGGCATCAAGCGTCCACGAGGCCAGGCGCCGATCACTGATCGGAAAACTGAGATCGAGCTGTGCAAAGAGACCGTCGATGGCCTGCGAATTCTATTTAACAATCTGTGTGACAGACTATTGCTGTATAACGAAGAGTTGAAACAGTTCACTCTGCTGAAGGATTTGACGTACAACAAGGACGCACAGGAGAAGCAACGCCAGTCGAGGCGCACCTCCGAACTCGAGCTCCTTCTTGCCCAGCTTGAGCACAGCTTTATCGCCAACAAAATACCGCAAGCTTGGGACAATGAGACTCATCGTGCGCGCTCCCTTCGAATATCGACACAACACGCATCGATAGCATCGGGAACCCTTAAGCGGGAGGACGATGACTTAAGCGACAGCGCCACCATCACATCGTGGACATCGGCGACATCGCCTGCCACGTCCGAGCTGGAAAATGCCACGAAATGGCGAATGGCAGAAAATGGTCTTTGGCCGGCACAAGTGTACGGGGCTTATCATCTTTTAAGGTTACTCAGCCAGGTACCATTTCTTGTACCGCGTCTCAGGATGCCACAAACGAAAGCTGATGCTTTGCGACGACACCTAACGTTACTTGTTAACTATCTGTCGGAAAATGAGGCATTATTTGAAGCCCAATTTGAGTAAAATAGACCTGTGGAATTTCGATTAATTTATTATTAGATATTGTTAATATCGTGAGTTAATTTTTACTCATAAGGAAGCGAAGAAACTCTTGTCACTTCCTCGCCCTGGTCTCATTGTTTGGCATTCAGCAGTTGGTGGTGAAGAAAAGCCTCTGTTACTTAACAAGTTTGCTGTATTAAATAGACTAACTCTAATGACACGTGAGACACTGACCCTCAAGTGACCTAACGTGGTACTACTCTGCTTTAACGGTTTTCGTTCGTACGACGAGCTCAGTTGTTCGGAGGCTCGGGTCTAAAATAATAATTGTATATATATATATAGTGCGAATCTAAGGCTTTGAAAGGACAAATTTTTGGTTCGATTCTGTCGTGAGGGCGGTCACCGGGTATACGCATACTTGAACAACTTATCAAGAACTTAGTGAGAAGTTCAGACTTTATTTGGTGTAAGGGTTGAAATTTATATCCTCTAAAAGGGGCTTGCCTTTTGTGGCGCTATCCAAATCCTTCATCTTCCAAGAATAACACTGGGCATTATTCATTCCGGTGAAGTGTACGATATCCGTGTAGAAGTAGTAATATCTTGCAGATATGACAGATTGAAGAGCCGACTATATCGCAACGAACCCTATATATATATAGGTTTGACCAAAATATAGTTTTCCAGAACTTTTAAAGATACCTTTAAATGAATAGATTCTGTATATTATTAATATTAGATTTAAAAATATATATGTGCTATACATGAAAGGTGACTTGAAGCTTCGAAACATGGCATCAGAGCAGATTTTGTCAAACCCAGAGGGTGAGTTTCGTCAATGACCAGCGTTGGCTCTGTAGTGCCGACCTGGGTAACCTATTATTTATCTGTACACATGATGTATCATAGAAAAAGCAACGTATTTTCAATTAATGTTCTGCTTCAATAACATTCATGATAACACTGCTGTCAACGTGAAGCGAAATGAAAGTTTGTCAACCTACATTTCTCAATTTAATACCGATCAGGATGATTTCTGAGACAAGGACGAAAAAAGATTCTTGATATTTCTAAGTGTGACTTCCAAATGCGATTGATGTGGGCTGATACTGAATTGTGATAATCAATGCCACGTGCCATAATGTGACGTATGATTGTACACATGCCTAATTGTATAGGTCGTATTAGAAAAGGCATGTAGTGTAATTATGGCAGGCAATAATAAATAACAAAGAACAACAATCTTTTACCGAAAATAAAGCAGACAACGAGTTGTTTAAGTATATAAATATTGCTTGTATTTGGAATTATGAACACACATATATATATATATGTATATATATTCATCGTTGATCATATTTCATTCGCGACGTGTGTAGCAAGTTAAAAAGTGCCAAGTTCAATACGTTAGCTTTGCAGCAATAACTATTGTAGGAGTTATAACTAATTCCAAGTGAAATCGAAACGAAATAACCGACTACAGTGAACTGTACCTAATGTTTCTTACACTGAGCTGTATTATTTTCATATCATTACTGTTTTTTTTCTTGAATTCCCTGTTATATTGTTCGTTAAATAACATAACGGGTATACAACCGCCATATTAGCAACATAGATGAAGGTTTGTATTTCTTCAAGTGTGAGCTAAATTGTCCGATTTGAATGGTGGACCCTATATTCGATTCATTATTTATTGAGGCACACATATCCACGAATACTCCGTGGTGAGCAGAGTTCCATCCTTCAATCATGTGAGAATCTGCAGTGCTCAGCGCTGGTTAAGTTGTGTCTCGAGGTATTACTAATACAACCAATGTATCAGAGAATTATCGGCCACAGTTCTTCGTTCGCTGTTTTATCCTATTTGACCTTCAAGTTCGTTTAGGCCTATTGTTGTTGTTGTTGTTGCTGATTCGCTTAGCAATTTCCAGGTCGATTATGTCGCCTGTGCAGGTGCCTGTCATTTGAAATGCTTAATAGCTCTGTGAGTTATATTAACTATAGTATGTATCTAAATGGATCAGTGACTTTTTATATACGTTTGACTTCTAGTAATGTTCATGATGTCATTGTGTACAAAGAGACTAAGTCATAGAACGACTTCATTTTCTAAATATTCTCCTGATTTCAGATCCTTCTCAGGTGACGAGCGTCGGCCATGTCAGTTGCTCCCACTGGTACGCACTATCGCTTCGGGCACCCCCTAACAAGCGTCATGGACCTCGTCAATGAACACTTTTTGATAAACTATTTTTAAAACTTAAGAACGGCGTCTCGCCTAAAGCTAGGCTGTATATTATTTAAACGGCTGTGTTACTTCACCGTAGTTGGAATACTGCTGCACCTCATTCAAAATTCTGTGTGAGCTCTAACAAATAAAGCGTTCGAGGTTCGTAGAGCGTACACAGATGTAGTCATTGTGCAGAATGTGTTCGAATGCTTGAGCTTATCATGGTGGGCTTAACGTGTTTACTAACTATCTACTTAACTAATAATCATAATATTGATAGTCATTATAATGCTAATAACAAACATAATAAATAATTGTTGAACACCGAACTGTCCTCAGTTTTGGCCCCTGACGATTGTCAATTTTTTGAACAAAGCCGTATACAAATAATGAGAGCCCACGTTGAACGCATTGGCGATGCGAAATTATCCCCCAAAAAGCGTGAAAGTGTATCGGAAGACTAATAAACATTTGAATAGCACAGAGGGTTGAAGATATGTTACTTTTTCGGGCTAACACTCAGCCAACATTTGAGGGTTGAAGATGGAACGTATTGAAGTAATGCGACCATCAGTTTGAATGAATAGCTACTAACAACCAACAAATTGTCTCATAGGCAACGCGCATATGCTTATCTATGATCAAATATATCTATAAAACGTTAATATATAATACTACATAGAGTGTTATGTTGATCTTTGCATATGCAGAATATTATAGAATTATATTGCACGCATTGTGCATCCTCTATCTTTCGGTTCCTTTCGCTCGTAGTCATTTCAGGCCTAACACTTACCCTATACGTCCGTATATTCATTTAGGCTGTTGCACTTAATTATGAAAGATAGACAACGTTGAAATTAATTATGAAAGATACGTGTCTTCTTGTCTTGTACTTATCGGTGTATACGTGATTTGTTGCTCTAAATGGTAATTGATCCCGACGGCTTTAAGTAGGGCATCAACGCGCATAGATATTGCACATTAAAAATATTTCCAGTTTTAACAGAACCTCGGAAACATTTACGAAATCACATGTTACAAAAAAAAACCAGTCCATTTATCCGTTCGCGCTCAGGTAGAATAATCACTCTCTCGCTTTCTCTCGCTCATGGTGGCATTTGTGATATTATAATCTGATATTGTCATTCAGCATTCAGCACACATTGACGTAGTTGTAAATGTTTGTGGAATTACAGCAGCACACACTTATGCACAACATGGACCAATAAAAGAGCAACGAGAACAACAGCAAGAATAGTCAAGTGTTCTTCAGAGTATTGATCTTGCTCCGGTGCTGTAATCCCATAGACATTTGCAATTCATTCCCCCGGAAGCGAAACCCGATTACTTTCGTATCTTCATACATTGATAAAGTTCTTCGTCGAGCTCGTTTGCTACATACGCTTTGGTACGTCTTTTGTTAAATTAATCAAAGTATCGTGCGCAAAGCTTCACACGATAACGGCATGCGTATGGTAATGAACTATGAAATTTACCTTGGCATTGGAGTGATAAATTGCAGTGTATAATGGCGCTTAGTTAGGCTATGCCTAGCTAGGTAAAACTGATAGGCTGAGAACGACTTAGGGCAAAACAACGGTGGCCAAAATATAACAATTGCTAATAATGATGATGAAGAACGTGTTCATATGGAGGGGCTGTTTCTCTTCTGTTTGTTCGCTAGCGTTTGAGTAGACTTATACGATGTATTCGGCGAGATTCTTCAAGGTAAGATAGTTCCACTTAGGGCCCCAGATCTTGAATCCCTGAAGTTCTTACGGTAAGTCCAGGAGGCCATTTTGCATGAACAGTTTCTGTGTGAGGTTGTACACTCGAGCCGCGTTGTCTCCAACGCTTAGCAGTAGGGGCCGCACGTCCGCCTTATCATCGCGCGCCTTCGAGAACATTGCCTCGACGGTCGGTAATGCATACATTGCAAATGACGCACCCTGACATCAGAAGAGAGAACGAATAAATGTGTTAATGAGATATACAAAAAAAATTGAGGGGAATTTCACTCATTGTCACTACTTATAACCGATTTTAGCGCAGCTTTGATGAACGACATAATCGAGTAATACAAACCTTCCTGATTAGGTATCCATGGTACTTCGCGAGAGTCTGCTCGTAGCAATCTTGAGCCAGACTGGTCATTTTATCCTTGAAGTCGACACTGGCTAAACGATAGAAGAACATCGTGACGAACTGCAGAGCTCGGTGAAGACGCAGCCATGTTCGGCAGCCTGACGGTGGATTACGAACCGAGATCGCACCTGACCTAATCTCGTACGACATCATTGACGATAGCGAATTGAAATGTTCCGCTAAATGGATGTGAACAAATCGAATCACGAGTTAACACACAGACACGGTGGAGAGATGGCAACATGCGTTCGTTAGCTTAAGGCCGTTCTACCGTTTCAGTTGGACACAGTAAAATTTTAGTTTCGAATTAATATATTGATTTAAAAAAAATGCTAAGTCACCTGTTGGAGCTGAGGCCTGTCAGATAGGGGAACAGCTGAGGGTCAGCTCGAAAAACAAAAAAAGTCACCTGTTGGTAGGCGTCTTAGAGAAATTCACCAGTATTGTGTTGCAGTAAGTCTGGCACATACAAGCCTGTGCCATTATAATAATAGCGGGTATGTCCATCGTTTGGTGTTACTATCTTTGAATCCAATAAAGCTATACCGTTTGCGCCAGCCTATGCATCATATATCGTTTTTAATGTAAAATTCGCCTGCTTCAATATGTGCTTGAGCTTATCCTTAAACGGGGCTGATGGTCAAAGCAAAGCCACAAGCGTATTTTGGTCTGGTGGGTACTACTACGCTGATCATGTAGCCAACCGCGAGTGACGATCTAGCGAGAATTCTATCTCAAGTTCTCAACAACTTGCTGACACATAGAGATATAGCCTCATTATTGAGTCTCAGCTCTTTAATCCTTTGAAGGTCACTTCCTGTAAGCGTCAGTAAATCACTAGTTCATGAAACAATTGCGCTGTGGACAATGGAGACAGCATGCCTTTGGCCGTCCTATGAACTGATTCGAGTATTCAATAAGGGGTCATTCCGGCGGAGTCTATATTAATTTGTATAACACCACTGATATCATTATATAACACTACTGAGAACAGCTTTAGTACTAAAAGTACTTCCCGGAAGTTCTGCATAGTCAAATAGAAACCGTACTCTGAACCACCCTTGTCATAATCTTGTTCGTTCGAAAAACACATTTTTGGACCACTTTCAGCTGAAGCTCGCACGGTGGATTGTTCCGATTGCGACAAGGGAAATTATCAAAAATTGATCAATTGCCTGACAGCAATGAGTTTAACAATGAGGAGACCCAAGAGCATTAATTTTGGCAGGTTATTCTACAATTATTTAATGCGAGCTAGAGTCCAAGCACGTTTCCTATATCAATATTTGTGGTTAGCGTATTACAATAGTAAGTTTTTCTTTTGTACGACACATGGAACAATCGTATTCTGTATACTTCCCAATTCAAGCCAAAAGAGGGGAGCGCAAAAACTGGAAGTCGGAACAAATCGAACTCCAGGGCCATCAAAGTAGAATCGTGGAAAGTATTCAGTGCCCATTTTATGCTTCTTTACAGTAAAACGTATGGCAGCTTCTATGTAGTGAATTGCATGAAATATGTATTTAACCTTAGTATATATACATACAAATACATGCACACACGTGATTAGGGATCCTAGAGCTAAGGACAGGCTCTTCGCACTTGTTTATCGACAATGTGATGCTAATCGATTATTCAGCCTCTTCAATGGCAATTTACAGAGAAAAGTCGGACCATTCGACCAATTCATCTTACCTATTGTACCACATATTGCTTTAGACAGGATCGCGTTTGGGTGGCATCCGGGACTTGAAATCGCCCGATCCGAATCCCGCAGGACACACACACACACATATGATGTCATATGAAAGTAGTTTCAAACCAAAAATGGCTGCTATCTTGTATATATACTGTGGTTTTAAGCCGATTATGAAATCAGTCAAGAAGAGTGCGAGAGAGAGATCTGCTGGAAAAATAAATAGGCCAACCTATCATTATCTTTCGAGCGTCATTATTACAGTTAAAATTTATGAAGACAAGTGATGAAAGTAACACAGCCCAATTCGATAAGATACGATAGTCAAGCACTGTTGGCTCAGCCTCTCGTCTATTGTGGTCACTCAAATACATAGAATCTACAAGCGACCACTTTCTTTGAAACAGATATCGTGCAATTTGATACTGATCACAATGGTCACTATGTTGGTTGTCACGCTGGCAACAAATTAGTTTGAGCTTATACACGCACTCTCTGTCATAGAAGTAAAGTAACAGCGAACCGCAACTAGCCATACGGTATCACTAGTATCCCTCAAATAAATCACGACGATTACTCTGACGAGGCTACCGAAACTAGCTCCGACAGTTTTGGTTTTACAGGGAAGGGAGCAACTCCATTTGCAAATAAAAGCTACAGTTATTATGCAAACCTGTTGGTTACATGTTCTTCGCGTTGTATAAATCATGTCACACATATGTATATGCAGGCGCCGTTTATCGGCATCAAGTAAACACAGAACGAGGATCGCCAGAGGGTCATCCATTTCAACCTATATTACTACTACTCACCAACGTCATTTCGAGCCCGATACTCTTCGAGAATTTTGATCTTGTCCTCGAGATCACTGGTGACGAAGTTGAACACGGTGCCCATCTCCTTGAAGATCTTGCACACTTCACGAAACGCACCAAGGTATGAATCGAGAAGAATGTCATCATCGGCGCTAAGCGATTTGACGAGTTCCTCGTTGACGGTAGCTAACCTGAAGCCCTCGGGCTCGGGCACAGCGGTGATAACGGACATGGCTGCACGCTGTTCAGCCTCGTACAGCTTGAATCGGCTGCAACGCACTCCTGGAACGTTGCACACACCGACCAGCACGAGCAACAGCAAGGCTAAGACAGCGTATCTGTGCATCAAGGTAGTGTGCGCGGTCATGAGCTGCTGCAACAGTGAAGATCGACAGTGCTCCGCGTATTGGAGACCTCGATGGTGGCCTCCTTGTGCGCTGCCGTGCTGGTGCTGTGGACTTTGATAGCGTACGCGGTGGGGGTGACAAAGATGAGAGCTGAAGTTGCGAATGCCAGAAGAACCCGAAGAAATGCGACTAGGGAGCAATTGTGGGGTGAGGCAGGCTTCTGAAGAACGGGTGATGAGAGTTGTATTAGCAGAAACAGAGGAAGAAGAGGCGATCGAAGCGACACTAGTTGTTGTTGTTGTTGCTATTGTAATAGTATTTGTACTGAGACTCGTAGGAATTGGTGTAATGTTTATCGTTGTTGAAGAGATAGCATTAGGCACGTGGTTCGAGTGCAAAATCGAAGAAGACTGCTGCTGAAGGTTATCAGGCTGTTGACGACCTGCCGTTGTCATCGCAGATGAAGTTGAGAATGTGACAAAAACCTTGAATAAAAGCAGTAGGCAACAGGACTACGAAAATAAAATAATAGGTTGGAACTGGTTGTCTAAACGGGTCGTCAACGAAATGATCTCAAGATCGAGAGACCTAAGAGGTAGTAAACAAAGGCACAGATGGACAAAAGAGGAGAGATGGCCACAGCACGAAGAAACAAGAAAAGAAGAGAATCAATGCGACCGTCGTCGTGTAGGCGTTGTGTCGTCTTCGACGATTGATAGCACGTGTTTGTTTTCGTTTGCTTGAAAGGTTTTCCAAAATGGCTCGAGTTGCATGAATCGCCGAGAGCAGTATTTTCCGACGAGACGTTAGAACTTTGTCCAGAACTTTAAATGCAGCTGTACATGCGTCAGTTAGTTATAGTTGTAGACAATACGTAGACAATTCTCACTGAAGCTGACGACGCATTCGCTGAAGTGAAATTCGTGCACGCTGCACGTGTAGCTGCATAGCATAGTGATGTTAGAAGGTGTCAGCAATTGCAATGGTTGTCATAGCGTCATCGAAGAAAGTACTCGTAGTAGTCGAATAGTGGTCGTAGTTAAAGAGCACACCAAACCTTTGAAAAGCACAAAGCAACGCGCGCGCACAGACACCGTCGGTGTTGTCCCGTTAGATTGAGACGGTGTTAATGATCAGAAAACGTAAACATTGCCGGCTCAGAGAAAGAGGCTCAGTGTCATACTGAATGGTTGGTATGTTGTCTGCCTCATAGGTAGATAGATAGATATGTAGGTATTGGCGCACAGAACGACAATCCTGATGACGGACGGTGGTTTTATTCTATTGGATTCTATTTAGGTGAAGCGCGCTGGCGACAATGGCAGTCACGGTAGCAAAAGTGATCGTCGTGCTAGAAGAACGAGCCACCAACGAACGGACAGCTACGGCTGTTGTGCTGTGCTGCGCTGGACCCCTAGCTGTTAGTGCTGCTGCTGCTGCTAGAAGCGGTGGTGTCCAGTAGCCACGGACAAGAGAAAAACGGGAAGAGAAAAAGAAAAAGCGTTGGGTAGTGCATGTGTCGGTCTGTCTGTGGTGCAGCTCTAGTAGCAGTAGCGTATTATGATAGTAGAAGAGAGAAACCCAGTCAAGTAAGTCGATGCTGCTGCTGCTGCTGCTGCAGTTGCGCCGGGCGCCCGCCCCGGCGATCTATCGAGGACCGGCGCGGAACGTACGACTGCAGCCCGTGCTATAGCCAAGAATAAGAAGAGCAAAATACGGCGTAACATGGTAACATACTTACGCAGCGGCAAGAGGAGGCGGTGGCGGCGGCGGCCAGAAGAAGCGGCTGTGCTACACCAAGACCCCTTGTCGATGTCGTGTCACTGTCTACTGACGGGTGGAGGTGTCTGCCGGAGCTGGCAATAGATTCGACAGACGATCGACTCCCTTGGTGACGGTGGACTGTGCTTGCGGCTGACGATGTGGCCGACTGTTGTTGATGGATGTCCACGATGCCAACTATGAATGTGGCGGTGTGCGGCCTGACGCCGGGCCGCTGCTTCGGTGACAAACACCCCGAAGTACCCCGAGGATTTCCCCGAACAAAGTTGACACAGCAAAGATGTATAGCAAACAATTTCCCGGTCGCCACACTGAGGTCCGGTCGGTCAGTCAGTTCGTTCCAGTCATTATTCTACGCTAGAAACAGCAGCATCAACAGTAGTTGCTGTTGTATCTATTGGTGCTGTTCGTGCTTCTCCCCTGGATCAGTCTAATCCTAACTGATCGTCTGTCTGCTGACCCGGCAGTGTCGCGGCGACTGGTGTACCTCTGTGTACGATCCACGACTGTTCTAAGGGACTACGCAATGCGTGCTGCTGCTGCTGCCGCCGGTGGTGGTGGTGGTGGTGGTGGTGATGTATATAGAGATGGCAATAGAAGAAGCAGCGGGTGCCACGCAAACCTTATTGCTGCCGTCTATTGCGACGATTACGAGCTTGTTCTGACTAGTAGCTGCTCGCCAACGCTGATCCCAGTCCAGATGGAATCGGGAATGGATAGCATTGAATATGTCGACAGTGATAGAATAATCAGTGTGTGGTGGTGCTGCTGCTGCTGCAGCAGCTAGAGGCAATGGCAAATGCAAACGGAACAGAGCTGAGCTATAGAGAACCACACTCCTCCCTAAACTAAAACAAAGACAAACGTCAGGAATACATTCACAGAACAGAGATACGTTTAAAGGGACTCCCGTGCTACAGACACCGCTCGATGGTTTGCTACCACAGATGGTTGGTCAGGGTAAACGAGCATGTCAGAGGTGGCTAGAGATGATGACATTTAGAGGCATTCATTCATTCTACTCAGGTGGAATCCGACCGTCAGTGTGATGTCGCCCTCAGCTGATCGCCTGTCAAAATCGTAACAGTAGAAGTAGTAGTAGCAGCCGTTATAAAACTACAGGCATGAAACAGCGCGACCGGCTCAATTCAGAAGCCATAACGCAGCTCAGATGCTGATCGTGGACTCTCACCTTGAACTCCAAGCCGAACCTCGACATTCACCTCCTATATCAGACACACACACACAAACACACACCTTTCACTGCACACAACATCACTAAAGCCCTGCAGCAGCAGCAGCAGCAGCATTACGACTACCGCCGTTGATTGACTGAGCACAAACAAATGTGGAAGTCATCGAAGTCACCACCACCTCCTTCATACGTTCGTCGTCGTCGCTAACTGTAAATCCAAAGCCCAATTAGCAGCAGAGCTCGTTGAGTCGCATCCGGGACGAATACAACAAGAAAGACCGTCGGTACTCGGTATTGTCTGTTGCCTGTTGGTTGATGAACAAACTAGTGTCATATGTCGCTATAAATGCTCACGGTGATGATGACCAGTGGAGAAAGGATGCTGAACAATGATGCTCAACAGCAGAAGAGGACGACTGCCGATGATAAGCAATTAACTATACATGATAGACATAGATGTGCAGAAATTGAGCAGATTGTCGCTCGCACAATCGCAGGTTGCACCTTCAATTTTGAGTACCGTCACCGTCGAGTCGAGCGAAGTTCAGCCGACATGTGGCTGTTTAAATGGGCATCAACGTCGCTGTTTATCACCGGAACGGGCCACACTTTGCCGGAGTACCACACACAATGACACACTCCCGACGGCAGCAACAATGTGAGCCCGCCCGAACGCCTTGCGACCAGCACTATTGACTCCACATATGTACACTCCACAGAATCACACCGTTGGACGATGAAGTTCCATAGTTCACTGGCGCGTGTCTACTGTTTGTTTGTTTTCAACGGTATGACTGACTCGATCTCTTTCTCTCTCTCTCTTTCTCTCGCACTTGCTGTGTCTCTCTCCCAATCTACAGAAGACAAGTGCGCATCGTCTGCCGTCGCCGCTGCTGCTGGAGGCTGATCGCTCTGGGAAAGGATCGGCTGTCAGTGTCGTCACAGACTGACGTAGGCCACACGTCTACTTGACGGCGTCACAGCACGACACGACAGGACACCGGTGTTCGTAGGCCCGCGGTAGCCTATGGCCGACAGCTGGATGGCGGAGGGCGGGAACTTTGTAAGCGTTGGCCCTTCTGTGGCCACAGGACGAAATGGGCCACCGAAAAGGCTGACGAGCACAGCAATGTGTCAATCTGTCTTTCGGTGTGTGTGTGTGTGTGAATGCCATTTGTATCTCTAGCTTATTATTCACCTTTGGTGGGAAACTCTCTTTATTTATTCATACAAAATAGAATTAGACGTAACAATTGATATAACAGTCGTATTTCACTGTCAATCTCTTTGATGAAGTCTACCACATTCTGATTGGCGCCACCGGAAACAAGCGCGTAGGGTCCTTCCTTCTGCAGCGGCTTTCTTTAGCTGTGCAGAGGCAGTGCCGCCGCCGCCTCCTTCGGGGATGACTATGACAGTCTCGGCCCGACAGCCTGTCCCCAACTGGATCACTAATTATTATTGTTATATATTCAAACACACAATAATTTCTATCCGCATACCTCACATAAATTAAATCAGTTTTCAGAACAACCTGCTAGACTAATTTATATATTTCTTTATGGCCAATATATGTTAGCTCTGTCTGATGTTTCGCAGAATAAGTCGCGGGTATCATTATCTATAACGAACAACATGTGCTGTTCAGTGGATGCGGAGTACTCACAGTAAAACAGTACAACAATGTTAAAGACCGTGTATTTCACTCAAGATGATATCACAATAGCGTCATTCAGATATTGTACAGTGGAACGGGACGTTTGAGCTTATCGTCGTTTACAAGTTCATACATCCCAAATGTACCGTTCGTGGTATCTGCTAATAAATCAGAATAATAATGTAATTATATAATCAGAATACCCCACTTGTCAAATTAATAAGCACTAAACTAAATACTACCATGGGTTTCTTACTTTATTCCTAGATCTCTCGCATTTCGCTGCACGATCCCCACAACCTCCTGATAGCTGGCACCCTCAAACCTGCGGCCACTACAGAAATTCACCAGTATAGATTGCTATTGTATTGTATTGGTGGCAGGTATTGAAACGGGCTTGTATTAATATAAGATGCTGTTTTTCCCGTGCAGCACTACTGTCACTTGGCTGAACCTAAGTTGAGCCAACTTAGGTTCTGTGTGTTGGGTTCAAATCCTGTCAGACGCGGAGAATCTTTGGAGTTCTTTATCAACCTTCTTTATCTGGAAATTCTTGCCAGACACGAGTAAGGAAGAGAATAGGAAAAGGTGGCCCCGACAGGTCCTCAAAGTAATACCTAAAGAGGTTAAATTCTGAGGCCTGCCAGAAATGGGGAACAGCTGAAGGTCAGCTCTAAAAAAAAGGTGAGCCAACTT
Organism: Stratiolaelaps scimitus; assembly: GCA_019614645.1. Lineage (NCBI taxonomy): Eukaryota > Metazoa > Arthropoda > Arachnida > Mesostigmata > Laelapidae > Stratiolaelaps > Stratiolaelaps scimitus. The sequence continues at coordinate 244,754 of JABWDB010000099.1, read as the reverse complement.
AAGGGAGGAGAAACTAAGGGTGAGTTAAAAGACTTTCTTAACCCAAACTGTATCATTACTTTGCTAAGGGTTTCGACAGGTGGCCATTAAAAAGTAACTTATGGAAAGCGTTCAGAAGCACTTAACAAAGCAAGCGATCGGATTCCTACAGAATCAACAGGTGCTAGACATCAAATAGAGACATCCTCACCCCCAAGTATTTCTACGTCTACGCCAATCTACAACACCCCCTTGTGTGTGTATATGAAGTAAACTGTTTGTATTGTTGTTGCTGCGTTCTCTGGAAATCAACAGTCCCGCTGTTGAAAATGATAACGGGGTATAGAGAAAACAGAGAATCTAATAATTAAGATTACTACTTAGGTTTTTCAAAATAGAAGAACTAGCTAAGAATGAAAACAGAAGCTTCTTCTGAGAAAACAATCCAACAAAGAGATAGTTAAATTTATTCAACCAAACGTTGAAAGATTAATTAGGAAAATAAAGAATATTGAAAGAGCCAAGAGAAAAGATGTACTTTACTGGGAGGCTCAGGCATTCGCTTGGCAACGGGTGCAGCCAGCTCTTTAATGTCGCCTAGCTAAAAAAGCCTAACCTTAGATAGCGAAATTGAGGACAAAGCGCAAGTGACGTCGAACGTACGACTTACTAATCTACTCATAGACCGATTTTTGGCGGGAAACAACGTAACAGCTGGGAATCAACACAAAGAACTCTCTCTCAACGCGCCAAAACTCAAATTACAATTAAGCAATATGCAACATCCACGCTTTGTGATTCCCTATCTTGCGATTGCCTCAAATCACCACTACGAAGACATCAAGCAACTCACTAATTAGCCGCCGCCGCCGCCACCACCACTACCACCAATAACAACCCTTCCATACTTAGCTACCTGCAGCCGAATGATTTAGCTATTTCATTATTCTAAGCAGCACCAGCAATCATTTTTTTTTTTTAAAGATCATTACCATCACCAAAACCATTATCAGTTAGTTAATACGTTTCGAGACAAGCGAGTTGCAGACAGAGAGCGGCTGTTATCATTCAGTCGTTCCGGCGACCGCTAGGGGCCGCTAGAGGCGCTCGGCCCTTCTCCAGGGCACCTCTTGAGGGTGCTCGGCCGTGCAGCCGTGTACGCTGTTGGTTGGCTGCTTGCTTTATCCATGGTTACTATCTGCGTGCTACCACTTGCCTGTGCGCTGGTGGGTGCCGGCTCTGTATGACGCCTGCGTCTTGCTGCTGCTGCTGCTGTGAAACGCGCGCGCGCCCGACCGCCCGCGCGCCCGACCGCCCGCGCGCGCGCGCGCTCTCTATTTTATCTTTTGCTGTCGCTGCTGCTGCTGCTGCGCCGCTGGTTAGTGGCTGTTCGCCTGCTCGCCGGCGGCTACTTGGCCTACAGCTCCACCATTGCTGCGTGGCTCCACTCGGGGTTACTTGGCGCCGTCGGGTGACGGGACACACATAAGATACGGGGCTGGGGTAGGAACAGGGTGTCTAGAGCCGCCAGCGTGACGGCAACGTAGAGGCTGTATGCTTCCTCGTTGCTGCCACTGCCGTCGCCGGCGCCACCATAGCAGTCATCATCATCAGCAGCAGCAGGAGCAGTAGCAGCACGAACGATGGCGCGCCAGTGAAATAAGGCAAAGGGGAGCTGCTGCTGCTGCTGCTTCCCCTGCCACCGAAGGCGAGGGTCACGTTTAAGCTGGCGGCAGAGGCGCTTACGGCTCCTGCCGCTGTTGCTAGTGCGCTGACTGTGGTTGGTCGGGAGGGCAGCGCTGCCAACCACGACCATCGCCACCACCACCAACACCACCATAGGCAGGGTACACCTGGCAAGCAGCGCACCGAGGGACAGACCGACCAGCCAACGGAGCACATGCAGCAGAGCAAGTGCATACATACATTCATCCACATGCGCTACACACCAAGAGAGACCTTAGCAGCTGCAGCAGCAGCAGATAGACAGGCGTGAGCAAGCGGAGAGCGAGCCGCCGGCTCCGGCGACGGCGGCGGCTACCACCAGCAGCAGCAGCAACAACTACCGAGGCAGTGCCTCTACGGCGGCGGCGGCGGCGGCGGCAGCGGCGGCAGCAGCAACCTCCTCCTCGTCGATCTGTCTGTCTGTTCATCCGTCCGCCTGTCTGCTTGTCTATCTGCTGTTCGTCTAGTCTATCTATCTACTCGTGCAGCAGCAGTGGAACTGTAAGCAGCAGCAGCAAGCAGCGCACGGAGAAACGGACTACTACGACAAAACGAGAGACGGCCACCTAGTCCAGCTATTATAGCTAACTGAATAGACCCCGCCGGAGGCAGATAGACAGACAGACAGACGACAGCGAACGACGAGAGAGAGCTAACTAAGCGGTTGGTTAGCTTAGGAGAGGCTGGGAGGCTGGTGCTAACGCAAAGAGACGTTTTTAGACGTGAACGCTGTCGGAGTGGCGGACAACAGACGAGAGCTGAGTTGAGGTTGGCTGACAGCCGAACGACGACGGAATAAAAGTCGAAGAAAAGAAACAAAGGTTGACTCCTGTCCTGTTCTTCACTCGGACTGTGTCGACCATTATTGACATCCTCGAGAAAAGCGCTTGCTTGCACCACCACCATCACTAGTACTCTCTGAGAACTGTTTACTACCACTACCACTACTACTACTATTATTAAATGCAGTGCGCCGAGTAGTTCTAGTAAAAGTAGAAGACAGCGCAGATCACTCGTGAGTGAGTAGTTAGTAGTTAGTTAGTTAATGAGTTAGTGAACCGCACCGTCATCCATCGTAGAGATAAAAAGAGAGAGAAAGAGATAATACATAGATTGATGGCTGAATAAATCGAAGATATTGTGCGCACTGAGGAGGCGATGATTGGTGTAGCGGAGTTTGTATTGACGGCGTAGCTGACTGATTGGATCAGTGAGTTGGAGGAGGACGAAGACGACGACGACGATGATGATGTTAACGACGAACAGAAGCAGTGACAACTCGACCGGCGTCAAATGCAAAGCGCCGAGCTAAGTTGATGACACGAGATGACAAACGATGAGATGAAATGAACGCGTGGCCATTGTTGGGTCGCTGTGAGATAGAATAGTACAATCAAATAAATAAAGTCAAGTGAACAGAAGAGCAAGTTAAAGCGAGGAAGAAACGGAGCAGTGAGACAGAGAGATTCCTCCTCTGACACGTACATGTACACACACATATATATATATATATATGTATCGTAGAAACAGCCAAGAATAAAGTCTGGAGTTCAAGGGAAGATTTTGACGAGTGACATCACGGGTCGAAAAGAAGGAGCATTGCCGGCGTTCAGTTCTTTTGAGTGAGAATAGTGCTTCAACTGGGAAACTTCAGCGCGCGCGATGTCTCGTTGACTCGTGCATCGTGTCGATAATAAGTAGTGAAAAACTGTCGATCATGAATGTTCTGCTGCGTGACATAGTGACTCGGTGAACCAAAGGATACGGTGCGTCGAGTCGAGTGAAATAAATACATCTACTACTATTGAATCTATATGAATCATCATGCTGTTAGTGTTTTGGTTTCATGTGCAACATGGTGTAGTGGGCAACCGCATGTTGACAAGCGGCGGTGACAAAAGCGTTGACAAATGAATAATTCTACAAAAGCAACGCAATAGCTGTTAGTGAGTGAAGAAGTGGGTGGACATTACGCGCGACTTCATTTATGTGACGACGACAACAACGACGCTCTCCGAGAATACCGAAGTTTTGAGTGTTGTCGTATTTCTATCGGTAACATCGATTCTATACAAAACAGAAGAGAACCAGAAGCGGCAAAAGAGCTCCTTCTATTCCAACTAACTACTACAATGTTGTCATAACACGAAAACGAGGCACCTCAGGCCAACTTAACAAAAAGTACAGGCAAACGACCAACACATTTGGCCATACACACGACGCATGACAACACGCGATCGCATTTCGCCTCTCCCGATTTAAGCCGAAGCATTCTCATCTGGCTGCTGAGAACGCCGCCGCCACCACCGCTGCTGTTGCTGCTGCTGCTGCCAGCTGAGACCAAGTGACCCCAACGAGTGCATCAAGCACTGTATTTTAGTTGTGCCCGCTGTGTGGATTACGAGTGGCGGTGTGCATTACAACCACATATACGACACACACATATATATTCACTTTCGCTGAGAGCACGGCAGACAGCATTAGCAGAGTGAGCGCGCAAACGCCTGCCGGAGACCGGCTCGACCCTGAACACAGCAGCTCGACCCGCCACAACCGCTGACGCCGCCGCGGCCGCCACCGCCGCCGTCTGTTCATCTACCCAGCTGATACGGCTCCTGTTGGCATCGTCGCCATCACCACCATTACAGCTACTAGAACGATCACCACGAAGACGAACGGAGCACTATTATTCCGTCAATCGCAGGAGTCAGGAGACCGGTCAGGGCCTAACGGAGGAGTCACAACCACTTGTTGTTCGCGCACTGCCACCCACGCTCTGTTGTGGTGTGCCGCCTCGCGGCGAAATATAGCAACCGACCGGTGTTCCCCCGCCAGCCACTAGAGGGAGAAAGTGTGCCGCTCGGCTAAAAGATAAACAACCAATTCAGATTAGTCTAATCGTTACAATATATACAACACACCAATTGGATAATTGCAAGTGGTTAAAGTTGTGCAAGTGAGTTTCGGGAAGTTGTGAGAGGAGACTTGGCAGTATCACCTCTGGTAGTATCACCATCAACATTATCGTCATCGGCGATTTGCGCGTCTGCTGTGCAGCGGAGGCGGAAGAGAACGAGCAGAGGCGCAATCGTTGCGTCGAAAAGCCGGGAACATCCGTTTGAATGTGTGAAAGTGCGAGAGAGAGAGAGAGCGAGAGAGAAAGAGGAACGGCGAAATCACGAGGAGTTAGTCTAGAGTCTATTCTATGCTATTCCGTCCATCACGGCACACATGCAATTATGTGTGTGCAATTCTATATGCTCTCGGCTTCAACGCGTAGCTAGGTATATGCCCGATGTCCGCTAGTTCGCCCTCCACTCGCAAGCCTCATCCTCAGCCAAAATGGGTGCATGCGCGAGTCGTAAACGACATCATTGAGCCGCCCATCGTTGAAGTGAGGTTATGAGGAGAACTCGTCTGAGCTCCGTTAAGTTGTTGTCATCATTGGTAGTGTCCTGTCCAGCAGTCTGGAACTGCTACGTTCCGGAGGCTGAGGAAACGATTGTCATTGCTTTCCGAGGTGACCACAGCAGGATGTTAGTGCGCGTTGGGTTATTTGAGAATACCATCGAAAAAGGAGAGGAACCAGCAACAACGAAGAGTATCGTCGCAGTGCATTAATTGTCCTCGTTGTTACGTCTTGTTTCCGATCGTCTGGTTGTGTCGTGGTCTAATCGTGCCGTGGCCGTTGAGGGCGCTGCGATTGTGATCAACACGTGTCCAACACGACAGCCAAGGAAGCAAGCATCCAACCAAATTGGGTACTGGCTGTGCCGGCGGCCCAGGCTGAAAAGGAATCGAAAAAGAGTCTAGGTCTGGGCGGTGGCCGATTGAGGAAAGAAGAGGATATTACGACTACATTTATAGACCACCCTTATCAGATAGATAGATATCTATTCTTCGATCCACTACTAGTAAACGAAAGTTATCAACATCATTATTATCTATGCAGCTAAATGGCTTCGGTGACACCGAGCAAGCTGTAGTCCAGTGGATATCTACAAGTCAACAGGAAAATCAAAGTCAAGTTGACAATTCAAATCGTGACAGCGGTCACTGGGGCGAATCAGTCAGGCGATCAGTGGATACCGACAATCTCTGTTCCAGTCGACGGCAACAACAACAACAGAAGTAACATAGCCATGGATCAATTAGCTGAACTGGGTCTGGACTCGGGTCTCCCAACATTCGAGCCCCAGCAGCGAGCCCGCTCAAACACGTGGCCTCTCCCAAGGCCGGACGATTTCACCGACAAAGATGACGTCGGGAACATTGATGGCAAAAGCAGTGATGCGCATGACAGCAATCACCCCATTGGAGGGGCATCGGGGCCCGCTCCGAAAAAGACACAATCGCGGCGTAATGCTTGGGGCAATATGAGCTATGCTGAGCTAATTACGCAGGCTATCACATCAGCTCCGGACAAACGTCTCACCCTGTCACAAATCTACGATTGGATGGTGCAAAATATTTCGTACTTCAACGACAAAGGAGACTCCAACAGTTCTGCCGGATGGAAGGTACGCTGAAGATTAGAGATATGCTTAGGTAGATTACTATGATTATAGGACAAAAATAGAAAGATGCATATATACATCGAATGTGACGGTATTATTACGAAACAAGAGCGACGAGAGCGTGTCTCTATTATATATACATCAATTTAAGTACTGTATCATTGTATCACGTTCAGTCTCGGGATATAAAACATAGCAGTGTTCATGATAATGTGGATCGCAATGGATTCGGTTTGAGGAGTTGATTCTTACGCGTCTCTATGAGATCGAAATGGACAGTGATATTGAAAAGCATATTATGTTATTATCATTATTATCCGAGTCATTGGGCAAGTGAGAAATTTCGGTTATCTGTGTGCAAATGAACCATTGGGTTTTCAGTGTATGTTTCTCATTCCACGAACAAAACAACATTGACTGAGATGTTCTATTGTTGCAAAATGGACGTTTGATTTGGGGAAAACAGTTAAATTCTGCAATTTTAGCAATTAGGTTAAACAATATTTAAGACGTAGATTATCCGCTTTTCGTTTCCGAAAAGTCAACTTCATTTTGTTTTATCACATACATCATGTGTGTGTGTGTGTGTGTCCATTAATCGTCGTCTTCATGTGCACTAGATAGCGTTGCCTTCGGTTTTGTCTCTCTCGCGTGTCACACCGTTTGTAGCAGCTGACGGCTGCTCAGACGAAGGGTGACATCGTTATGAGATGAGATCGGACGACCGGTTAATGTTCCTGCTGGCCGCCACAAGTAATATCTATCAGTCGGCTAACGTCCAGTGTTGCGCTTAACTTCGAAGATGTTCCTTATTAGATGTGGTTGTAGCAGTAGCAGTAGTAGTAGTAGTATAAGAAGAGATATCTCGCTCGAAGTTGCACTCGCCTCGCACGAGGAAGCAGGATGTAACTCGGGACCCTAATAGCAGATGATCGTTATGCATGTGAGCATATCAGTTGCTGTTATAGTACTGGCTAGCTAACTAAGCGAAACGAAACTTAAAACGTACATGCGAGATATGTGTACTGGTTGTTGGCCATGTATATTTAGGATAGAGGGTGGTGTAATGTCTATTTCATCCGAACTTACTGGTTATGCCGGCTCCGTTTTGAGTGGATACAGCTACCTCTGCACCTTTTTATATCTATGTACTGGACAGTTCTGTTGTCAGGGTCAGGGGAACTCGCCGGAAACTGCGAACTAATTTCGCTACAAGTGGGGAGTGCTGAGCCTTTAATTTTCTTAAGCCAATCTCTCTGTGTTACATAATTCGAATTGTAGTACACGAGATTTTATTTTATTTATCTTATTCCATTTGTGCACGTAATAGCATTCTACATTCTGCGGTGTAAGCGTATTCACAGAAGGGGATGTCGTTTATTGAGTGAAAGAGGCGGAAATATGGAGAAAACTAGATCGGCACATCATTGAAATCATCCATAGAGTCCATTTAATACTCATTTGCGTTGGTCGACTTACAATCGAATTGCTTAAATCATCACCTGTGTTAACTGTGGGACTGAACAGTACCAGATATAGAATGGCTATAATAACTTGGCAATAGTGAAAACCAGCAGGGATCCATTCGAATTGGTTTTCCTTAAAGACTATGCATTGGCTATAGCCTGATATGTACATATGTTCAGCTCTAATCGACAATCCTTTGGAGCAACAGCGTCAAAGCTATGACCTATATTAAGTAGTTATTGAGTAAATTTTTTTATAACCGATGGCAATTGCGCGGCGGAGATCAACGGAGCCGATTTGTTGCTGGTGCCATTGAATTCAATTGATCTGAGTGGCGGTCTAGCCATATGTGCATACCCTTCGAACGATGCATCTCGGATAAAATGATGATCATCTCCCCGTTTCTAACCATTCGCGAACGCAATCACCTCGAAACACAACTTATCTCTCTTATTCTTTCCCCACAGTAGTGACTCGCTATCTGATTTGAGCGCTTGTCATCATGGTGACTGACTTATTATTTGATTATTATTAAATTCTTTATTAAAGCAAAGTAGTTCTCTCTCTCCCGGTCCCCATTTGTCAGTTCGTTTGTAAAGGGGCGATATCAACTCGTCTCCTTTAGAAATTCGCTAGTTCGATCTGTTACGTTTTTGTAGCTGTTGCTTTGTCGGCACCACAACAAAAACAATCACAAGAGCAACCACGAACGACAATTGCCGCTGCTGCTTCTGATATTGTTGTTGTTGCTATTGTTGTTGTTGTTGATAATCGTGTGTGGCGCGGCCGAGCCTTGTGCTTTTATAATATAGTCCCGTGTGGTTTCGACGATGGTTACGATTACGTGTATATTTTCCAGTTTGGCCGTTCCATCTATCCCGTGTCCTTGTTTCGTTGATGTTTCGTTCGTTTCCGCTGTTCGACGTCGACATGCGTTCTCATCTCTTTGATGTTCAGTCGACGTTGCAGCAAGTGAGGTGCAACTTTAGAGGTACAACAACACGGTGATGCAACAACATGCATGGTAGTAATGATATAAACGATACTTGATATTGTATTACAGATCTCTCGTTCTGCTTCATATCGATGTCCGTATGTGTCCACGTGTCTGTGTGATATTACTTTCTTCGTCCTTTGGTCTTGGTCGTCGTCGTCGGGCTGAACGATGCCGTTATCGCTGTTATCCACTTGAATGTCCATGAGTGAGAAAGTAGCACCGTCACCACTGTTGAATAGAGCGTCGATTTCGAGACTGGCTCAGTTTGGCCTCGACTGTTTCTAGTCGCCCATCGAACGAACAAACGAACGATAGAGATAGATTGGCCACGGTGACGCGCATAAAAAGATAAGTAGATTGATAGATAATAATGTGAGTGACACAAAGATGGACCCACCCATACGAGAGAGTGGTCGTAGTCCGGGTGGTGGTGGTGGTGGTGTATACGGACCTTCCAAACGGCAAACAGACCGACAGAGAGAAAAATGAACCAGAGAGTTAAATAGTTACACCGTTTCAGATAGATCGGGTCATCAGCTCACATTCATAGATTTGCAGCTCGCAGCTTTGTCAGCGCCAACGGCCGCTGGCGATTGACAGTGAATAACCGAGCGACGACTGTAACTAGCAGCGCATTCTCGATACTGATGATGGCGTCTTCTACCGCAAACGTCTCAGTTGCGTCTAAGCAACTAGGACGTAATACTACAACTGGTACATTAATAACACTACTGCTGTTACAAATGTCGGTTTTGTGTCGCCAACAGGGAACACGAAGATACAGAGCCGCAGCCTCGCAGCAGCAGTTGCTGCCTTCGCTGTTGTGCACAATACCAGCGAACGCTCTTTTACAATATTATTATAGTATTAATGATGTTATAATCGATGAACAGTATGGCCGTTGTCGGAGACGCAGCCGTAGCAGCCATTGCTATCATCAACAGGCATCGGTGTGTCCGCCAGAACCCATTGCCAGTCAGCACGCCGATGATGGCGGTGATAATACACCGTACATTTGAACCTATCGTATATACCAGAGGATACCACGCCGCTTCTACTGGTGAAGCTAATGCTGCTGATGCCAGTCGCTGCAGTGAGTCGACCGACCGTGCTTCGGTACCTCTGCCATAAGGGTTTAGTAGTGGTACTCTCATGCAAACAGCAGCATTAGCGTTAGCAGCAGCAACAGTAGCAACATGAGTAGATCTTCTGGTAGTAGGTACACTAGTTACGGTATGGTGTTGTATGTAATCCGGTTGATGCCGCGGTTGTTGGAGGAACGTGGTCAGAGAGTTCCTACCCATCAGCAGCAGCAGCCGTGATGCTTTTTTTGGCTGCTCTGAAAATCGCTACACGATGCGGACCTCGATGGTCCCTGTACTGATGATGATAGCTGTACTGCGGCCACTGTTCTGATTCTAGACATCTCGTTCACTCACACTAGAGCAGCAGTAGCAGCTCGAAAGTCTTTCGCTCTCTATGGTCAGTCAGTCCAGAGCAGTGGCATGCCCTCTCGTTGCCGCTTCTTTTTTACTTTCTCGCTTTATATTTTTGTTTGCGACCAAAACGCCCCAGTCTTTCTTTCATCGGACATTTGTCGGTATTTATCCGTACGGTAACATTACCACTAGAAACATCCGGATGAAAAAATCCACCCCCCCCCCACCCCCCGCCTCCTCTCTGAGACAAGCCACGACGCAGGCGTGATTTGAACCTGAGACCTGGGATATATCCCACTGCCTATCCATTTATCCATTCTGTGTCTATCCCTAGGTAGTGCGACGTTGCCGCCGTTGTCGCCTCAGCCACCATCACAGGGACTCGTTGTCTTGCCCACCTTTGCTGCTAGTACTCCTACCACTGCTGCAGCTTCTGGTACGTGCCACTTGCGCCACTGCCACTGTGCCGCGTCTGGAGGAAATATTCTCGTTCATGCTCTCTCTCTCTCGGTCGCTCTCCTGGCTCGATTCCGCAGCTGCGGCGCGCAGAATCAGCCGGCTGTTCTCGGTTGCTGGTTGCTCGCTGGGAGTGCGCTGGCGGCGATGCTGAGGAGCATGGTGTCAGCCAGCCATCCGGCGGCGATCCATCCAACGAACGCTGCCAGCGGAGTCAACTCTACCAGCAGCCATCGTTTGGTGGAGATGATAATATCAAGATGGCCGACCGCGCGATGACCGCGCAATGACCGCGCAACAACGTCAGCTCCTTCAACGACTACTTAACTTCTCTCTGCTACGGCTACCGCCGGCAGTGGCTGGCCGTTGGCTGTTCCACAGATGGAACAAGCGGACGACCAAACGGAACACCACAATAGAGCTAGGCACCGTAGAGGATGGATAGAATGGATGCACTGATGGGCATATGTCTACAACAGCAGCGGCAACAGCAATGTCCCAGCTAGTTAGTTGTTGCCAGGCTATTGCTGCTCCACATCCACTATTGCTGGTAGTGGTGGTGGTGGTAGCCATGCGGTAGCGTTCGTTAGGCTGACAGTGTCAAATACAGCTAAGGGGGGGGGGGTTGTAAAATAAGTAAGTAGATGTACGCAAAAACGGTGGTGCCATCACGTAACCGAGTGCAACGTGCCCTAGACGGTAACAGATTCCAAAGACTAATCCCACTACTAATCCCTACTGCAGAGTGTCGAAATAGACAGATACACTATCTACGTCAGTATTGTGGACATGTCGGTGTGTTGCGGGTGGGAAAACTGAATTCATGCGATGGTGGTAATTTCTCGTACAGCCAATCGAAATATGCTGCTTCTGTGGCGATTTTCCAAAGAGAAGTCCAGATTTTGAAATGTATTGACAAAGTTTAACCTTTCTCTTTGTGGTTGATTCTGAAAAAGAGATATATTTAGCACGCGCTCTAAAATGCAAACGAGAAGGCGTCATGTGAATAGAAATACGCAAATGTTTATCTTACCCTCACCTTTGTAATATATTGGGCATTCTGTAATATCAAACATGATATAAGAGACCATGCATGTGAACGTTTGTATACGACGCTGATTCAACGTTGGAGTAATATCAGTTTCGTATAGTAGCAATGTTATTTCATATATTCTATTGAAATGTGGGGCCATTATTGTAATTCGTTTGGTGGACTAACTATTCACCACAATTTCCGGTTATTTTTGACAGCTTTCGTTCGTAACATTCAGCTGAACTGAAGCTAATTTATTTTCCTCCAATATTCCTATATTAAGATATAAAACCACTAACTGTTAGCACTAGCTGCAATGAAACAGAACGCTTGAGTCATTCCGGTCGCTAAGTGCGTCCCTCGAAAAGCCAGTTAACCATAAGTCCCACAATATATATCTATATATATAATATATATACATATATATATATATATATATATATATATATATATATATATATATATATATATATATATATATATATATTAGCACCAACTGACGACCACGTGTAATAGCTGGATTCAGTTGTACACTTAAAATTCGGGCAATCAAACAATATGTATATATTCCTCACATCATAAAAATCGTTGTTGTGATCCACGCTGTCCCGGTGGTAGCGATCGGTTGATCAATCGACCAATTACTACGACCATTCAGTGTTCACGGAAAACGAGCTGGTAACTAAACTGAAATATTAATCCCATGTCACGACACGTTTCCGTCCCTTAGCACCACTATAATCTATAATAGAATATTCTGAAGGGGTCTTGCGTCTGGGGTGTGGCTCTGTACATTTGTCTGCCTTTGATTAGAGCTTAGATAGTCTGCTATCCTGATGATAAGGCTGTCCGGTTGTCTAATGAAGTTGGCGATTTTTTCTGTCTCGATAAACGATGTTCTGGTCTGAGTAGATATAGGGAGACGCCATCTGTTTGTTTTGATGTTCAATGAAATTCATATAATAAGAGTTTCAGTTGATCCCTTAAAGAGAGAATGGTGAGCATAACAATAGTATTTCTATTCCTCTTTAAGCATCGCCTGAAATAGCGCGTAGCCTAAACATTGGCGAGAAGTGCTGATCGTTTGTGAGTGTATGTGTTTATTGCGACGGCTCTAGACGTCTGTAGCGAACTATTTAGAAGTCACCGTCAGGCGAATCACTGAGTATTTCCTGAGTATAGTATATCACTGAGTATAGCAGCTATCCAGATTTTGAAGGGGGGTAATACGAACTATTTTAGGTGTGGTTGAAACTGTCGAGTTTTTAGCGATTGGTAAAATGCCCATAGACTGTTGATTTCCTGAAATCTGCTGTTGTGCAACCATATTACCTGGCATACTGGAATCGAAAGTCAAAAGGTCCTGTATCCTAAATTACAGTACTGTAATGAGCAGAACAAGGCACTGTTACACTACATCCACATACATCCACTTTGAGATGTAGCCATTTTTCACTATTTTCATATTCACTGTAAGAAGGCGCTAATAACTCAACATGAGAGAACAAACTTTTAAACAGTCAGTCCCCATTACTGGTCCATTGCAACGCTTGCTCCAGTCCGACAATTCACTTGGTTGCCTATGAGGTTATAACTTGGTTACAGTCCTATGCCGATATTGATTATTCTAGCAACATTCAGATATATCATTATGTTCCGCCTCTGATAACATAATCAGGTATCCTACTAATAATAATAATAATAACCTTATAGTGACTCTGGCATCGTGCGTCCGTCGGTATTCCCATATGACTAATAAATGGCACGTTAGCGTGCTGGATGTTGATTAAATGACGAGCTGACACCAGTCGGCGTCATCAGAGTCAATGAAGCTTGGACACGCTGTGTACTTTCGTCTATTTCGTCTTGTTCCTATCATTACCTCTGTGTTGCTAGTTGGACTAAATTAATTAACAGTGTTTATAATTGACCTTCTTCCAGCTTTTCTGGGTTTACGGTGGTTTTACCATACCATGTCATAGGAAGTTGTATGTTTTGTACATGTATGATGATGTGCTGCGAGAGCTGGTGAGAACGAGATTCGAAGATACTACACTATCATGGTATGGATGATTGCCTTTCGATGAAGAATACCGCGGAATAGAATGGCCTATACTATATCAAAAAAATGTTTGATATTAAGTAAAGTTATGCATAGGTTTTGTGCCAATGGCTGCGTGTAATGTTGGCTGCTTAATGCGATTTCAATAGTCGAGATTGCGAATCTCTCAAAGTACGCCGACGTAACACCAAAAAAATCGCTGAGGTGCAACCAATTGTAAAAGAGCAGATATTTATACCAGATTACACCAGGAACGTAGAATATATTCAAGTCATGATGACAAATGATACGGGCATTTTCAATAAACGGGGTATTCTCATAATGCTTAGCCCCCACTCAGGAGGACGGAGTTCAATACAGAAAACTGGGTAGATCTGAGCAAGACGTGGGTGGGACAATGAACACAGATTGCACTCACATTTGTACTGGTCAACGTCTACATAAAATGGATTCAATAATACAAATGGGGACAATATTTCCACAAGCACTTTTTCTATCTATAGACTTCGTACTGCAATAATCAAAACGTTGCCGTAATAGTCACCTCGCTGACCAGTGCAATAAACTCGCAATAAATTAACTATTACAGTGGGCAAGTAGATTACTAAATATGAATCTGATGTTTTCCCTAACGGTACGGCCCCTGGCCTGTTTGGGCAGAAGCAGAATTCGCTCTCCGAATGGTGACATCTTGTCTCGGTGGATGGCTAATATGCACCCCTAGATGCATTTGCCGTGTACATCACGAATAGTAAGCAGCACACCACGATTTGCGATTACCGGTATTATCCACTGAAATCACGGTTTGCTGAGCATTGCCCCGCTGTTAATCACTTTGGCCAAATAGGCCAGATAGGTCTTTCTGGTGGAGAAAGCCCAGAAGAGTTCAGCGTGACCAAGCGACGAACCTACCGTCCATATGGAAAGGGTCTAATTGTAGGAAAAAAAGCTATGTATAATCCCTGCTCCTAAGCACGGTCGAGTTGGTCGTATCTCTAGTCTCTCTCTCCCTGACAGATTTTCGAAACAATGCTACCCATACCGAAATGACTACCATTTATAGAAGGTACGTCAGCCATGGAAAAACGCTTATAATTCTACTCTGTATAAAAGTGACCTACTGAATTATATTTCTGTCATGGTATTGTCCTCCTGCTAGCGAACATAGTGATGAGCCTCGATACGTCAGCTATAGTTTTAGTCTGAACGGACTCTTTTTTTGTTTTTTTTTTAATTATAAGAGAAATGTGATAGTGATCTCAAATTCGTTCGTAGTGATACAAAATGTCAATTTAATTTAACTATTTAATTTTATTTAACGTAATGCTCACCATTTTAGTTCCCTCCTTGGCAACTATTGGAGGTAGGTGCGGCTGAGATGATTATATACAATTAAAGCGTAGATCATTTTTGGAGTAATGGCACTTATCGCATGATAGTTCTACCCCTTCGTCAAATTTATTATTCTAATACGAGCGATATATATATAAGCCTCATTGGTCATTCTCAAAACCGTTTTTCCGCGTATCTGCGAGTTCGATCCCAGTGGGCACAGATTCGATTGACGGACAGACGATCGTGCAACAGCCGCTTAACGCTCTCTACCATCCCCGTGGGCGTTCTCGTAAGCTCCGTTCGACGCTTCAGCAAGGCACCACATGTAGACCGCCTGTTGAACTATTTGCCAATACTGGTCCAGTTGATCTATTCGCCGGCACGACACGATATTACATCTGCTGTAGAATTCATTCAGGGAAAGAATTGTTCTGTTGACCGTCTGACTCGCATCACAGTTCATACGAGGTAAATCAATATATGAACGCTACCCATTATTAGGGCAAGTGTTTTTGGTCACGTGTCGAGAAGGAGAGAGAGAGAGAACTCGCCTGCGCGGGCCACAGTCTGCTGTGAGGTTTGCAATGCGAATTGTTCGAACACAAATATTGGTACGTTTCAGGTAAAGGTACGTAACGCACGTGGCGTTGTCCCAAAGGTCGCGAGTTCATTCGTCTACCCCTGAGCGAGAGAGAGAGAGAGAGAAACACGGAAAGTATAGGCTCGTCAGGAAAAGGCCCTAAGCAGGCCTAAAGTCTAGGTGAAGTGCGGTGGGCGCAAGTTGCGATTTGCGCAGAATACGAGTTCCACTCCTACGTGGCTATTTTTACTATTGACTCAGACTACTCAAGCCGACCTTGCTTACCTCGCCTACACAGCTCCCGTCCATCAGCCAATCGAAGTGAGCAGACCAATGCCACGGTCGGGGAGGCTCCGATTGTCAGCCCAAACAGCTCGCAGACGAATAAGCTGTAATAGTAGTAGAAGCAGTAGTAGATGAAGTAATAACCTTAGTAGTAGAAGTAATAAGTTAATCAATGTAGGTATATATATATATATGTATATATATGCTTGTAATAGAGTAGAATGAGAACTTAGATGAGCAATGTTTTTGTCTGTAAATAAGGAAATGAAAACGTCACACATATGTGCATTTTTATACATGGTATATTGTAACTGGCGCGGAATATTAAAAATAGTACAAAGTGGCGTACTCAGACAGATATCGGTCACGAGGAACTGAGTTTTCGAGTTGACCCTCATTGGTTGCTATAGGTTCCAGTTTGAGTTAAGTTAACCATACAGCTGGTCAAACAGAAGGAACAAACCACCCGAATTTGTCACAGAACGTGATAACTGGAAGAAAAATGGTACATTGTGTAGCGGACACATCTGCAATACGCTGCGGGCAGAACTGAAATAGCTCGTGAACGATTTGAATTGAAAGTCCACATGAAGCGTCTTAGTTTTGTTCTTTGTTCAACGACAGCTTGTTTTCGATGCTACCTTAGGCCTAAGCGTAACATCAACCCTAGTGACACAACAGAGGTGACTACAGTGGTGTTTCTATCTATAATATAAGGTTTAAGGCCTGCTCTATCTGTATCCTGAGTACAAGAGCTCGCCGTTTACGCGGCATACGCTCAGTATCCACAGTCAGATGGTGTCTTCAACTAGGGGCTGAGAAATGATTAGGCGCGAGTCGGCAGCTGCCAACTTTACGCGGCTATTAGCTCTGAGCTGATTCCCATCTTGGCTGTGACTCTGGGTCAACCAAGCCACCATTCACTCCCAACCGGAGACATTGTACTTACGGAGAGGGCAGCACGTTCTATACAAAACGAAGGACCCTTTTCTTATGGACGACAAACGATGCGACATAACGACAACTGGTGTCGTCTGTAGGTAGCGAGCCAATGAGAGATCGCCAACAAAACGACTACTATATCTCTTAGGCTGAGCCAGACCGAGCTTGAAATGAGTGCTCTGAAAACAAGCCTATACCTGCTAAGTCTATTAAGCTATTTAGAACTTAGACGAAGGATGGACCTTCCAGCAGAGTATCACACCCCACACAATACCAAGCTTAGGTAACGTTACCATGTGGTGAGACGATTCTCCCAATTGCTTCACGTTGTACAACGGATATGCCACGAATAATACTAATAATAATGATAAACCTGGAAGAGAATTCTGCAAAAGGAAGAATGTAAAACCTTTGTTTCTTTGTGTTAATATTTAACAGAATTTTCTTTATTAAACATGTGTTATGCTCACCTGCCCAGTTGGGCATACGTCTCAATATATATATATATATATATATATATATTTAGGTTGAGCTATAGATATATGATGATAGACCCCAAGGTTATTGGTTGCATCCATTATTCTGTTTATGTAGACGTTGTTTCTGGTTGATTTCAATTGTCTTGACTCCCCCTGGTTGATATTCCTCGAAGCTCCCGCGGTAGACAAAGTAAGGCTCGGCTTTGTTGACATTGTTCATATCGATGTAGGTACACTTGTACCTATTCACTGATAGACGGCGACTCGAGCCCTCGCAATCGAGTCGACTATTCTTGGCATGCATTACTGAATCTCGGCTTTCTTCGGTTACAACGAGCGTTTTCGCGTGTTTATTTTCATGCATTCCTCATTTTGAGGACGGATTATCATACATTATCTCGACTTCTGCATCTTTCTCTCTCCCTCCCTCTCTCTATCACCCTGCTTACGATAGGGGTCCATTTGAGCGAAAACCTATTTTGAAAAAAGAGACACGTGGATCCTAAAACCTTGTCTTGCCTCCAAGATCTGGTATTATATAGAGCCTTTTCCTGTGGTTTCCGCTGATACAATGATCGCTCTATGAGAGGCGAACATTTTGAAGGATGCAGACATATTTCGTTCTATTGAGGTTGAGAGGCTACCTAGCTACCGCACTCACTAGTTCTCGGAGTGAGATAGTTATCTAATCCTAATCGACAGCAGCTTTGCTCTACAAAATGGCTGCAATGAAAAACAGAATTGGAGGAAGGACTCGTCACTCAAGGTCAGACGATTGTTTATTTTCTATTCGATGCATTAACGCACAACTCGCGAAGGTATTGAGAAGAACTTGTATTGAATATTCAAATCAAATGTACGAATAATCGAACATAATTGAAGACGAGCGTAAATCGTTTTTGTAATTTATGTACCCCTCACCCCTTTCAGGACAATTTCGACATCATTATCTATAATATTATATCGAACTTATTATTTTCACCGACGAAATAGATAATATCATAGAATAAATGACCAGCCAGCTAGACGGCTAGTCCGAAGTCTGAGACCGTATCACTAGTGAGTTGATACGTACATATTATAGATCATATGACATATTAACAACAACAACAACAACAACAATGGAATATAGTACTTGTCATGAATTCAACTGTTCTACGCTAACTAAATATAATAATAATAATAGTAATGCATCATCATGAATTTGCTCGTCCCGAGAAGACCACCTTCTTTTTCTGAGGCTCGGTAGCTCCAGGCAAAACTTTGTAAATACGTGCAACAATGTCGTGTCTTCGTGTCTTTCTGCCTGTGTGACATAAAACATAAACTTTTTCGGGCTGACTCTCAGCCAACATTTAACGTCCACGGTACCGCTTTCGCATTGCTTCGTAAGACGGACCCCTAAAATGCAAATGTGCAACGGTGGGATGGTCATTGGTTCTTCTATTGGTTCTTTCGCCCGCGTTTGCCCTAGCCGAAGAGAGACAATGTATTATCATATTATTGTGCAAGACGCTGATAATAGCAATGGTAGTGATCGTATCGTTGTTCATTGAGTTCGAGTCTACGAAGAGACCATCGCGCGCCTGTGCGAAATTCTACTGTTAACCGCCGTGGCCGCTACTGCCTCTGCCGCCGCTGCTGCTTCTACTCGTTTTTGAAATCATTTACGTCAATCGATAGACCATTCTTACCTTTTGGATGGTCTGTTGACGGACGACCGACCACCCTCGTTAGATTCTATGGCTGTCTTATTCCACAATTCACCCCACAGATACGACCTTGTGTTCGGTCTGTTAGATTCGAGAAAAACAGTTTCAGTTTATGATGAGGTACATCGAAGTACTTTAATACATTCTGGTTACGCATTGAAATTATTCCTTCTACCTCGAGTATTTGATTGAACGTAGCTCGCTTATATTCGACCATTAATATGCAGATATGGTTGACATGCAAACGTACGCGAAGATGTCTCTCGGACACAACCTGCTGACATTTCGAATTCTTCAAATTCTCGGTATACCACTTACGTATTGTACAAAATTGAATATCGGACTCATGTTAGAACCTGTCAAAGCGTTCACCTTCAATAGAAATTGCCTTCTATAATGTTACATAAACCTATACATTATATAATAATAGGAAGAATTTGTCTAAATCGGGCTTCGTGTTTAGGAACTGTGCTTAAGCAACGAACGCGTATTGCAGCCACACAAAGTGCACCCACTGTCAGATATTAGATTGCTACTTCGAAGCTAAGCTCTCCAGCTAAGCCGAGCTTTGCTCGAAATCGACCGACGGTTGCTCTGGATAAAGTCTATTCGAACCGTTTGCATTCGTCAGGCTGTTCGCGCGAGCACCACCATCACCAGCAGCAGAACCAGCAGCAACAGTGTCTAAATACCGCTGTGAATGATAACACGCGGTGATGAACCACGCGTGCCGATTCAAGGGCAAGTCGATATACCGGTGCTTTTTGCCGCCGTAGTGAACACTACTATGAGTTAACCATGCCATAGCAACACCTACCCATAGGCATATGCAAGCGGTTAACACTCGATGTCGAGTTAACCCTTTGTATAACGTGACCAGCCTGTTTTCCTTGTTCAGTCTTCAGCATCTACAGACCCTTCTATAGACGTCTAGATGTCAGAGTTTGCGGTCACCCTACGGTCAACCGGGCCCAACTGCGTCGCGCAATGGAAGCTAAGCACATGGGACGTCTCTCACTCAGTGAAAAACACACACACGCATAGCGACCACTAGCACCGTGTGGATATACTGATATGTGGCCAGAGAGTGAAGAACAAGTTGTTCTCCGTCGACCATCCCAATTGCTACCACGTTACCAAAGGTGGGAACGTTTAGCGGACAAGGTTTCATGATTACGATGCTGGTTAGCTTAACACAAGACGTTAGCTCTGCGAGATGAACACGCTGTGACGGGTAATCTAGCTAGCGTTTCGTGGCACGCAATTCGTCAAGCCACGCTGAAATAACAATGAACGGACAGTTACAATGCCGGGGGTGGAGTAGTGTCGTGGTTCTTTCGCTCTCGTCATGGAATGTTTTGCTTGATAACTGTTTCACATCTGCTATCAACACCGTTTCCAGTATTACCGCGCAGATCGGCTTATCATTACCACTCAATATTAGCCTACTGCTCGCGTGAAAAGTGCACGAGATGGTGGGATCCTTCGACGCGGAAAGGACGACTGTCTCAATAACTGTAGCTGGCAGTAACAGCTTGAGGTTATCATCGACATTTTGATGATGAAGAAAGCGAGTAACGACGACAACAGCAACAATAAGCATACAGTAGAATACATTGAATTAATTTAAATGCTTCATATGGAGAAATGCAAAAGGCAACAACTGCTATTCAGTGGACCGTTTGTGGTGGACTTCTCATCATCAATATGGTCCACTCTGTTATTATTTAAGTTAGGATGACACATAAGCTTACAGTCCGATGAGAACATCCCATCTGATTAGCAAGTGCGCCGATGCATCTTGAACCGCCAGCCATAAGGGCTCTAAGTCCCCAACCAAAAAAAAACAAAAAGGTTTACAATCAGAAAAAAATAAGACTTTTGTAACCTCCGCCCCCACTATGCCTGAACCTTTCCGCATTTTGGCGTTTGCGCTCGTTTGTTTCCAATGATTACTTTCATTATGGCCCACCGACCGATTAAGTCGAGGTCATTTCGTGGGACCCATTGAAGTAACCGACCAGGCAATAGTCAACGATATTTGTACACTACCATCTTACCTTATCTTACCATAGGTTATACTACGTTCTGTTCGTGTTGACCAGTACCAGGGAACCAACTCGAGCACACGCTATTTACACTCGCTCAACGCGACGGGTACCGGTCCGAACCGGCGTGTCAATACCACCATGAGCAAGACGAATAGCTAGCAGACCAAAGCCACCAGAGCCCCCCGCAAGGAGTCGATTTCTCTCGATTTCGCCACGCGTCAAACCGGCCAACAACTGGCTTGAGTTGGGTCCTTTTATCCTCTCTTACCATTCGTTTGTTGTTCGTCCATTTTTTTTTCGTTTTGGTCAACCAAAACCTTTCTTCGCCGCCTGGATTCGCTCTGGCCGCCGCCGACGGTTCCTTCTTAGTGCGCCTCCTGTTACTGACTCCTAGCCAGCCTGGGCAGCTCTAGGGTGAGCCGCAATGTACTTGTTGTAAAGGTTGCTCAACATCATAATGTCGCTTGCAGTCAACAGACACCACCACGAAGAAGCGGTATCTCTGTTCTGCGTGTGTCGGCGGCTCGCTGACCTGACCTATTGGAGAGAGAGAGAGAGAGAGAGAGAGGGTGCTTCTTATTCGAATCGCTCGGTGTTGCCGTCTTCGTCGACACCTACGGGACGGCCGGGGTTTGTAACCTTCCTGTCAGCTGCTATACTCCTTGCTAAAGTGGCAGAGACAGGCACAGTCCTCGTACCCAAGAAAATGAGAGGGAGAGAGAAATTGTGGAGTCATCTAGTTCGAATGAGCATTCGCGCTCTGCGATACGCGAGCGCGGTAGGGTAACACCATCGTTGGCAGACAGATAGCCAAGCAGTGGTAGCGTCAACGCTGAGCAAAATCGCTTGGCGCACTAAGCTGCAGCATTCGCTGACAATGCAAATAGAGGATACGTACCTCTCCGCTTCCTCTGTGATATCTGTTGATGCTGTCATTGTTGTAGTTGCTACAATAATATTATTATTACTATACATGGAGTTGCTGCTGCTGCTGCTGGTGATGATGACGCTGATCCCTCAAGCGCTACTGTAGACTTGGCTGGTGGCTCGAGACAGGGGGGGCTCCGCCGCGTTCGGCAAATATAATCATTACACGTTGCGCGGTTCATGCGGTCAGTAGTTGCAGTTGTAGTAGTAGTGGTAGTTGTGCTGTTGGTGGTGGTTCGTAAACCTCCTTTAGCCGCACTCCTTTCTCAGGGTGACGTCACCGTTGTGTACCAACAATGTTAGTGATCGTGATACGTCTGATAGCAGCAGCCAAAACACCGCTGTTCCGTACCACACATGGTGGTACCTTTGTGCTTGAGAAACAGGCAGGCTGGACTCCGTTAATCACCGGACTCAATGCAATATCCCAACACGCCTTTCTGCATTTTTCTGATTTTGGGGACAGAAAGATAAGGTGTATATATATATATATATACGAACAGAAATTCAAACATAAACGATAGGCACCGTTAGACATCCGAACGCGGAGCAGGATTTCGAGAAAGAACTAATAACGATCGAAAAGTGAACATAATATTGTACATAGCCAGGCACCAGTTGGGCTACAGGTTGAAATTGAGTGATTGTGATCGCTGCGATGGTTTACTTGATGGACGATTGGTGACCAATTGGCATGACAATTGATGGGGTATGCATGTGAGACTTTCAATTGTAGCTCTATGTAAAACAGTTTCTGATGTGAGTTGTGGCTGCCGAAGAGAGAGAGAGAGAAAATGTAGAGAGGATTTTGACAATCGATCGCTCTGTCCTCTGTAGGAAGTTGCTTTCTCGAAGTTGGCACTGAGGAAATGAGCGTGTTTGAAGTCGAAGAATTTGTATTATGGCTATCCTCATTTAGAAGTTGCTTATCATTGAAGAGGCGAACATTCCGAGTGGTGAGACACAACAGAAATTGGCGCCAGACACCTTTTACGAGATGAACTACTACTAATTATAAGAACAATAATAATAACCTGTGGTAGGAGTAGCGCTTCTCAAAAAATAGCTCTCACTTTTTCAGCGGGATCTATAACCACAAGGTTTAAAATTATTTTCGCCCGATTTTATTATTATTATTATTAATTGGGCATTGATATGTCCGATATCAGTTAATTTATAATAGAATAATTCAGTACAAGAAAATCATTCTTCCGATATAGACTTGGAGTAAGATATTTAACAACTGATAATTCCCAGCGATGATGATCTCGGACGTGTAAAGTCACTCTGGACAGGTGGTTCGAGTCCTCCTTTCTTTCACACGTGATACTCAATCATAGCCAGATAAATAACTAATTATATCGTATCTGCCTCCACACTGCACGGAGCCACAACGCCATGGTGGGCTTCGCTATCTTATACAACCACTAAGGTGATTCGATGCTGCAATCGACTGACCGTCCACAGATTACTAACACAGAGAACAAAAATCGACCTATTCGTGCACTCGACCTGCTCGTTGAGCAGGAAACTGAACTATTAACCGCAGTACTGCTGTGTAAATACTGTTGACTTAGCCCAGATTTTCTTTTGTTGTCCAACAGATGATAGATTGTCTTCTTAGGTGGTTAGCAGTTAGTCAATGACTGAGCAGCGTGTAGTAGTGGTAGATCTTGTCCAGATTACGTAGCCATAGGAATCACGGTAGGAGATCACTAGTTGACGCGCGATCAGTGTCCGAGGGAGACTTAAAATCGTGGGTGAGATTAAGCAAAAACAAGTGTGCTTCCACAACATTATTGTTTTGGTTGTTGTTGTTGCTGCTGCTGCTGGAAGGAGGACCCGTCAAAGAAAGTCGGATGCAGGCGGCATTGGCGACGAAAGATGTTGACAAGGCTTGGCTCAGTTTGCCTCATAGGTGTTATTTCATCCAGGACGAATCTTAAGCCACACTGACCTAAGCGAACCCCCCACATCGACTCAATCGTGCGCTTGACAGCATTGGATAGGGCATAAAGCACTGCGAGCCTCCATCTTCTACACGAAGCTATGTACGCGAGTGTACGAACAGCATACTGTTACATGTTACAGATCTGAGTGGTGCCCAAAAGATCGTTGGAGTACTCTCTCGCTGGAGCTTTGCAAGGCGGCACCTCAGCCTTGTACTCACATTATAGAATTGGGATAGATGGGTGATTAGCTGATTAGCGGTTGATTTAACGATTAAGTCAGACGAACATACAGAGGAAACAGCAGGCCACGACACAACCTATATGTGGCAAGCAAATACTTAAATGTTCTGGTGTTGTGGTCGCAAGGTTGTATATGTGTGGGAGTAATCTCCGTGTTGCGGCATATCGTGTACGTATGTCTATCAATCCCTCTATCCCTGTGTGTATATTACTGTGTGAGCCTATAATTGCTGATTGATTAAGCATGCGGCTCCTTTCAACGGCAGTCTCCGTAGCTGTTGTCCCGAATGCCTTGAGACGCTCAGGTCCCGTAGAGACAATTACCACTGTAGCTGCCATTCACTTGCTGGCTGATACGCTTTCTACCTATAACCCTAGCTTTGCCACTGTGCTTGTGTCAAGGGTTGCAGGCGAAGCCAAAGCATTCGCCCTGTTTAATGGTCAACTCTCTAGCTCACTCGAAATCACATACCGCCCTCCCTGGACTCTCCTCGTGGTTTCTCTCTCTCTCTCTCTGTTATGGCGATGGCGCTAGTCAAAATAGAGGGCAGGGAGACAGGAAGCCAACACTGCAGAAGTCGCATGCGGTGTTCCTTTGAGCTGCATCTGCTTCTGTTGCTGCTGTAACAACGAATACATCGCCATTAAGGCCTATCAGTATTTGCCCCTATAATAATAATAATAATTTTTATATTTGTTAAGTGTCTCCAACTATACATTTGGGAGGTGCGAACGTGCAAATAAGAATGAAGTGAGACCTCGCGTCAAAGGGGCCAGTGCTCGCGGGGGATGATGTGGAATCACCTCGGTTTGGGTTGATGGCTAAGAGTCCGTGGGTGTGGAACAAAAATCACCCTCACACGACAAGAGGGACCGAAAATAACTGTACAATTCACGCACTATGAAATACATAATTGGATAAATAGACTATGAATTTCTATATGCTATAACCCTGCTCTATAATATGCACTCTTACGTGTAAGTATGAACACAATGGGAAAACAATAGGTATCTATAGGCCTAATGGTGATTAATATTATTATCATTATAATATTATTACTGCTCGAATTATTTTAGTATGAGAACGAAGCCGTGGTAATGCAGCATCACATGTATAACATATTGTCTCATAGGAAATATTACTAAATATTAAGCGTATTTACAATTTACACATAAAGTGTTCCTTAAGTACGGACTTAATAACTCATAATGGGCACTGTAATAATAATAATAATAATAATGTCACTACATAATGTTCACCCTTTTATCACACTCATCTCGTTGCTGATCGTCAACGGCGGATTAAGTATACGACAGCAGCTGGTTATTTGCTGGTGGTTATTGGCCGTGGGATCCTGTTATTATTTGTTCAACTGCTTCTGTTGAAGCCACGTAGGCAACTAGGCTACCGTTGTCGCTACCGTCGAACCGCCGCTCGCTTGACCCCCTTGCAAGACTGAAATAGCACATTTGCTTTCGCGATGAGCTGATGACAACACGATCGAGTTAACGGTTAGGTAACCTCTCTCGCAAGTGTGCGCATAGCAGCTTTTAATGGATATTCATTGATGACTTTATGCTTGCTGCTGCTGCTGCTGCTGCTCGTAACGTTCAGGTGCAGCCAGCACTCCGACCAGAGGAACTCCGTTTTGAGAACCGTCGCGGGGAGCGACGATCTGTAGTATGTGACCGGCGGCCAAGACAAAGCCCAGCTGCAGAGAACAGACGAAGAGCCACAGAAGCAAATGCGAACGAAATTCGCTTGAGCTGAAATGTGTCAACCTTTCAATCAGCGACCGACAGTGGCCACCTGCTCATGTTGCTTTCGCGACAGGCGTCCGGGTCGCCAGGTGGTGCCGGTGCCACTTACCATTATATGCTGCTGTATAATACAAAAGGATGAGGAGGAGAAGAAGGATCCGAGTGAATGGGGGAGAGATCACCGTAGCTGAAATAACGGAGGCTGTTTATTTTGGGTGGGCTGTTACGTGTGATACGGCCTTCGAGCGCGTGCCATAACTCTGAACAACAGCACACACGCAGAGGGACGAATCGCGACAGATAACAGCAACAGGCTAAGCCTCTACTGTTTTATCCTATGGGTAGCGAAATATGTCGAAAGTTGCACTCACAAATTTCCACTAAATGGAGCTGAATAAAAACTTGCAACATGCACCCCCCTCCCCCCCGCCGGTCGCCTTTTTGTATTACTGTGACTGAAAATGATGATGGATATGGCGAAATAAAGTCCAAAAGGCTTATGTGATCAATACCTGATATATATATATAGTGTCTCAGAACAATTGACACGAAAAACCACTTTGTTGTGGATAGATATATGGGACATACGGTAGTGGTTTTATAATAATTATTTTTCCGAGAATTACAAGAAATTTTAGTTTTTGCCTCCTGAGTTGGGTACGTAGTCAAGATTTGAGTTTTTTTTCCAAAACGTATCTGGCGTTAGTTGTTATAACTTTACATCAAGCTCAGCTACTAGAGTCCACGAATTCTCCTTTTCGTTAAAGATTCTATGGCATCTCTCCAAACGGCAATCTGCTCAGTTATATTTCTCTGCATGGAGTAGATTGGCGTTGCAGGGAAGGCAATCTCGAACGCATTTGTTATATCAACTCTGATGGGGCGAGTTGACTCCCGATTCAAGGTCGGTCACCGCTTGGGCACCAGCAAAGCGGCCTGACCACGCTAATCAGTCTCGTCCCATGCGAGGCAGCTGCGACTGCTACAACGAATCTAATCTTTCCCTTTGTACTAATGATCGTTTACCCTCTGACTTGAAGTATATTCCATAAGAACTGTCATATTTTTAGTTGTATTTGACTTTGTTGCGAGACAGAGTCTTATCACATAGAGCGAACATGTTGTATTATTTAGCCTACTTCAGCCACCCTCTATACACAGTTAAATACTGAAGCCCGTATGGAACGCTACCATTTCATAGAACTGAGCCGGCATACTGCAGTCTTATATCCCGATAGCTACAAACCGGTGGTGGGCGCGATCAGTTTGCTAGAAAAATTCATTTCGGGCGCCGTACAAGTAAAAGGTGAGAAACTTTCCGAGTACAAATGAAGGTAGCCGCAGTTTGAATAGAACAACTCTCGAGAGGCGATCGGCCGCTGTCGTTCTCCGATTGTGCTACACCCAACTATAATATTATGATAAATTAAGCTAGGTTCTTGTATTCTACACCACGTGAATGGCAATTTTACGTTGAATATATGAGGTGAAAATTTTCCTAATGCCGGCAAGTGGAGAAGTCTGTGTTAAAAACTGACACATTTTCGTTTCTGCAAGGGTGTATATGCAAAAGTTAAAGGCCGCTACACTTATTATAGATATAAGTGTCGGGCAGATGGGTCCAGAGTTCAAGGATGTCCTCAGAAGCGACTAAATTTAGGCGTTTACAGCCACCGCATTTTGGGGATACGCAAGCGGCTATTCTCACTTTGCTCAACGCTGTTCTGCTTGGTTGAATGCGGGGGTTCGTGTAATAACCCGGGCACCAGCATAATCGCTAATCGGCGATAAAGAACAATGAAAATATTTCTCTTTCTTTTTGTCCTTCATATTGCTAAGGGGGCCAACAGAGAAGCCCTACTATGCCAAAGGGCCATTTCAGCTTTCATACGATCGATCACCATCATATAGTTTCAGTTTGCTAGATAAAGAATATTGAAAATTATAAGGAACACACATACAACACATCACCATTTTGTCTAAATTAGGTATTGTACAGATAGGTGTTGCATCGAACCAAAACTCTGTCGGGGTGGACGCTTAATATTACATGAGGATCATTGTTAATTTCGTTTGTTATGAAGTTCAAGATTCGAATCACAGTGTGATTGTTCTTTCTGAGGGGACCATATATTATATGTCCATATAATTGTAGCGTTAACCAAGAAAACCCTGGTGATAAGCTGTGACTAGCTGATAATTCATAGGAAAGACGGTCTAAGAAAACCATGCAAATAACGTCATAGTCGACTGATAGAATGTCTTCTTCCGCGTATTTTCCCATAATGGCTACAACAAAGTGGCTATTATAATATTTATTACTATAACATGGTGGCTGACCCGCCGCCTTCGAGAAACGTCAAATACGCTTACGAACGAATGCTACTCGAACGCTCGGAGACTTCAGTTAGATTTAGTCAAACAGTGATGGAGACGGTCTGCCTTATTCTCATCTGATAGCTCTAGGTGGTTTTAGTGCTTTGGGAGAGTTCATATTTAATTGCTTGTGGTCCAGTGTGGTGAGCGTTGATGGTCTTGTGGTGAGCGTCTTATACTACTAGACAGGAGTGACATATGGTTTGGGATGAAATCCTGCCAGACGCGGAGGATCCTTGGATGTCTTTATCATATTAAAGGCCTGTACTCGGTTCTACCGATAAATCATTCTATTGGAAATGGACCGCTTGCGAAATTCGCCTTGCACGGTCTAGTTTTCATCATTGCACGCCTTATTCACAGTCATCTTAACAGGGGCAGTTCTGCACCCCAGGTCAATATCCCGCACAAGTTACCTGCTATATGGCCGCTGTAGATCTTTGGGAGACTGTCAACTGAAAAACAACGAGAAGAAAAATATAAATAAATATAGAGCAGCTATGGTACACCATACAGATGATGTACCGCGGCATGGTATTCTCACAGCCTGTCACCCGTTACCGTTATTAGGCAATAAATGGTGGTATAATTTCTGCTGTGGCGTTGCGACACGATGGTCCTCTGGATCATTACGTTCTATCCCAAGACAGCTGTACTACTGTTGTTGTTGTTGCTGCTGCTGCTGCTGAGCGACAACGGCAGTGCATGCACGACTACAACATCGTCGTTGTAATATCAACGATTGATAGCGATGCGACCGGTAGACGCCACTGAATCGGTTGCTGCTGGGGGACGTTGTTCTCGCTGGCGTTCGCAGCCGCCACCGATCACGGCGCTTGCAGCTAATTACAGTTGCATTTGCGCCAATGTGCCACTCGTTGCGCCGTCATCGAATCGACAACCGGGCGAATGCCGATCAAAACGGTAACAACGAGCGAATCGCAAAATCTTTCCCGATTGGCCAACGTGAAAAAGAAGTATGGCATCCCTGAGAGCAAACAGCAGTCAGCTTCCGTTGAGCTTTCGAACGGCGGGCGAACAGGCATCCCTTATATTCGACTGTGATCGCCTCGTTTCGCAGGTAACAGTTAGCTAATGAGCTGTACGGCAAGGCTTGGGAAAGCCAGCAGCACTGTACTATCTATTCGTTGGTACGGGTTTTGACGCTTGTGTGTATATGAGCTGTGAATAGGCAGACGTCTTGTCTCAGGTATAACTGTTATTATTATTATTATTACAATGTATCGAACTCGATGAACATCGAGTGATGCAAACGGGGTATGTTAGCGCGGTGAATTTTATAAGGAGACCATATAATAACAGTTGGGACTAAGAGCGACACAGCAGACGCATTAGCAAGCGCAACTTGTTTATATACAAGCGAATTAACAGAAATGCTTTTTCGTTTTGGTTTTGACCTTTACAGGTAAATGAAAACCTTTCGCGATGGACATACATACATCGAGCAGGGTATTGCATGCATCACTTGTTACCATGCGAGTCGTGGCCTACCTATTAAATCGATTCTTGCTTAGTATTAGTATAACTATAATTATTATTACCAGATAAATGTAATGTCTTAGGTGGTGTCAACGCTTGTAGAAGGTATTCAATGGCTTCGATAATTGAACAAAGCGTCCACTATCCTTAATAGGGAATAGCCGAAAGAGAAAGGTGAATGCTTCTGCTGAGTTGTTGTTGCCTAAGCAGTTTTAATTGATATCGTATTTACGTGTTGCATTTTCGTCCATGGTCACCCAACGTGCGCTTCACTTGATCTCTCACTCCCGCCAGTATCCGACGCAGACACGCCATAGTAATAATAATAATAATCAATCATATTCGTACAGCCGTCGGAGAACATACTATTACGCAGACAGACATTAACAATTGCGTGCACGACAGTGGTTGGGTGTCATCATATTTGAAGCGAGATGCCTCATTGACGCAGAGACATATATAACAAATACCATTTAGGTAAGCGGTAACATTCAGTAGCATCCGTAACAACAAACAGCCATCTCCTGATGCTATGCGCCTGTTTCGTCTTCTCTATCGTCAGCAATCAAGTCCTCTATATCGAGAGAGCAACTCAGTTTGGTTGCATTGCTACTACAAGCCTTGTGGCTATAAATCTTCGTTTCCACATCGAACACACTTAATAATTGCATATCCCTAAAAGACACCAGGGCGAGAGAAAATACCGGCCATTACCAGTGGGGCGTACACCTTTCGGTGTCCTTGAATCATTGTCTGTTAAGAAGATCAGTTAAACCAGATAAAACTAAACGCACAAAATCGTAAGTTCGTAGAAACGCAGCAAAAAAAAAATCAGATCAAAAAAGGAGTATCGATGAGCAGGAAATTTGATGCTAGTTGACGATCGTTAGAAAGCTATTGTTTTGTTTCGCTGAAAGTCGGATGCAAAGAGTCTAAGGCCAAATGTGGTCGGCGTCAGATTTCCGTAAACTAGCTAGTAAAACCTATCATCTAGCAGGTTTTGTCTCACAGCGATGAGACGGTAAATCGATATTCAACCGGCAAGTCATTATATCATAATGAGCCAAACCTGAGCAGATGAAAATGACAGAGAGAGAGAGGAGAGAGAGTTGTTCAGGTTGATTACCCACGCAAGGACATTTCGAGGGTTGTATTCTTCTTACTGTTGATGGTTATTGCATAATTGGACCAGGCCTAAAGAAGGTGTCACAGAGAAGAATTATGAATACAATAGGAAAATGTGTGCGCAAATAAGGAATCATTATTTTTGACTTATGTCAATACACTTGCCAAACATATGATTTTGCTTACCTATGTTAAATTAAGGACTACTTAGAGAGCAGCAACAGCTGATGGTCCTGGGTAATATTCGGTCCCTCTATCATGAAGGGAACGAACAGATCTAGATATAAATAATATAGATATTATAATTAGTTTATTTATGTTCTTCCATGTGTTCCTGTACATATAATAGCTGCTCCAGTCCTCGTATATGATACGCATACAGTGCCTATAAGCGGTACGAACTTTGTGCACGGTCTACTTTTATGCATTTTTATGAGGTTAGCATGCAACGTTTTGAATTAATTATGATCATTGTGCGTATGTGGATAGTAGTCTGTCTCGGGTAGCCCACAAGGTGATGCATACTTCAACAGATAGGTTGACAGGACTAGGCGATAGAGCCTCATGTCGTTCTATCTGTAACCCACTGTTGTGTTTTAGTGTTACCCAACATTGGCAGCTAGATGAAAACGATGTCCGTGAGTCACACAATTACCACTATTACTACCGCCCCCTCCAGCCCCCAGAGAAGTCTAACTCACGGTGATTGGCAACAAATATGAATCGAACTACTAGTAATATTACTTTAGCTTTTCAGGTGCTGTAAACTACAGCACTTGACAAATTTGGCTTGTTTGTGGAGTTCTTGGCGTTTTTGATACGATTTTAGGATGGCAACGTTGTCGGGTGAACGCTTCATTAACTGGTACAATACATTTGATTAAGTTCTGACCTGTCATCATTTTTAGTCTATATTTGATTTGGCTTCTCACAAAAAACTAGAGCACTTCGCCACACACTGTATAGATAGATGCCACTGTGAAGGTATTTCTTTGGTCTATTTCTGTGATATCTTCTACTTCTGTGGTCAACAAAATTGTCGAGATACGGTATGAGAGGATGATTTGGAGGAACGCGTTGCGACTCATATTGTCGGTTTCTGCAATGCCCTTGCGACATCAACCTCTTATAGGTAGAACTATCTTTGTTATGTTGATCGGCTCTGTGAATTTCGATTGTCACTGTAGCGGCCCCAGGAGTTCTTCGCATTCAGTTCCAAACAGAAACATCCCAATTTTCTACTACGTTCGAAATAATAATACTATCGAACCTGATTAGTTCTGTCACTGTCGCCAATGCCTTCATATGAACGTTCGCATGTAAACTCAGACCTATTTAAAATAAATACTACAGCAAATTTAATAGAAATACTTCAGTTTACCTTGATGAGCATAACAACAAATAAACTCAGAGTAGTCGACCGCTACATAAACCGCTGGGCATTGAACCCAAATCACAGTTAGGTTGGGTCCCGAAACTGCTGACACCAGGAATATGATCAAGTGTTGAGGTCTCAAGTGATTAAGGCTTGGCCATGGGCAGTCGTTTTTGCAAGAATACCATTTGTACTCTTGCAGCTAGTGTTCGGACCGCTGTCGACGTTGAGGGGTGCGCGGACCTGCCGATGAGCCATGGCAAAGCCATGCGTCGTCCAATCGAAGGGAAGAGACACCTGGAACGGGTGGGTCCGGACCACCTTCTAATCAGACCCCCGGACAACCTTCAGCGCCCAGGAGCGGCAGGAGTTTAAATTTGATAAATAAATAATAGATCAGCAACAGCAGCAGGAGGACCAGCTCTCTGTGTCGGCCACAGTTTGACATAATGAGTTCTCAAGTTCTCATTTGATCCTCCATAAAATGAAGTTGAAGCATTTCGAGGTGTTGTTAGCTACTAAGTCGCATTCCGTTCACAATATATCGCCATAAAACGCTTGAAGGGTTAGCGGACTTGGCTATACTTGGGTTCCACGTCCAAGGACGGCGACGTCCAGGATATAGTGGCAGGCTGGGGTCATCTCGCCTTGGCATTTGCATTCTGTGATAAACGATACGTATCCGAAACGAGCGCGCACGTCGAGAGGCTGCGTGGTCGGGCAAGTGGACAGCAGCCCATCTTGTTCGAATGAGAGTATACAAGGGAACTTGTCACACGCGACAGATGACGTCGACGTGAGAGCTATCATTCAGCATTCTGGGATTGAGGTCCCTGAGATCGCTTCAGGTCATTAACAGTCGATTGTGCGTTCGACCAGATATCCGCTTAGATGTGCCCGCTTTTGGGGAAGAGGAAGTCAAAAACGTCCTGTCGAAAGTTTGAGTTTTGTAGTAAAAGATGATCATGATGATATTGACTCTCGTCTATTCTTCGAAATGCCGTTCATGCAGCAGGCTTAGGCTCATGTCAGGCTAACTGGTGTTGTATCACATTTGATTTAGGTACGAATTAGGCTTTACATAAATACTTGAGAGGTCCTTAGCTTGCGGACGCGGCAGTCTGCTTTTTGCAGCCGATAGTTGACATGAGCCGCACTTAGGTGGACAAATTCGGTCAATTTTGTTCATACAGATTTCGCTCCTCAATTGAATGAAAGCCGCTTCTTCAACACAGCCAGGCTGGAATAAAACATGCGGAGGTCCCGAGAAAAAATATATATATATATATCACTAATTTGGCCAGCTAAGAAAAGTTGGAGTGTTGAACCAGTTTACGAACCCTGTCCGGGAACGAGATTGTTTTAGCCGTGTGACGCAGTGGCAGTCTCCCCATCTCTCTCTCTCTTTCTCTATCTCCCTTTCTTTCTATCGAGCACTCTATGTACTTTTCCGTTGTCCTTTGAGGCATCGTCGATGTCGGTATCGGTGTGTTGCCGCTGTAGCCAGGTCACTGTGAACACCGTCTACTTTTGCGGTCAATTCAGCCAGGAGCTATCGTTTTCACTGCAACGGCAGACAGAACGAACTGCACGACGACGCCTGGCTATTATCGAGACGACGCCGACGACTTGACCGCCGGTCCGGTAACACAGTAAATCTAGCTAATCTGGGTCACTTGAAGGTTTGCTTATGTCGCGAACACCATTACCGTCACCATAGCCGTATTATCATCCCGCACTGATTGAACAACTGAGATGAGGCACGTCGCCCATCGGCCATCATCATCATCGTTGTCTGCTGCTGCTGCGCCGGCGGCGACACCCACCCCTCGCCTTTGCTGTGAACGGAGCATAGATGAGATTTTTGCCGACGAACCCTAGGGGAGCCCAGAGTTTAAGATGCTGTGGTAATCTTTGTAGGCGTATATGTGTGTGCGTGTGTCGCAAATATGTGCTTTCCACAAACCTTGAATTACGTATTATAAACTATGTGTAAAACTCGATAAAAGGTTGAAAGAAGCTGTGGTTCCTCGTTCGTGAGGATAATGACCCAGTGCGAGAGACGCTGATGCTACACTAGGCCTACACTTGGGTTAGGGTATGCTATTATCGCGACTTGGGCGACTACCACAATCGTTAGGATCAACGGGTGGGGACCTCATATTCGGCAAAGAAATGTAAACGAGATTGCAGTGAAATTGGACGTGAAATTGTTACTCGCTTAGCTCATACTAGCTCACCAACGAGACGAAATTTCAATTAATCCATCTATCCTTGTCTCATTTTAACTAAATAACCGGAGACACTGGTAGATGCAGTACTGCTAACCGAACCACAAAAATAGATATAAGACTTGCTGCATTTTTTTTCAATAAACTCTTCATGTACATAAATGCAACAATTAATGAACAAATCAGAACAAATAGTAGAGTAGGGAGCACTAAGCACTTAATAAGTCGTTTGCTACGACCATGTATTCAAGTTTAACAGTGGCGGAGACAGCAGCGCCAGTAAACTGAACATTTTGATCATGTGATGCCAGCCACGGACGGATTTGCCGATCTGAAATTCGACCACGATATTCAGCAGGCACAAAGATGAGCAGACAACGACGAGAAACGATGAATAAGTATTTAGTCGTAAAAAAAAACAGGCGTTGACAGGTGACGGTGGTGGCTGGGTTTCCTATTAAATTTTTTTTATTTTTGGGGTATAGGGTTCTATGGGTCGTCGGGGAGGGCTTAGTGCCCCTTGCTGCTCATGTGCTGCGCAGTTACATTTGCAGAGAAGGGAGAAGGAGAAGCAACAAGAGCAGGAATTGTGTGAGCGACGACTGCGGCGGTGACAGCAGCAGCAGCAACAGCGGCAGTCGCTCTGTGCGAACTTGTCGTCTCGTCTCGAAGCAGTAGTTATTAACGAAAGTGCGTGAACATCGGACGGGACGGATAGTTGGAGATTTACCGTTCGGTTGGTGCCTCTCGTGTGGCCTTGGGAAGGCTTTTCTAAAGCTCATATTGACTCTACTACCCTCCGGCCTTCCCCTCGGCTAACCCCGTCCCATCCCGTACACACACACACATATATATATATTATATATATATATATATATATATATATGTAGTGAATTTCGGTTCCTTTCGATGTCACCAATGTGCTGTGACTACTCTGTGTGAATTTGTCGGGGGCACGATTTGGCTCGGACACCAACGTTCGGTCGCTAACGACTCACGCTTTATGACGGCAACAATCAGTGTTTTTGATAGCAACGACCATGCTGGCGCAGTTCTCTCTCTCTCTCTCTCTCTCTTGAATCTGTCTAAGTTAGAGGAACTGGATTGCCGTTAGCTGAATGTATACAAGTGGTATATCTGTTCTATTTAATTCTTGTCACAACTATTAAAAAATATCGAGGACCACCAAAACAGCTGTGATCGTTCTGTGGATTTATTTCGTTATCAGAAAAATAGAGGTACGCAACGTTTGCGTATTCTCGCTTTGTTTTTTCTTCCATTTGATAACTTGAACCCTTCAAATACACATTTTATTATATTTTTAGTCCGAAGTATTGTTACGTACATCTGATACGTTACGTGCTGGATAAACATGAAATGTCTGAGCGTAGCTGAGATTTCATGCAGGCGTCGTAAGTTAAATCCATACTATGCAGGTTTAATGTTACTCTAAGTACATTGTATATATTTCTATGTGTATAACTTTTTCAATACACATATCCAACAAGGCTCAAAAGTTTTCTTGCCCGCTGTGCTCAGGTTAGTGAATGTGTGTCCAGAACATTTCGTCCCATTTGCATAAACTCGATCTTCCAGCCACAAAATTAAATAGTACATTTCAAGAGACAGAACAGCTCCCCAGCGTTATTTAGTTTTCCTGCAGGATAGTTGTTCCATACGCCTTGACAGCAGAGGTTCATATGCGAATGTGCATACGCAGGTTATCCGAAGGCAATAACCACTTGACATAACGTGCACTCAAAATTAATTAATCAATTTCTAGTTTCTTCCTTCGCACAATTAGATATAAAGGCACACGATCACGATACAGCAATTAAATAGACAGTAAGCACTTGGTCGACGGTCCACCTACTCTCAAAGTCTGTGTTTCTACGGTGCAGCTTGTAGATAGAGAATGTCACCTAAAAATTAAACGAAAGAGTGCGGTGTATTACGACGGTGTATCGATATTGTCCTTCCATGGTCACATCTCAGCGAACTGGGGACTCGTCGAACGGGGGCGCATTGTTACGCTGTTCGTGTGTGTATTTTTTGGCTGGAAGAGAAATTACTGTGAAGGCAGTGACTATCTTGTGGCTGCTCAGGATTATATGAAGTGGAGTCGGAGGTTTCTAATAAGTGGACCAACAACTGTCTGTTGTCAAGATTTTAGAGAAGCTTTCGAGGGGTTGGAAATACCTCTGCATGTTGCTGTCGTAGCCTTTATCATGACTGCAAACACAATATTCACAATGTCTAACACTGAAGCACTGAAGCGAAAGTACAAGCCTCCCGCGTTGGTGCACCTGAACAAGGTGGAATTTACTTTATTTGAAAAGAGAGCTTTTATTTCTGTATGTATATATATATATATGTATTATTAATGTTCCTCCGTTTCTACTATACCAGTCTCATCGTTGCCTGCGCATCGAGTTTCCTGGCCAGCAAGCTATAGTTCCAAAGATGCTCAGCTTTCGGCACAGCTGGACTCATGCACGTCATCGACTCAGAGGGCCAGTACCTACTGAAAGGATGAGATCCATCAGCCTGGTAACTCCGCCC
The DNA here is from genome assembly GCA_019614645.1 of Stratiolaelaps scimitus. Classification (NCBI taxonomy): domain Eukaryota; kingdom Metazoa; phylum Arthropoda; class Arachnida; order Mesostigmata; family Laelapidae; genus Stratiolaelaps; species Stratiolaelaps scimitus. The sequence continues at coordinate 207,646 of JABWDB010000099.1, read as the reverse complement.
CCCCCGCAGAGCGTCAACGGTTGTTACTGTTGTTGCCGTCGTCGTTGAGTGGGTAGCCGCCTAACTAAAAGTGCACTCGATACGGGAGTGTCGAATGTTCTAAATAATGCACGAGGGACTATTGCTGGATTATCGCACCGTGTCCGTGACCTGTTGTCGCTTCTACCTTTGGGGCTGCCTTCAAAGTCTATCGGAATGAGACCGAAGTCACCAAAGTCAAAACCATTGTTTTCACGCTATTGCCCGCGACTTGGCGGAACTCGCTGAAGGATGTACTGGTGCTCAGCCCTTTAGGGTGTACCGGGACCGTAGAGAGACACACTCGTGGGACGTACGCCTCGTTTCGGTGACAAACGTGAGGACACAGGAATTGTGTGACACGCGTTTGGTTCTTGGGTCGTACACAGGTTGAGTTTCTATGAGAGTTTATCTACCTCTCTGTCTGCTAGAATGAAGGTAATTGTAGGCCGTTGTGCCTGCCAGTGGTGACCTGAAGTGATTCCCTGGCGAGCGCTTACATTGTCTGGAAGCTTTCATCGCTATTGGCCTAGTGGGTAGCGCTATCAACAGACGAGAGAATGGAGAATGCTGCAATGGTAGATATAAGGGTCTCGCATTGCCCGGAACAGCAGAAACACCCTCTATGCTGCGTTGTCTTTCTATCCACAGCGGGGCTCACCTGGATACAGCCACACCAGCCCGGTTATCCGGGACGTCTGTGACCTTCAGTAGAACTACAGCTCTTGCAGGGTTTCCCGTTTATTCTAACTGACCGAAGAAACCGAATAGGGATTTGAGACTAGGGTGAACAAGCACGATTTGCCCTGGTCGTTTGATCGGTTAGCGACTGGCACAACTAGGTACAACTACCATTTGAAGGTTGCCGGCCTTTTAGGGCTGGTCAACTGGCAAACTCGAACGTCACTCCCGCCAGTTACACGAGACGTGTATACCTACATAAAATGTATCACTTGCCGGTGATATGGGGAAACATTTGGATATCTGCCCTTATCAAAGTGATGCCACCGATTAAATGTATATTTTCTTTGTGTATATATGATTGCTGGCTCATCATCAACGTCATATTCACCGAATTGTCGGGACTGTGATGACAGAATTTTACAATGTGCGCGTCTAATTACTTGAAGCTCTAGTTATTGCTAATTTTTTTTGAGACGAGGAAATTTTCTTCAAACGCATGGGCAACACCTGAAATATTGTAGCTCTCGCTACGTGAGGATTTCTTTAGCGAATCATGTCTCGAAGCTAAAACTGTCTTTTGCCAATGGGACAGAGGGAGAGAGTATCATAGTTCGTGTCTTATTGAAATGCCTACTGTTACTCCTAACGGGGCAGAACGCGCACATGTCTTAGAGAAGTGAAAGCTCTGCAGAAGAGCTCTTCTTGTGGCATTAGTGCCGGCTTAATTCTTACACCTCAGTATATTAGTTTTTTTTAACTCGTACCTGTTTCTCATGTTGTGTGACAAACCTCGACTCTGAACCATTGTGTATTACTATGAGGGAACCTTTGCTCTATATATCAACCTTGGCGTACTTGGCAAGAATCCACTGATAAAGAAAGGTGATGACGCTCACCACTAAACCATCTACGAGACTCAGTACCACTTGAGAACTATCTACAATCTACGGACAAGAAGGTTCTATTTCGCTGCAAGTATACGCTCACATATGTTATATGTATTACCTTGTAATTACTTAGGTCTAGTACTTGATACCTTAGAGACTACCTATAGATAGATTGTCAACGCGCGCACATAGATCTTTATTCCTACAACAGGTTTCATACACCGCGCGATGTATCAGCTTATTCGTTCAAGGCCAGGCGTTTTTTCCGACTGTATACGGCTGTTATGTCAATATATTTCGCCAATGATCAGCGAGACCCCGTTGACGCCATCTTGGGAACGAAACCTTTCAGGACAATGCCTGCTGATGCAAGACAGAGAAGACCTTCAGTGGGGCAGTCACCCCAACGTAGTCGAATGGTCTCGAGAAGCCGGAAAGAATCGTGAACAGCCGCTAAAATAGGATAGTAGTTAGCATGAGGTGGCTTTGCTTGGCTGAAGTTAATTGAACTGAGTTCCTCGCCATTCCAAGCGTCTCGAACGAAGCCTACCATGTCCTTCAGCCGAAAAGCGCATATCGGCCATTTTCTTCAGCAATTATAGCTCTGTAACCCCTTTCCGTTTTCGTAAAACATTTAGCTTTGCATCACGTCAATTGTATGTCCCAATCTGGACTTCATGCGCCGTTGTGCAAAAGCTGCAAGGTCAGCCACGAAACCTCTGCGAAGAGGAAATTAACGAAGGCAGATCCTCAATAACAAAGGAATTCAATCAGTCGAGCTCGCTCCCTCACTCGCTTTGTTGAACCAGAGCTTGTCCCCGTGATCGCAATGGCGCGAAGTTATTGACCAAGGGCACTTATGCAGTGCTCGCTCGCTCACGCTCGAGGGCTGCTTGCACCACGACATTGGCACTCATCTGTGATACATAATCTAGCGAATGTTGGATACAGTCAGTTGGTATTTTGGAAATTGACTCTACAAAGGGTAGGGTATCGACACGATACTGTTCGAAGAACAAAGGCTTAGCCCAATTATTTTCACACACCCACTACTATTCTGCTTGCATGATATTTGTGTGTGAAATCTTTCGGCTTGAATGCGAGCGTGCCTTGGCTATCACTTGTTTGCACTCAGGACTCCGTTTACGCTCTTTGAATGGAAATATACGGAACCAGTCACTATTTGATGATTAAAATCTCACTATGTGAACTGTGATGTGATGAAGAATCCGTGATTGGACTACTTTTCTATGACTTTTGTATTTGATTTTTGTAGCGGTGTTGTCCTGTCGTCTAGGCTTCACTTTTCATCCTACTACTGGCAGCAGCTTCTGGCGATGGGAAAACCATCACTGAGGTGCAGTTTCAGTTAAGGCACTTCCAAATTTGAAATGCTACTAATATATATATATATATATATATATATATACTATGCTAACGACGTAGTTGTTTGCTTGGGATCTCATCTGATCGAACTGCAACGTCCTTATTGCTTCACGCCACCCCCTATATGCCATCTCTCTATCACTCGATTCACATGGGTACTCGTATTTGATTGCGAGCCATTTGAGTCGAACCACTGCGACGCAATGAATGGGCGCAATGAATGTGTGGTACGGCGGGCGTCATTACGCCATTCAGTCGCAGCTACAAGGTGCTGCCACCAGTGATAATGATAATGAGTAGCTCGCTCTGGTAACCACTTCTACTGGTGTTGCGTGCCACTCGATGGTCAGTGGCTTTTATTGGCTGCGCAGAGACTCGATGCCTCGGCCGGTGAAGGCTGGTCGTCCATTGGTTGCGTTCGATGTCTACCGTACACAGCCTCGTCGTACAAGCGCACGCATATACACACAGACACAATTTGCACTCGATGACCACCGAGATTGTTTCTGCTAGTAAAGTGTTGATGATTCAGTTTTCGCTAGTTATGTAACCAATAGTATTATTATGGTAAATGTAGGCCGACTACATCGTTCGCTTTCTGAAGAGTCTTAGGGCATTGGTTGGGTTGATTTTTAACCGGAGACTGCGCCAAGGGAGAAGATTGCACGTGCATGATGGCGAAGTACGTGCAGCATGACTTAAATGCCGTTGGCTGGTTCGACCGGTTAATGTTTGAAACCAACGTGCAGTCGTCTACTGCGGGAATCAACAGCGACTTCGAAGGCAATAGCAACCAAACAGATGCCGACAATCGGTTCTATTACCGTTAATGTGACTCAAACGTAGTTGACGTGGAGGTCTATTGCGGTATTGTTGTTGTTGTTCCATGTCAGTGGTTCTGACTGAATGAGACCATTTAACCAATGAGAGGAAGATTAACGGAAGTAGTCTGTCTAGAAAAGGGTTTGACAAGATTCGCCGTTTTGCCAGCTTGTACGGAGCCAGTGAGAGACGACGGGAGCGACTCGTCAGGTTGTCTTGCTATAACTGCGAACGTAGCGCACGATCCCACACGGAGTGGAACTGCCGTTTGGTACCAGATTAGAAGAAACATATAGCATTCTATTGAACGTTCGATCCTTTGCTAGAATCATGTTTACTAAAACTAAACTTTTTTAAAAAGATAATACGAGAGGATAGTCGCCGAAATAACGTATTTACGGCGACTATCTCTTTGTCTCTCTCTCTCTCTGATGTTTTTTCGCTTTCAGTGTCTATTGAGTCTGACAATATACACGTGCTGTTCTCGTCACAGGTATTAATTGTGTCATTTCAGATTCTTTTTTTTAGTTTACATTATGAATTGTGTGCAATCCTTCATTCATCATTTATTCGATCTACGTTCCTTACTCTGTTCATTTGAATTCCCTACGATTGTATCAACATGATTAACTGCTGTAATGTATACCAAATATACATTGGCAACTTGACGGCTAGCTAGCTAGCTATAATAGCTGGCTGGCTATATATATCTATTGCTTGGCTGCTTGGTCGCGTGCTAACGACGAAGCTCCCGCCAGCCTCTCCGCCGTTACGTTTCGCGCTTTGAAAGTGTTGTCGTGCACCCTGCGCTTCTGTGCTGGGTGGGAGGGTGATGCCTCCAGACGACGTGTCGAGGGTGCCGCCCTTGAAGAGGGCGAGGCCTGGCACGGCCGATGATGTCGCTGTCGTTGGGAATGACGACGCGAGGGAGAACGCTGCACCGTTCACGGAGCAGCGGACGAAGGACGCCAAGCGTCGCGCGGGCCGTGAGGCGCGCGCACTGGAGGCCCTCCGGGCAGGCCTCAACGCGAGGTCCCACGGATTGTTCAAGGTGACTGTCCGTGGCAGGGCGGTCGGGGCCGGCGGGCCTTCCCCCGCCTTCGAGCAGGGCCAGATGCTCGCCGTTTTTAAGAGCGCCCATGAGGCTCTCCCGGGTTGCACCCCGGCTGGTGGAGCCGACGGGCTCATCATTTGGGCGCCGACCCTTGAGCTCGCCCGCAAGGCGTTGACGCTCACGACTCTCGGAGGCGTCCCGGTGACCGCTCATTGCTCGGCCCTCTCGAGCACCAAGGCCCGCATCACGAACGTCTGCGCGGCTTTTACCGACGCCGAGATCCTGGCTGAACTCTCACCTCTCGGCGTCACTTCCGCCCGCCGCCTACCCGCCGCGCCCGGCCCGGCTCGTCGCTCGCCTCGGCCCGTGCTGCTCACCTTCAGCGGGCCGCCTCCTGCCTCGGGTGTTCCTGGGCTACCGGTCCCATCCGGTCGTCCTCGAGCCTGACCGGCCACCACTATGCTTCAACTGCTGCCGGACGGGCCACATCGCGGCCCGGTGCTCACTGCCTAGGGCCTGCAGCAACTGCGGTGATGCCGGCCACCTCGCCGCCTCTTGCGCCCGTCCTGCCCGTTGCGTCAACTGCAAGGGTGCCCATCGCTCGGGCTCGCCGTCGTGCCCTCGGGCGGCCTACCTCCGCGAGCGTCAGCGGCTCGTGACTGAGGCCAGGGTCCTCGAACAGGTGAAGGACACCTCACCCCTAGCGTCCATTATGCCCATCGAGGCCCCGGTGTCGTCCCAGGCGCCAGCCCGCCCGTACGCTGCGGCGGTTCGGGGTATTGTGGTCCCCTCCGACGGTGCTCAGGTCCCAATGGTCCTGCTGCCGAACCCGAGGCCGATCCCCGCCCCGTCCCGCCGCCCCGCCCCTCGTCGGCCTGCTCCTCGTCGGCCTGCCCCTTGTCGGCTTGCCCCCCGTCGCGCGGAGTCTCGGCGCCCCACGGCCGCGCCAGCGGTGCCAAGCATCGTCGCAGCCTTGAGGTCCCTCGCTGAAGTCTTGGCCCCTCTCCTCCAGCTTCAGCGTCAGCTCGCCCCCCTCCTAGCCGCTCTCAATCCCCCCCGTTCTTCATGAACCCAGGTCCCATCGCCCCAGCCCGAGACGCCACCCCAGCCCGAGACGCCACCCCAGCCCGTCGTGCCGCTTCAGCCCGAGACGCCACAGGCCCCCCGCGTGTACCGTGCCCGCATTGCGAGGGCAGATTCTCCCGGCGCGGTCTCAACAGGCACATAACGGTGCGGCACCCGGAGGTCCGTTCGGTGCCTCAGCCAAGTCCAGCGCCCCAACCGCTCGAGCTGCGACTACAGGCGGCCATGCGTGAGGCCCGCGTCTTCAGTATTGTCCCGAAGGCTACGCGTTCCCTAGTCGCCGTGGCCCTCACAGACGTGCTCCGGGACGTTCATACCAATAACGACGTCCCCTCCTGGGAAGCGCTCCTGGCTTTCGCCCGAGTGGTCTTGCAGATGCCGGACAAAGGCGACACCTCCCGCTCCCTCCCAGCCGTGATTCGGGGAAACCTAGCGGCCTTCCGCGCCGGGGCGCGCTTGGAGTACCGCTTGCGTCGTCACTTCCCTCGCGGCCCTCGTCCTCCGCCCACGGATACGGGCCAGAGAGCTGCGCGTATAGCCTCCCAAAAACTCTGGGAGGGTGACATCTCTGGTGCCGCCCGGGCCCTGTGCTCTACCGACTCGGCCACGGACTCGGCTGAGGCTCTCAACGCCCTCAGGGCGAAGCACCCCCCTGCCCCTCCTGATTACTCCTTCCCCGCCCGTCCCCCGCAGGTCGACATTGCCCCAACGTCAACTGATGAGGTTTTGGCGGCCGTTTCCTCTTTCCCCCCGAGCTCGTCAGCCGGCCCCGATGGCCTTCGGCCGCGTCATCTCAGGGACCTGCTCTCTCCGGCACTCGGAGCCGTCGCCACTGCCCTCGCCAAGGCCCTCGCTAAGGTGGTCGACTGCATGCGGGCCGGCACGGTTCCATCGGCGCTACGGCCAATACTCTTCGGCGCGCGCCTCATCGCCCTCAAGAAAAAGGATGGGTCGATACGGCCCATCGCCTGCTCCAGCACGATTCGTCGCCTGGCTGCTAAGATCGCCTGGGTCAACGAGAGGGACGCGGTCGTAACCCTGCTCGGCCCAACCCAGTTGGGTTGCGGCCAGGCGTCTGGGACGGAGATCGCTGCTCACGCGGCTCGCGCCTTTATCCACGCTCATCCGGACGCGGCCCTGGTCAAGCTTGATTTTCGCAATGCCTTCAACACGGTCCGTCGAGATCTCGTTCTGCGTGAGGTCGCTGAGCACGTCCCTGGCCTCTTCCCTCTGGTCGACCTGGCCTATCGTTGCCCCTCCCATCTGATTATGGACAACGCCGTCATCAGCTCAGAGTGCGGTGTCCAGCAGGGGGACCCGCTGGGCCCAGCCCTCTTCTGCCTGGCCCTCCGGCCCCTCGCTGTGTCCCTCCAGTCGCGTCTGCGGCTGTGGTACATGGACGACGGAACGTTGGCAGGTGATCCGGCGACCGTCGCCTCCGACGTTCAGCGAGTACTCGACTACGAGGGGCGCAGCGGCCTTGCCCTCAACCCCACGAAGTGCGAGATCTTCTCTTTAGACGCGCAGCCCGACCTCCAGCGGTCGCTCCCAGGGTGCCGTCTCACTCGGTTGTCCCTCGAGCTCGTCGGCTCCCCTCTCACGGACGAGGCCATCCGGCCGCTATTGGACAGTTGCCTCGAGAGGACGGCCGTGATGCTCGACCGGCTGCCCCTGTTATCGGCTCACCAGGGGCTGTTCCTGCTTCGGTCCTGTTTCTCGGCGGCACGCATGCAGCACTTGCTTAGGACATGCCCGGCCGGCACTGAGGCTTCAGCCCTTCACGAGTATGACGACTTGGTGTTGGAAGCCCTGACGACGATCCTGAACCTCCAGCTCCCTCCGGAAGCGGCGTCGCAGGCTTCCCTTCCAGTCCGCTTCGGTGGCCTCGGCATCCTCAGTGTACGCCGCTTGGCTGACGTTTGCTACGCCGCGTCGCTTACGGCGGTTGCCGACATGGTCGCTACAGTCCTCCCCCCCGAAGCGCTCGCCCACTTCTCCGCTTCCCAGGAAGCTGCCCTTGACCAGACGGGCGTCCGCGCTCGGGTCCCTCCGGACAAACAGAGCAAGCAGCGGGCGTGGTCCGATGCCCTGCACCAGGAGCTGCGGGACTCCCTCCTGGCCTCTGCGCCACACGTTGCTGACCAAGCTCGCCTCCGGGCTGTCGACAGGCCTGGTGCGGGGGCGTGGCTCCACGCGCTGCCCTCGTCGTCCCTTGGTACTGCTCTAGACGATCGCTCCCTCCGCTTCTGTGTGGGCCTTCGCCTCGGGGCCCCTGTAGTTGCGGCCCACAGCTGCGAGCGTTGCGGGGACCCCGTCGCAACGAATGGCCATCACGGTCTCTCGTGCGAACGCAGCGCCGGTCGCCATCCGCGACACACGATGCTTAACGACACGCTCGTGAGGGCCCTCCACTCCGCCGGTATTCCTTGCACAAGGGAGCCACAGGGCCTCGACACCTCGGACGGGCGCCGCCCTGACGGCCTCACCCTTATCCCCTTTCATCGAGGCCTGCACCTGGTCTGGGACGGCACTGTGGTTGACACTCTAGCACCTTCTTATGTCAACCACTGTGCAACCATCCCCGGTTACGCAGTAGCGCGTGCGGAACGGGCAAAGCTAAGGAAGTACGCCGCACTCCAAGCAACCCACCTGTTTTCCCCCCTTGCCTTTGAGACCTTGGGCGGGCACGGCCCTCTCAGTGCGAACTTCCTCGAGGGGGTCTACCACAGGTTGATCCGCGCCACCGGGGACAAGCGCGCTGGCTCTTTCCTCCTGCAGCGCCTCTCCCTCGCCGTGCAGAGAGGCAATGCCATCGCCTTCCTCGGGACATTGTCGTCCTCACCCCCCCCCCCCCCCATAATCCCTAGAAATACCGACCTACCGTATGTTTGAATAAACGATTCTATTGCTTGATAATACAGACCCCTTAAATGCAAACGTACAACGGCGGGGATCGAACCAGTACCGTGGACTGAGTTAAGTGTTGGCCGGAGCGTCAGCCCGGAAAATTTACTTTTGCTTTACCAGACATGTCTATTAACAGAATCCAGTGACCTCAACTAGCAAAGTGGATAGAGTAAGCCATGTGACTCCGTTAGAGGGCTCAATCATTCGGCAGCGCTGATCACCTTAGTAGCTTTAGGTACGCGATGGGGCGTGTAACTGGCATGATCGAGCAGAGGAGCTGAGATCGGATGATGAGATGGCAGACAGGGACCTTTCGCCTCCGATTCAGCTGCCCTGGGACGACGATTAGGGCGTGGCTACGTCTCTAGCTAGTCATGCCAATGGGAGAGCCAGCCTGGAAAGGTCGAAATTTCACCGAACACCGGCGAAAACTTGTACAACGCTCCTTGACTTCGAAGCTTGATGAAAGCCGAGTTGCATAATAGCAGTTCCAATTTTCTTTATTATTATTATCAAACCCAGGTAGACTCCGCTTCCTCGTACGAATGGCTGTGTTTTGGAATCACCACACGTTAGTTGTATCCGGACGCCTAGCCGCGCAGCATATCTTAATTTTCGTTCCGACCAAAGGTTACGTGACTCACTTCGACAGCAGTTGTTTGTTTAATTCGTTCTTTTCACAATTATCACAATAATGCGTGTCTGTCCTCTCACTTTGAGACATTTCATGATCAATTGTGTGTTTAACAAAACTTCCTCCAATTCCTCAGCGAAATATCCCCATCTTGTTTTGACGACCGCCAGGGGTGTTCCGGAAAGCGTTCTTCTGGAACAATATTTCTGTCTGGAGGAACTATGTCTAAAAGAGACAATATTCGACGTGTGTCTTTCTCTCCGAGCGGAGAGGAAAGTACGACTAAAAAGCATTGATCCGCCTGATCTAGCGTGCTTCGAAAAATCACTTTTCCTGATTAATCATAACAGATCTTCTGAACCAAAGAAGGTTTTGGCGTTATGAGGCAAAGAAGACCTCAGGGCTGGGCACTTTTAGGCTCAATGTCATGATCGTGTGCATGACACCACGTGCCATCGTGAACATCGTGGTCCTTAGGCTCCAGGGCGGTGATTGAATGCAGTTCTAATTAATTTCAGCATAACTTCTAATCTTGTTATACCGAATTGACGACGAACAAGAGGGCCGGACGACGAACAAGAGGGCCGAATGGATTCTACTGTGACATGGTTCATACGTGATCAATAATGTCATAGAATATTAAGCTTGATACTGCAGATTCGACACGCTTTTCTGCATTACCATGTTGCATGATATAATTATTGAATTATGTCCGTACAACACACGCATATTTGAAAGAAAAGTAAAATCGGAAATCAGCATCGGTGCCCCGGTACAACCATCACTATATTGTCCTCCAGATTATTTCGCGTTGTTGCATCGCGAGCTGAATTCTTTCCGTGTCTATATGCTATACCCCCACGTGACAGCCATCGGCAACCCTCAGGGTCAGCTACGCTACGTGCCTGTGTCGACTGTGCTTTCTGCCTATTGCGTTGATTTCTGCAGAACAGTACTGCACAGTGGGTCTCGTCCAATGTGTTACTATCTACTACTGTTGGATGGACAGCGGAAAGCCATATCTGGTTTTTAGCCAAAAAGCACACCCGTAGTTTCGTCACCTTGACGTCCAGTACAGTGTGTACGGTATACAGAATGTGGATCTAGTGAACGGTCCAATTAAGTTATTAATTATGAAGTGATGTTTTAACGAATATAATCCTAACGAACATCATGTTAGCAACAATAAATGATTATTATCTGCTGCTGTATTGCTATTTTATTCACAAGTTCCCGGTTATGGAATAATAATGATTGTACACTGTATTAGTGCATCGAGGCCACAATGTATTAAACAAGAACTTGGGGTCGCTGAAACGAGCTTGCTTGCTTTTTTCAACTTTCTTGCTATCTACTGTCTGAAGCTGAAAATATGTTCGAATCACCAGCGATCGCGAGACATTCTCGATAACGTTATTGTGTGAGCGGCTATGGCCAGTTTAAGTGAATGACAAGCGACACCCTATTGATACACACAACGTCACTGGGTCCTGGGGAGTCGGCAGCACTGAATAAGGCGTTAGTTGATTTCCGTTGAGAAGGGCATGAGAATATTTTTGGATGTTTGCTGTCGACAAAAGCAGACGTCGGCGAACAAAATAGAGACCTATGTATTGCTTTGCTTGAAAGCTCCGAAGACATTCAGTTCAGTGAACGGGTATATTTAGGCGTATTGTGTTACAAAAACACGAGGGGTTATACTATCTACATGCTCGGTCGACGGAGACATATATAGCCTTCTTACTGTGGAAGGATTGGTGCCCATCCGTAGATTTCTGTTGATCAATTAGATGAATAACAGGGCTGAGTTGAACTGAGCTCGAGCAAATACGGTCATCCTAATCACACGTTTACACTGTTTACACTTCATTAATTCATTCCGTTTTAATAATGCGAAAAACAATGTACAGACGATCGATTTTGGTATCCTCACGTAAATATACGTGCACCCGTTCTAGCCGTCGTCTAAAAATCGTCTATATGTAAATGCAGCGATCTCGGGTATCGTGTCGGATATCCTACAAGTTGACGTGAAATTCACGGTTTGTACAACGTTGTGTTGCACGCTCCATACTAAGCTACTGCCATTACTCCTCCTGAGTCGATGATTTGATTATCGACCATCAATTTAGTACCAGGTAGTTTTTTCTAAATTCATTTTTAGATCACCGGGTGCGGTTTTGAAATCTCTAGCGAATAGTCGCTCTTGTTTTGTTAGTGAATGAATGGTGCAGATCGAGTCCTCGTCCAGATTGAAGGCTCTTTTTGGTGACTCTACGAGGGCCCGCTTGGGTCAACACACACACACACACTCACTTTGGTTTCAATCGTATCCATCGCCTGCTTCTCTCGTTACACTGGCACTCTTGGTGGTTGTATGACGACATTTTCGAGATGGGAAACATCGCTTATACGTTATGGCAATAGATCAAACAGCTCTGCCCTTTAGAAATTTTGTCGCCGGTCTCTTCTTACTGCAAGACTCGTACTCGATGGTATCGATCATCTACGAGGGTTGACACACACGTCAACATACACGCATATTATTTCTTTGTGGCGGTTACACTATGAAATGGAAATTTACCCTGGTATTTGTAGTATGCCCTGGTCATTTTTCGGTAATTTGATTACCGAAACGTGAAAGAGTAAACAGACCTCGAAAGTATTTGCTTGGCTAACCATGGATTTGAGTTTGATTCATCTGAGTGCGACCATCGGCGTCGTTAACACTACACAACGTATGAGGGTGTTGTTTGCTGTTTGAGCCTTGGTTTTATCATGGGGCGGTGTGTTGTGAAATATGGCATCTAACATACATATGAACAATTCGACACACAATGCGCAATGCGATCGACAATATTTTCATGTTTAAAATCCATTGTTGATCTATTCACTTCAGAATGTATCCGCACCTGCGGGGTCCATTAAGCGAGTGCTCGTTTCGCTCGTATACTTCAGATCCATAGTCCTCACGCTTTGCTCCTGCATTTGCGTTATTGCTGCCATTGTTGTTGTTATTGTTGTCGTCACTCGATGTTTTCCTGCGTTGCTGAGCCCCTTGTTGACCTCCTAATGGGATGCAATGGTACGTAGCGAGAGTCGAATCTAAGGGTGTCCAAGGTGGGACACCTGTGTCAGGCCACTTTTCATTGCAAACATTGCCTTCGTTGTTGTTGTTGTGTGCTTTCCACGAGAATTCGAACGTCCGACGGGGTCAGCACATGGGTACAGCATAGTGTGTTGAGGTCGTAGTGACGTCCGTAGATATTATTTGTATCATATTTTGATGACACCTACCTCGCCTCACGTATCAAGCTCCCATCGTTCCACCATCACCCAGTCCTCCTCATTGGACGCAAAGCAAACAAGGGGAGAGGCCGCTTACCTTCGGAGGTGTGAGGTAGGCGTTCGTGCACGGGCTACGAGCCCCCCCCATGGGTTAGTTGAGCACGCTACGGAGCTCAGCTAAGGCGCATGAGATGGGCCTGGATTCATACGCTCTTCGCTCCTGTGGATCGAGAGACAGATAGCCGATGTATGGACTGTCGGCAGGTTTTTGCGTACGCCGTACCGGAGCAGGTTATATTCGGCTCTGGAGATGTGTGTGTTTTCTTGAGTAGGCAGATGGAGAACTATGTCCTGCCGACCCCCCCTCCCCCCCCCCAAACGATGTGGGCCGTTGCAGCTCAAGTGTTTGCTGACGACCAGAGGCACAGCGGAAACAGTGTGACCGCCAACGGTGTCGGTCCTGGGGGGTTAAATGCAGACACCTTTAGAGGCGAACTCTCTATAGGGTCAACCGAAGTGAGTCTCCACGTGCCAATGTTTCGGGGTGTGCCCCCGGGGGATTCGTAACGTCCATAGCAGCTCCCCTGGGTAATTAGATGAGGGCGAACTTCTTCTCTGGTCAGTTCGTTTCGAGAGAGCCGTGGATGATTATCACACCATAGAGAATGACCACCATCATATAGCCGACTCTGATTTCTTAAAAACTGCTCTCATGGTTCCTGTTGATTATAATAATAATGATATAAACACCAAAATCGAGGGAACACACCATGGCTCAACGAAAACATGAAACATAACGTCCCTGATTGAAATATCTGTTTATCGAATTCATTATTAACTATTCGGGCGCTATCGCGGGACTTGAGGGCGAATTTCGTTTTGAGGAGAATTAAAGTCCTATTATGATGGTCGTAAATAACTGTTCAATCTCATGTGATATTCCGCCGCTTGTTCAAGCACGACATATTCAGTGTGGAAAAAATGTATCCTTTTACTCGAAAAATAAATTCAATGCTACCATTATCAAAAGGACACGGTGCTTTTCTACGCGTATTTTCTCCTAGAAGGAGACATTGTCAATAAATTATAAGAGTACGTGTCTCTATGTGATTGCGTGATTCTGGTATTCCGATATTCGCGTTATTGGTCGTGAAATGCTAAATCCGTTAACCTCATTTCGTATATCTACTTGAAATAGGACGAGAACATCCCACCGTGAGCTTCATAGTCCCTGACCCTCAAGCTCGTTATATTATACCGAACCATTGTGATGGATCTTCTTTGGTAGTCAAAACCGAAAAGAAACAGAAAAATGAAGCTTTGTTTTGTGAGACTGATCGTAAAGGCCTGACTGCGGCCTGAAGGGGTCAGGATCAAAACCACCTTAATCAAAAGAGGGCCGGACGATTCATTGATTTTATTCATACATAATATAGCTAAAATTCGTAAGGGATTAACCTATGTATAATTATAGCCTCGAATTCTTAGGAGAATGACACGGTCGCTCATTCGAATACATCGCTGACGATAGTGTTATATATATATATATATATATATGTGAAATAGCTATACGTTTCTGAAAAGCGGACTGCTAAGGAGAGAAATTGTTAATAACATTCATTAATCACGAGTATTCGTTTTAACCTCCAGACTAGAATGGATTTCATCTACAACTGTCACCTAACTCTTATTTTGTTTCCCTTTTCTTTCAGGTAAGTGTCGTTGAAAAATCGTCCTCGCTCAAATTCAGAGATAGTGAAAACAAGTCAGCAGTGGAAGTGAATTTCTGTCTGGAATGGATACATGTATAGTTTTGTGATTATATCGAAGGTACGATCTCATATGTATAATATAATATCCACGAATGGCTGTTGCACTAACGACCGTCATGTCGGTATCAGGGAATATTTATAGTCGATGTACGAATGCATAAACGGAGGAAAACCTGCAAAAAAGCAGTGGTAGCACCACAACCACCAGGCTGGCTGTCTGCCGGTTGACTTTTGTGGCGTGTCGGACTGACTTCCTGTTTGATGCCGGCAGTGGGAAAGTGCAGCTATACCGGTTTACCGGTACGTTGTCGAAGCAGGAAGGGAGGTGAGGGTTAGGTACACGGGATCGCAGCGAGCGAGCGAGATACAGAGAGAGAGAGAGGAGGAAGGCCGAACTTTTCGATAATTTAACAGGTTTTCCGCCCACTTCGATCGATTAACCTAACCTAACGTTTCATACTACTTGAACGCGAACGGTGTACCATGTTCTCTTCCACATCATAATATCTCTCTCTCTCTTTCTCTCTCTCTCTCTCTCTCTCTCTATCTCCCATTCGATTGAGTTGTCTTTGTGATGGCAACCGGAAATAAACAAACTCCATCACTAACGAACTAATCATATTAGAGACGAGTGAACTATCGAGGGCGGCGAGAGTCCATCCTTCGTTCTCGCGGGATTACCCCTATGCTAACCACCCCCATCCGCTGCTGTTGCTGCTGCCGTCGCTGGAGAATAACGTTACTGCTGCTGCTGCTGCTGTGGCCGACAGACTAATGCTGATGACAGACGTCGACCCAGTGTTGGTGATACGACAGCACCGACCGTTAGACTGACGAAGACAGGATGGCTCTTTCTGGTCTACAACGGCCCTTCGACAGGGTTACACCATGATAATATCATATGTCATGTCCTTAGTGTTGTTAGGAACTGTTGAGGGCGAGAAAGTACAATAGTAAAGGAACGAAGATAGATTAATAGATAGTAAAAGAAATTAAGTTGAATATGCAATTGATCGTTCTGTCTGCAGTTGCAGCTCGTGCAGCTCTTTGACAGCGACGTGAATAGCTACTGTGAAATTCATTATTGTGTCACCATTTTAGCCAACGATTGAATTGGGAACAGTCACTGTGTTCGGTGGCATCACCCACCGCCAACGCCAGCTGCAATAGGATTAGGTAACTACAGGTTTGTACGACAATCTCGTTGTAAACGCGGTTAGAAATACTTGAAAGACTAGAGGGACGTTCATGATGGACTATTCATGAAGGATTCAGATGGACGGGCTGTTGGTTACCACCTATCTCTTGCTCTCTCTATCAAACAGTATCATTCAGTGCTGTTATTGCATCTGCTTCTATTTTTAGCCGATAGTTGACCTAGAGTCGACGGAGAACCGTCTAATAGTGAGCAGTGTTCAGCTTGCTGGTTGGAGGTCAGCGATTGGAACTAATCGGAACAATCATTATTACGCACCTAATCTATCTGAAACGCATATCGATGTTTGCTACTTACATATCTCTGTTAGCTTGAAGCCACTATGTTCACCTCGGCTTAAACTTGATAGAATCCTCGCCCTGATGTTTCGTTCTCGGTATCACATCGGTACCATTCGAGCTATGCATCATGGACGTCTTACGTTGAAATCTGTCTTTCTCGCCGTTGACTGTCGCCGCTGTTTTGCGACGTACGCCACCCCGCGTCATCGTTTATCTCTCCATCTCTCTCTCTCGCTCTATTTTACTCTATCTATCTATATGTATCTTTATTAACCTCTGTTAACATTGACAGTGCTCATTCATCTCCGACCCAGATGAACTGCATTGAATAGTCCACGTGCGGTGACGATACTCTTCGACTGCCCATCCTGTTTTAACCACAATCCCGCCACACGTTTGCAATCCATCTCCATATTGCCAACTAATCTAGCAACTCCCGTGTCGACGGAATTTTGCCAGACGTCTATCTATCTTGGATGCTATATAAGGGAGACATACGTTCCCTATATACATATATATATATAGAGAGAGAGAGATACCTCGCGAGAGTTTGTCCTTATCAAACACTGTACTAGCAGAAGCATTACGGGTGAACCACACATCCACAATGGCTGTTATGTTAGATGGTGCCTTGCCGGTCATCGAAAAGTTGTTACCGCCGCTGCCATTTTGGATGTTCGTTCGCGGCCACTAGAAGCTCATTCCAGTTGACGACGATAGTTCAGACGGCGAGGCGAACTCTACTGGTTAGACTCTACTTTACTTTACAACAGCGTGGCACTGGTTTTGACCAGGCACGCGCGCTCTGCTCAACGTCGCGTAGCTGGTAACGCGCAACTGCGCAATACTTGCATCATCATCATCATCGGCCGCAGCAGCAGCAGCAGTGGTGGTGGTGGTAGTAGTAGCTAAGAGTCGCCGCACTGGCGGCAGGGTGTTACCTCTACATGATCGCATCAGCAGAGGAGTCTGCCCTGTCGGCTTCCTTTCTTGCCTCTTACCTAATAGTCAGATAGCTAGCTAGCCAGTCAGTCAGTCAGTGAGTCGTCGTTGTCGTCGTCAGCAACTGTCTGTTCTTCTGGGTTAAGTGCGGTTGCTGTCGTGGTTGCTGCTGCTGCTGCTACTACTGCTGCTGTTGCTGGTAGGCAAAATGGCGACCGTCGCTCCGAGAACAGTAGCGGTATCGCGGTTATAGTGGTTAGCGTGGCAAAGCAACGCCCGGCAATGGTAGCAGCGGCAACAGCAAGCGGCCACCGCGACATGGCACTTGATAGTAGTAGCGGTTGATTCCGTCCGTCTGTCTGTCTGGGTGGCTGGGTGGTTGTCAGTGATTGTGTTACGCTGACGTTGGGCTGAGTTGAGTTGGCCACAGTCCTGGTGTCGCTGTTGCTCGATGTGTCTGTCTTTATCATCTCCAAAATGGAAACGAAGAGTACGGGTGCTTTGCCTGCGGCGGTGACGGCGGCGGCGGCGGTGGCGGCAGCTCTAGCAGAGTCTGTGTCTATGTATATAAAGTACACGTATACGATTATCTAGGTAGGATCGAATAGAATCAAATCGAGTGTATGCTGATGGTGAGGTGGTGATAATGGAATGATGATGATGATCATAAATCGATGAACTAAATGGGCAAAACTTGAGGTTGGTCTGACTAAATCCGCGATTAGGACAAACTGAGCGCAAAACGAAAACACCTGAATAGATAGACTCTAATTTTTATCATCAATATTTATTCCCATACGATCATTGTTGCGTGGGACAGAAGACTTGGAACTGACTCTAATCTCTGTCGTCTCATGCAAAACGGCTTTGACCAAATGGTTTGACCAGCTGAATGAGTCAGTTAATTATTATAACTAGGATGATAATGATTATTATTCAACGGTAAGTTGGAATCAGGTAGAGAGGCGATATGGGCAAGTCATGACTGCGGGTCAAATGAGTACAATCGGTAGAATGATCCTTTCTTCGAGTACTTCTCGAGCACGCTAGCAGTAGAAACCTTCATGCGAATCAGCACATAGCACATTGCAGTCAACCACCACACTGCCCGTAGGGTATTTGGCTAGCTTCCTAGCAGGGGATCGTGCAACGAACGAACGGTGTCAACCCGGAAAAAAGTTTCGCATAGCCCGGGTGTACGATTATATCGCTGCAATTTTAGCGTATAGATCCTTAGTACTCAGCATTTCCTGTTGATGTTTTGTCCTTGCGGTTCCCGTGCAAAAGTACTTACGCAGGACTTGGCCCTCTGGCCTGCCTACGTCGATAATATAACTTTAACCAAATGGCAAGTCCAGCTCAGGACGCAAATCTGTGTTCAGCGTCTCGACTAGAAGAGTCGCTATTTGAAACAGACGAAACTCGATCACAAGACGGCCACACACCCGCTATCTCTGCACCATTTTTTTTAAGAGGTTAAGGGAAAAATGCATTATGCAGACCAGACTTCACGACTAAGGTATTCGTCTGGTACTGTGGGGCTCTCACCCACTAAAACCCTGGACCTCTTCGACCTGAATCCGGAACTTATTTTGTATAACTTCAGACCAAAGCTTGCAGGGCGGGCCGATGGATTGGAGTCCATCCCCGCCCGGGTGCTATCTCTACACCTAATTTGCTTTTTGTTACACCTTTGACCTTTGATATGACACATCTGTGACATATGCGAAAATCTCTCTGATTTTGTGTAGTTTTTTTTCTGAAATCCACTCATACTTCCGATGAAATTTTAGTTATTTGAAGCTGAAGTTTTCGAATCACAGAGCGATTGACCTCTGCCTGCGCGGCAGTCCGATTGTCAGTAAGAAGGACGCTCAATCTAGACTGTGGTACACGCATGCAAAACCGACGTGACTACCTGCTATAATACAATCGACAACAGCGATTCAATGGGGGCTTTCAACGAGCCTCAAGTGGTCACCAAAGAATGACTTTGTCTCACAACACCGCCATTGTGACTGTCCCCTATGGTTGATTGTGCTTGAGGGTGTCTTGAGATATTGCTTGGGTCAAGAATACAAGAATTCGTTTTACTAGGAGGGAACAACAGGGTGTGAATGGTTATAGGAAAGCTGTAAGCAGTACCATCCGAATTTGATTAACGATCGAATGCGCGTATTCCATATAGTACAATTATACGAAATCGTGTCAGATGTCGGAAGAACTACTTGAAAGTAGCACTCAATAGTCGAGAAGATCGATTTGCAGAAGACCCGGTGATCGGTTTTCGTTAATGCCACAAACAATGACAGTAGTAATACTAAATCGGGTAAACATCCATCTAAATACGTCACATGTTTTTCTATTTCGAGTTTACTGTGGTATAACAGTTTGCAGCGACACGCAAATGTTGAGACCTCATTACGAGACACGCAACACTTGTATTGCTCGTAGTGTATAATCCCGCATGCCGTTTGTCGTTAGCGTCTTGCGATAGTTCTGAGTTCGCTCATTATTATTATTGTTGTTGTTATTATTTGTTATTATGATTATGAGTACGAACCCAACCAATACGTTGTTGCACTCGCACGATCAGCCATCTGCTATCTGCTCTAGAAATTCAAGGTTATCTTGAGTGCTATTACACACATTACCTATCATTTCGCTCGAGACAGGTTTAGCACGTAGCGATTACCGCCGATCGACTGTAATTACTCAGCCTCTGTCGGCAACCTACTTTTGGCAATTCGTAATTTTGCCAGGGATCTGCCACTCCCGCACTCTTTCACTGCAGCAGGCAATCGAAGCAACAAAAGTTGCTATACAAGATAGCTCCATGCGTAAATCGCGCTCACGCAACAATAAACACAAACAAATTCGCGTCGGCGCTGGTGATGGCAACGGCGGCGGCGGCGGCGACGACGGCTGAGGTGGTGATGAGAGTAGAAAATGCCGTTATTAACTAACCAGGCTCGGGTTCAGCAAGATAAATCGAATGCTTTCTTATCAATATATGAAAATGTGTATAAACGAATTGATTCGGATTTGTGGGCATAATCTGCTTAGTAATGTAGCATAAATATGTTCGACGACGTTCGACCGTATCTCTCATTTGGTCATTCTGATCCGTTCCATTCGGCAATGCCTTTGGGTGCGTATAGATGGTGTTTGATTGATATAGCTGCTGTTGATACATGGGGAGCTTGTTCGATGTAGTTGTGAACTTTTGGTTTGAAATGAAAAAGAACGGTCTGTTTGACCATGATCATATGGTGGATGCAATAGTCGTGTACCAAGCTGCCTTGAGGATTTGAAAATGGCTGGACTGGACAGGTACATTGAGTTGGACAGCAGATGGTCCTCCTCGAAGTTAGTGTTATTGCAGAGATCACTAAACGAAACTCATTTTATGGTTGTTCAACCGTCGAACAGTAATGGCCAGAGATTGTATCTTATGCGTTAGCAAAAGATAAAAAAATGCGTATTTAATATTAATATTTTAGAATAACCCTACGGAATTCTAGAGGCTATTATCTCCTGCCCGCTTCTGGATGGAAAACCCCTGTGGCAATTCTCCATGTTCTATTATATCTATTTTTTGTTCTATGTAGCAGTGTTTTGCTGTATCCACGAACGCTTTCTCCTGATATTCAAATATATATAATAAATGCACGTGACTGAGATAATTGATCTGAGGTGTTCAAAATCATTCGCAGTGTGGTCTCCACACAACCATATACGTGGTGATTCCGGCAGACCAACGTCCTGTCTCGATCGTGCGTCCCGTCTAGAGGTCGTGACGCATCGGTCTATGCAACACCACTACGTCACGTCATCAACGCGAATCAGCAGTTCAAGAACATCCAGTTCACTACCGTAGGCGTGGGTATATTCCTATTACTTCATTCATGATTCCTTTAGACTGATCAGAAGCGTCACGGGAGTGGGTGTGTATGCTCCAGTGATCGCGTCACCTCCTCGTTGCCTCTGTGGTACCTACGGGCAATCTTAGTGGTATCAGGATTATTATCATGGTGACTTCTAGTTATCGGCTCGGTGGGTAGGTTCGGTGTTCGTTCATCTGACGAAGACACCAAGTCGCACATCGAGCTACGGATCTATATAACGTAATGGCTTCATTCTGTGCTCTGCTGTTGTTGCTGCTGCCGCTGCTGTTGCTCCAATCGGATGTCGTCACTCAGTTGCTTCGTGTAAGTGACCCCCCCCTCGCTCCCTGGTTTATGGGCGTTCGGCCGTCGCCGCTATGCATGAAGGCGATATGAAGTGAGTGAACAGGCAGATAGTCGAAGCTATACAAGTGTCAGGACAGCGCAGCGCAGACATCGTGTGACGATCGCACTCAGTCTGCCGTGCTCTGAGTTATGGAGTCAGCCGTAGCCGCCTGTTGCAGCATGCGTGACGTGCCTACAATAACCCGTCGAGTATTGGTGGTCAGCAAAATCAGTGTTCACATGTACATATTCATGTATGTCATATGAATACGTCACAGTCATTATATTTGTGCATCACAACAATAAGCGGTAAATTTCTGCTCGATTTGGCCCTTGAGAAACAACTCAAATGCTTCTATCATAAACTGAGAGAGGGAGGAGAAAGCTGTAGTTTTCCCGTACGCGGACATCACTCACTAGAGAAATCGTAATCAATAACGTACTCAATAATTGACGGAATTGATTGGGATCATTCAGCGAGTTAGATTGATTGAGGATAGAATGGCATATGGCACCACCAGGTTCATGCGTTGATATGAACGAAGGTATTATTACAATTAGTATTGTCATTTTCCTAAGATTTTCTTCATTGGCCCACCGTTCGCTTGACTATCATACTCGGATCTACCTATACTTATCCAGATAAGCAAAGAACGTCATGGTAGTATCTTGTCAACCTTTTTAAGTTAACTTCATCAATTGCCTTCAAGTTTGTACCACCAACTATAGCTATTGAACATGGTGTGCTTAGTGTCGGTTACCCCTCCGCCGCCTTCACCGCGCAGCTACGGATTGCATCTGTACCTGTTAATTTATCTGTCGCTTTGGTTAGACATTATCGTTAGACTCTATAGTAACAAGGGTAGTGGTACTACGGCGAACTATAGTATAGTTAGAAATCGGATGGGATACGATACCTCGCGGAGGAGTGAAATCGAACGAGAGAGCCTCGACGCTTTGCGGAGTAGCCATTTGTGTTATGAGCATATTCTGCATTCCCATACTCTCATTTCTCTCTCTCTATCTTTCTCTGATCTGTCTCTCGTGCATTCGTTCGTTCGTCTGTGGCTCTGCGCGCACCTCACAACATTTGCGTGGTGTGTCCCTCGTGTGTTTTGTCTGTCTTTTCTCCGAGGCGGCTGTTCTTTCCATTCACTCTGTGTCGTAGGTACATCCGTCGTCCGTGTGCTCCGCGCAACTGACTGTCAGGGATAGGCCCGCGCAGTTAATCGCGCAGTTGCAGATCAACGACAACTGCGCGATCTCATCCTCTTCCTCCTCCTCTGCATCGTCATCGTAGACAGATCGACAAGCAGACAGACAGACAGGCGAAACATGCATAGTAGATCTTCTGCGCGATGCTTGACGTCACTCACGATCAGATGGATCGTCGGCCGGTTTGCTGTTCGAACCACTTGGGCTGGATACGATGTCGGCAACTGACTGTGCGTAGAGGCACAGGAGAGAGTGGTACACACTATGTGACTTCGTCTTACGTCCGATGACTGAACACATAACACGAGTTCAGCACCACTCTCAGAGGCGTCATTGTTTCGCGGACGAAGTGCACGTTGATGCATCTAGTTAAGCAAAGATAAAGTAGGTAACGATCGTTGGGCTGGACGCAGATTAAGCAATGGAAAAAAGTAAAAGAAAAATGGATACGAGGTTCGCCTGTCAAGAAATAAAATGTTCGGGTTTAGAAGGAGTCTCTAATACAATCGTGCGACATTCGCAAGCAGACGTTAACACCATATTGACCCAGTTACGCTTGTGCATATTGGGGGCCGACAAAAACGTCCGATGACGGAATATTTCCGCCCTCGATGACGAAAAACAAAATTACCTGACAACATAAAATATTTTTCCCATAAAAATTGCCTCCCGAGGGCGCAATGTATATCATACATTTTTTTTTGTGACAAAAAATACCGTATGCATATGTGTGTTCTTTTCGTTGACAGTCATGGTGGTGATCTAGAGAATGACGCTTGAGGATGGAATATCCGTTCGCAGAGAGGGATTACGAGAGTGTGTATAATTTTGCCGGTTTCTCTATCTGCCTATCTGTGTATCTGCGTTTATTCTCCATATTATCCTTCTTTATTGTCATGTCCATTCATTCCTTCGTCGATGACACACGGGAACTATGCTGCTGACGGCGAGACGAGCCCTTGTGCAGCCCTGTATGGTGTTATGACGCGTGTGTGTGTGTGTGTTAAAGAGAGAAAGAACTACCGGACGCAGTTGGATACCGCTTACACGAGGTGATCGACGCGCGTAACGACGAGGAGACGGTTGTTATTATTATTATTATTCTGATTCTTATCACGCTAGTCAAGACAGTTAATTGGCTGTGTTGGCGGTAGATAGGGTGTCCGAACGGAGAGAACTGAGATCGCAATAAAGGCATCGGTAATGAACGGGATTAATGGGATGTCTCTGTCCTTTTCGAGCACCCCATTGAGCGAATACGTTGAAACCGGTGACGGAACTGAAGGTCCTCATACTATTCACTTATGATGCTGGCAACGCGACCCATGAACATGCAACAACACCAACATGAAGACCAATTAGTAGAAAGTGACGGTTCGCACACTAAAACAAAGTGTCCTTCCATTCTCCGGTTATATCTTTGAAGAGAATACGCTCAATGCTGTTGCCGCTATAAGACATTGTCCCAGCATACCTTAGATAAGAAATACAGAAAGTGAGAGCCTTTTGTTGATCTGCTTTGTGTGTTTTCTATTTCCTATGAGCAAAATTGTTTTCCAAGAATATAGCGGACTGTTTTCGACCGCTGCCTGGGATTGCGACACTGCTCACGTAACGACTGGCAGGCTACCGTTGCATTTATCAAAACATAACCATGAATGAAAATCGCACTCTTTGGGAAATGAAGATTGTCTATTTTGAAAGAATACTTATCAAAGTAGCTAAAACTTATTTTATAATAAAAATAATGCGGAAATGACTGCGAACTATCAGGCGGATCTCTTATAACCATGAATTCACGCTAGTCTGCTCTTGTTATATAACTAATTTAACAACAACGTCGACAATCAGCGTGCATCTTATGGACTCTACTGTTAAGCATTTATACAACAACAGATTGTAGGCACAGATGAATTTCTATTAAGCTGCTGGTATCAATATAATCACCCGAGTAGCCTTAAAAAACTCAGTTTGAGAACTTGTACAACAGGAGGCGAACTTTGAATTTAGTATCTATGATACATAAATAGAAACGGCTGCTTTCCCCTGAGATCGGCGTATTCTCCCTTATGGTATCAGCCTGTGACGTTATTGGCTATTTGACGTTCGGCCACGTTACATAACGCGCGATATATATATATATATATATATATATAAACGTAACTTCTCACTGCTGAACCTGAAACCTTTCATCCACACGTAATTCTTTGCCGCCTTTAAATTCTCTAAGCCATTACTTACATATATAGTATCTGCACCTTCTGATATTGAATACTGAGTTTGACAAGCAATACGCTTAGCCGTATTGTTTGCCCTTCAAAGAGGCTGTCTTTGACTTGACGCAAATTCCGCTGCCGCTATCTAAATACTACACTGTGTCTGCTACATATGCTGTGACTATTCGAACGAGACCATTGACCCTTCGTGGGTACGTCTCTGACAACCGCTGACGACAACGAGGATGGTGGAACTGTCTCGTTGGTGGCGCCGTCAGTACTAGCTCATGCATTCTGCTTTGACTTGTCGCCCGGTCAACTGGCCGCGTACAATTATGGCCCCAACCATGGATATGGTGTGGGACTCCCACCGCGCAGATGGGGTTCTCTCGTTGATGCTATACGTCGTATCGTGGCAATACGTCGATGCGCCGGCCGTAGATATCTCCGCCATTGCCACCACCACTATCACGGGCAGTGGCCGTTCCGTATCTGTGCAGGATGACCAGGTCAAATGCGAGTAGTATTTATTCTGGTGGTCGCTTTCCGTCGATTGCTGTAGCCGACGGAGGCTGAATCCTAGGCCGGAGATAGACGCAGATAGGCGGACCGCCATCCTAAATCGCTTCCAGCAGCTGGTGGTGTTGGAGTTGATAATAATAATAATAATATATATAATGGAATATAATAATAATCACTAATAATAATTGCGGAGAGCAGGATAGCGGATCAGAGCGCAGAGAGAAAGATAACAGACGAAATTAGATCACTGTAATTAATAGGACATGAGATGACAGGCTGACAGGCGAACAGCAAGAAAGCGGTGGAGATCACGGACGCTTCAACAAGGCATCGTGCAAAAAGATAATCTCATAATTTTTGCTTAATATATCAATGACATTGCAATAAAAAAAGGCTCTCTACAGGTAGGTAACATTGCATAGAATATTTGGGTTTAATTGGCTGCATCTGCTATTCTCTGTACATAATTCGTGTCTTCATCACGCATGCGCGGTGGCTTGGACGGCTAAGCCTCTGGCTGTTAAAAGAGCCGAGAGGGTGAAAATCAAGAGATAGTGAATTCGAATGAATTGTCTATCTCTTGATTGAATTGTAAAGAACGCTCGGAAGGCTTTAAAGAATTTAAACAACTTTGTGTTGAGTGTCATATCAGGAGAAAGCATGATCCCTAAATTTGCTATTCTGATTAGCTAATATTGACAGAATTATACATGCGCAATGACGCTTTCCTTAATTAGTTATCACGAGAAAGACGGATAGTGATGTCTCTTTCTTGAGGCAGAGAAACTACATAATAATATCTGTTTACTGTTTCAACACTACAGGAAGCTCCGAGCGTAGCTAATCTAATAGGCTGCCAGCACATAATATCTATAAATTAATGAAATTTTAGAATGAAAATCCCGAGCATATTCTCTCTCTCTCTCTCTCTCTCTCACGTGAAGTTGCCTCAAAAACGATAAGATTTAGGTAGAGCGTCTCACTACCCTATAAGGAATAAAATGAACAACAAGTGTGCTGCGATATACAGTACAATGGTCCGAAAAGTCGCAGCCCGGAAAGTCCAACAAAAATACACAGCTTCGAATCGTGGTCGTACTGAAGGCATTTTTCGATTCTTTCTAATAATAAGGATATTTAATTCCATAAAGACATTGTGAAAACGCTATATACATATATATATATATATATATATATATATTGATAAATATATATGCTTTACTCTTATTTTTCCTCTTTCATTCGTGTATGTAGCCTGGGTGTATGCTTTCGAATTATGTGCTGTCCGTTTCATTATATCAGAAGTACAGATCATCTACAGATTGGAAGTGTCCGAAATGACAAAACAGTGCAGGCCAACACAACTAACAGTTGGGCAAAAGTCTCATAGGCATCTATAGGCACTCTTGTAGAATTGCTGTGTTAATTGCTCGCCTTAAACAAAGTGGGCTTTGTGCCGGTAGAATTGATGTTCATTTGGCAATTACTGTTGGTCAGGAAGGTTCATATATCCAGCAGATAGCATCACAGCTACGTTACTTTACAGAGCCAATGTAATATCGTTGAAGGTCGGATTTAGCTCGGATCCAGCAAGTATTTTCTCTTCAGTGCTTTTTTTTCATTCGTATGTGACCATCTGGCTGACATTGATTTCGCCGTGTTCAGTGACCTCGGATCGTGCCGCTTCGTAGCAGCGGCAACAGCATCGGCAGTAGCACCACCATCATTGCCACCACCACCACCACCACCATTGGCCATTTACCGCTATTCGATTCGAACTACTCGGATTGCGATTGACTGCCGGTAATGGCATCGTGCAATTCTGATAATGTGCCATGACCACGAGTCGAGCTGGCCGTATCTCCTATTAGCGCTTTGCTCTTTCAGTCCACAGCTCAAACCTCCTGTCGTGCCGCATCCTCTGACTGATGAGCTGACTGAACTGAAAAATATGGGAACCCCAGTAGTGTTTCCGCGCAATGCTGTTTCAATAAATTTCGTGTTATTAAACCCGATACAGAACGTTGTAATCAACCGCGTTACACTGGCAGCCCTGCCGGCGTTCATGTGATCGTCTAGGTAATAAAAAAATCACATATGGTCATACATAATAACGTGTGTAAGCCATAACAGCACTATGAGTTGTTATAAATCAAATACAATTACAGATACTTAGTTGTAGCACCAGTGGTAGTATGTTAGAACGAATACAACCGTTGGGACTGTTTTTGGTGGGTGCAAGAATCTACGATCAGCTCACTGATGAAAGTTGCTCGCCAAAATGTCACCAGAGACAAATATGAATAAATGAAGAATATAATTGTGGATATAGTAGAAGTTCTCAAGCAACGGAAAATGATTTCTATCTCGAGTATACCGTCCATATAATGCACATATATGGTATGTATTTGTTTATATACGCCACTACGTGTCTCTTTCCAATCTATAGAAGTTCATCATCTGCCGGTCACTACGACCGGCATCGAATGACACAGTTTCTTACTGAAATGGCGATTCGTTGCTGGTCTCCACTTTATAATAGTATTAACGAGAACCCGCGGCAGGCCATATATATATATATATATATATATATATAATATAATATACAGCACCAGTGACAATTTCATTCCTTTCGATCATGCAGCTGTCGACCGAGCGATAAAGTATAAAGTACAATCAAGTGTTGAGGGGAGAGGTAGCTTATTTCGCTTCGTCTTATTAGCATTGGTAGATTATCTGATTCTGACGAAGGACGTTTTGCCATAATCTGAAATCGAAGCGGAGCCAGGCGGCACTTGGTCCGGGGGTATCAGAAAACGTCTGAAACGAAGGATGCCACTTTCAGCTTCTATATGAATGGTAAATCGGATCGGGCGTACCATAGGTACGCCAGATCTCATTTTCCTTATATATATAATATATATATATATTATACATATAAGGAAACATATGTTTGTTATGACAAGAACAGCTGAAGGTTAGATAATTAACTTTACACTATTCTGTCCTAAGTTGTCCTAAGTCAATTGTGTCGTTGTCTTGAAAGATGATCAAACGGTTAACCTCGGGTTCGCCCCTTCATACACGGATAGTGGAAGCTGCTAAATTTGTGATTAGCTCATGCTCTTTTCGTGCCACAATTCTACTATTAGTTATTATTAATTATTATACAAGGCAATCAGTCCTTTCAGCTGTTCGAATTCAAATGTACATACATGCCATTCCACCTCCGCATGCATTAATGTACAGGTCCATAGGCGATACCTTAATATAGATATCGCGAACCTCATAACCGAAAATGTAATAACCTAAGCTCAGGATACCGAACAAATAGATCATAACAGCACCCAACACTGTCGCTATCACATCACTAGCCACTGTAAACTACACTGTTGAACATTGAATAGAATCCTGCGATAGACCACAACCGTCCCCTCCTCCTTCTCGATCGTTGTTCGTTCATCTACGTACTCTCTACTCCGTCATCATGGTCGTAAAGTACAACGCACTTGCGTGGAGTATCGCGATTTCAGCCAGCTGGTAGATAGGTGTCACATCGTTCCCAACCTAAATGAGTGCTCGACTGTTGGCCTTTGCCATGCCGGTGAACGAGCACCCAGTGATTGCAATCTCACTATCGGCCAAAGATGATGACTGCTAATGCTGGTTGGTGGTTGGTATCGTCTCATCTGCACTCGGCTTCCCTCGTTCGCCTTTATTCGCACCTCCGCAGCATCATCATCATCATCTCGTCCTGTTATCACCCTGTGGCGCCGGCCGACGTGTCCACATTTTCCATAGAGACATACATCCGCTCGTTCAGTTATCTGTTAGATGCGTGAATGACCTTACGTGTGTGTCTGTGTGTGTGTATGCGTGAGACAGATGAAAAAGCAGGAAATATTGGAAAGGTGTAAAGCGACCTGCCTTGTTCATTGAATCACTGTGAATATTGTGAACTAACACTGACGTTATGAACACTCCACAATATAGTGGTGGGAATACATTGTAACAGCCGATCATTAATGATACTGTTGTGTAGATTACATGAACCGGTATCAATGGGCGAGCTATTTTGAGGTAGTCATGTGCAATTTGCATTACACAAGCATTGCATCCAGTTGACGAGCGTCCATTCTCTTGCTATGATGCTACAATAATTATGGCCATGCTGTTTTATATATACTAGAATAATATAGTCACCTACAATTACCCAACAGTTCGTTTATAACATCCACTGATGCCGTTGGCTATCCGTGGCACAGCGAATGGTCTGATCTGGTATCTTCGAGCGGTTTCGGTGTGGCTGACTCCTCGGATGATGATGACGACACGCATACACATACGGACCACTGCGGTCGCACTTTCTCGGTCCGCTCTGGTTGGCAATCACTCTCCGAGTCCGCTATGACTTGTCTTCGTGTCTCATCGCAGGTGTAACGGGTAATCGACACCTCGACAGTATCGGGCCCAACATTAAACGCTGTTCGCTGTTTCGCTCGGTACAGTAGAGGTCTACAGCGGTCGTTGAAAAATCTCTGGCGAAAGGGTGCCAAAATGGTGGTAGACGCCGTAAGAGCAGTTCGTGAACGAAGTAGTCAACTTGTTCGCTGTCGTACACAGCAGCTGCTTGCGACGTATATCAGAGAACAGATCTTGCTCCTACACCTTCCTCCAGCACTTGTTATCGGAACGATAATTGTCGCTTCTGTCGCGGAGGATTCGACATTTACCCGATTTATCTATGCAATATTCTACCCCATCTATATCATACATTGTAAGCGCCACCACCACCACCACTACCACCACTACCACTACTACTACCTATAATATCTGTGATTCGAAGAGCGTCGAAGAAGGCAGTGAGATAGAAGTCCACAGTCGGTCGTGGACTCTGCCGACTGTTGCAGTCGGACGGTGGTTGCTGTGGCGTTGAAGTGGTGACATCGAAACGTCTGAATTCGTGGTATAGTTTTGTCGCCGCTGCCGCCGGACGCCGGGAAGTTTGGTAGAAGCTGCAGTAGACTGCTGCATCGATCGCTGCCGCTGACTCTAACCCTGCTGGTTGCCACGAACCGACCACATTGGCTATGGCCAACTACAGCAGAGTATCACCACCACTACAACCACCAGTATATGAACGCCATCATCATCATTACGCGAGTCGCTCGAACAAAAAAATTAGCAACGAAATAAGAGCTAGCTGTCGCAGAGAGCGACGATAGAATACACGACTACAATACGATTACCGCGCCGGGGTGCAGTAGGGTAAAGTATCGTTGAGTCGGTAGATCGATCGATTGATCGGTTGGGAATTTCGATTTATGATGTGATCTTAAATAGTAGCTTGCTTGAGTTGTGTTCTCAGCTTTCTATTCCAGTCTCTCAGGATGTCTCTTGGTTTAACGGTTACTTTGTTGAAAAATGGATGAAATGTAATACCGGGAGTCATTTGATGAAGATCATTTCGAGCGCGTTGGACTAACCGATTAGATAGGGATATAGAAATAATAATCAATTAATAATAAACAATAATCAAGTGCGATATATTTGAGTTGACTGTGATATACCTGTTTATATGATTTGCTTCTTTAAACGACAATACATTTGAGCACAAATGCTTGAACAGTGCCATATTGGAAACAGTTTCATTGGTGACGGACTTCCTCGTCGTGATCCTCTCCCTAAAACAAAAGTTGTGCTATTGGTTCTTCTGTTTGACTTGACTCGGCTCGGCTCGACCCCATCGAACGTATAACTACTACGCTAAAGACTTCAGACGCCCACCGAGAGTGCAATGTCACGTCTATCTGACAAAACAGTTTCGAAGTACTCAAGCTGATGTAACTTATCCTATGGTTACTGTTTTGTTAGAGAATTGTACCCGATGGTAATTGTATAGTAACAAATTATGACCACAATCTGGATCAATCGACAACGGTCAAATGCGCCTCACTTTGACTTCAATAGCGGTATTACAAATGCATGGCAGTATTTGATGCTTGCAGTATTTTCATTTAGGGGTTGTCCGTCTGAAGAAGCAATGCACCTAAAAGCAGTTGCACCGTGGACGTTAAATGTTGGCTGAGAGTCAGCCTGAAAACCTTTAGTATTTGATGGTCATCTAATTGATCTATCGCTTTGTTCCTTCTTCGTTGAAGCTTCTGGCCTTTGATCATTTAGCGATCTACATGGAGGGTTCCTGTACGCTGAACCACACCGGCAAACCGCACCTGTTGAACCTGTCTAACACCAACTGCCGCGTTTAACTCGATCGAACCTCAAAGACTTGTTATTTCTACCAGCAGTCGGAGAGTCAGCTACACATAGACACTCACAGACCGACAAAGAGACATCCTCCTAATTTCTACCTCGTGCTGACGGAGGCCGGCCACCACCAGATCTGTCAGATCCGCTACTACGAAAATACGATGATGGACGAAACTGGGGAGAGACGCTTAACGCTATGTGCGCTAACCGAATGATTGAGCCAACGAGCAAGCACAGGCTATGGCAGGCCTTAGCATCAGTGAACTTTGTCGTAGCTTGAATTGAACACTGTATTGCTGTGTAATTCGTGAATGATGGCCCAAGGGCGCTGATTCATTCACCCCAGCTGAGCGCCGCGATTGGCAGTTATAGCCTTGTGAATCTGATGTGTTACATCAGACACAGTACCATAATATCATAAATATCGAATTCACAAGAACCTGTCTCAGACATACCCAGATAAAGCAGTATTCACAGAAGAGGAGGGGCAGTTTTGTTGGCAGATTTGTTCGTTACGCCTATTGCTGAGCCAATTTGTTCGTTCATGATGATATGTGAACAATTAATTGTTGTACTACGATAATAGCCTGTACTACTAATCAGGTCACCATATGTTTTTTGATACAAACGAGCCACAATTGTGCAAGTATTGTCTGCATTACAACATTTAACGCCCACGGTACTTCTTTTTCGGTCTTGCGTCATAAGACGGACCCCTTGAGATTGCAGATGTGCAACGGTGGGGATCGAACCCGAGCGCCTACGTATTTCCTGCGATTGTAAGGCGCACACGAATGCACCACCACCAGGCCACCTGGCACTTTCCATCATCTCTGAACGAAAGATCAAAGTTGATTCTCACTCTCCTCTCAATCGATGTTGCGTAACGACAAATTGCGCCTGCGCTCTATTCGAGCTTTCTTTTCAAGTCATGGAAAGCGAAAAGCTAGTCGAAAAGCGAGTGATGGGGAGGAAGGAGTCGGAAATTTCCCTTGATGCCTGTAGAGCAGCCGCCACGGCACACACCTAGTTCAGCTCAGCTATCGGTCCAACACTCGTGGGTCGAGTTGGCCGTCGTCCCACTCGACCCTATGGAGTGAAAGCTTGTTGCCTTGCGAGTGTACCGGTGCGAGTGTATCGGTAGCACAACACCACCCGTACCACCCGCACCACCCACAGTAATATGAAAATTGCGCAACACACGTCTACCGCACAGGGCACGCGCAAACGAACCACACCGCGTCCACGTTAATACATTCACTTTTTATTTGTCACTGCCGCCGCCGCTGCCTTGTCGAGAGAGAAATACTGCAATCTAGTCGCTATTTTCCATCAGACTTGTTTCCGGAAGCACCGCTGCTCGCTTTCGAGGTGCTTACATTCTCAGTAGGTACCGACTGATCAGGTTCCTGCACGTCATCAGATTCTGCAGTTTTGGACGCAGACGGTGCACGCGTTTGCTTTAATCGAAGGGCTCGCTGTTTTGCACCGCGGCGTTTGTTCGATCGGCGCATCGGAGTCTTCGATGGCTTCTTAGCTACGGCGATCGCCTTCGCAACTGCTCGAGTTCCGCCACGAATGTTCTTCTCAGGTGTCGAATCCTGGCTGACTACAGTATTTCTACTGGCGGCCTCCGAGGATCCCGACTCGGACATATCTTCTGGTCCCGTTTCCTACCCTCGACTAAAGAAATCGACAGCTTCAAACTTCCTTGAATTTTGCCTGGATCCCACTGATCTCTATCACCCTCTAATATCTAGCAATCTTGTCGGCGTCGCCAAACTTCTATCATTTAGCATAGAGGATAAACCGACTTATATAGAAATTATATCAGCATACTCATATTACAATTTCACATTTCGTTCTAATTTACAAGCAGGATCATCGAGTCGCTCTATAATTAGCTTAGGGAATTGCCCAACTAGGCTCGCAAGAAGGGAGAGAGAGAGAGAGCATGCGCAACAATTAGTGTACAACAACAATATAATATAATAAATAGAAATGGGATTTGGACATAATCTATATTCAGTCGTTTTGCAAGGGATTCGAAGAATAAGAATCTTATGTACCATTGTGCGTGTTCGGCATTCGCGATCAAGTATTAACTGAAAGCGACTTGTTGGCGTTAAAAAGGCGAAGTAGATTACTGAAAGCAAGTTCCTACGAATTTAATGAGTTGAACACAATAATCGTTATTATGCGGATTATTTTATATTCGTTCTCTCATTCGAGTTCGCACTCGGGGAGTTTAATGAACAAGGTATATCTGTCATCTGCTCGAGGGCAAACACTTCATGGTCCGCGTCATCGAATGGGAGAACGAAGTGTTTGCTGCTCTCAAGCAGATGACGACAGATCTACCCCTTCTTTATTAAACTCCCCGAGTGCGAACTTGTTAGGTTTATGCTTTAGTGAAAACTGAGGTCGATGCAAGGGCAATGGGTGCTTGTTGGCAGTGTTTATTAAATACAGTGAGAGACCAAGAAATAGGAATTGCTTTTGGCGTCAATGATCGCTGGACACCAGAGATTACTATGATTGATTATCAAGATGGTGAAGGTCTATCGTTATCTTTCTATTGTTCTGTCTCAGGAACTAGATATGGCAGAGCTATTTCGTGTAGTCAGGTCGAGTGTCATTATAGGCCTCATACTGTTAATCGTTGACAAGATTTAGAATTATTCCATCAAGAATCTCTAAATTGGCGAAAGTATCTTCCGTTGTGCCAGAAAGTCTACAACTAGTTTTAAAAATATCTGCACTATACACCAACGATGATTCCCACCTACGGCTTCACCTAGTGGAGAGCAGAGCTGTTCATCCGTTTTGGTTCGGGCGGACTGACTAGGTGTAACCTGAACTAGTGATCTCTCATGTGATGCAACCTGGCCCGGTCTCGTCTCTACACGGCGAGTAGGGCATACCAAAGACGCCTATGTTTGTTCAATCCAACGACGCGTGTCCATTCGAAACCAACCGACAACGTAAAAACGACAGCGGTAAGAGAAAGAAATTTAATAGCGACCGGTGGATATAGCCGAGTGACGGCAGAATGATTTAAGGCGGAATAATCCTTTCCCCTTTTCATACGAGTTGATTGTTCTATGCCATCGCCTGATACCAAATGCTACCGAGTCAGATTGCGAAAATCAACCAGCTGGCTGGCTGGCTGACTGACCGTCCGGCCGTCCGCGTTATTGAACTTCTCCAAAAATCTTAAGAGCTATTTTTCCAGCCACTCTGTAGGGGCAGCCATCGCGATTTCAGAATCGTTGCCCAGCTCTTTGTCGACTGCGAGAGAACGGGGAAGGATGGGCAGCTTAATAAGCCTGATACTACTTTATGCCGTATTATCGACATTCAGTTGGAGGTTGACACCTCATAGATATGAGGCCCCGGACTCGTTACTTCGGCGAACGAAGTTTACTATACGAATTCGTTCTGATGTCCCTAAAATGAGGGAGTACTTTGTTTGTTATGATTCGAATAGAAGAAGCGAAACCGTGCTGCAACCGATCCACGATGTAAGCAAACTCAGTTGTTGTCCCTTCGTTTTCAATCACCTGAGCTTAGTGTCATTTTCTAGTTAAGTTATCAGCCTTGAATTGTGAATGAATGAACATGAATTAATGACTCAGTGAAGACACCGAACTCCACCCTGAGGTGTACAATAATACCTCTCCGACTGTCACGATCAGCGGCGTTGTTAGCGACTTCGCTCAGTTCAGTCAGTTTTTTAATGTTTTAGTACACATCTATTTCTAAATTACGCAATATCATGTGAAATACGTTTCTGTGCAGTTTATTGCTGTCCCTATTGTCGTGTCTCTACCATCAGCATTGTGTTTCTACTTCTTAATTCCTTGTATATTAAAGTGTCTCTAATAGATTCTCGCGCATCGCCGACTTTGTGACGCATCGCCACGCCACGGAGCAGTACCGCCGTCGACGGCTGATCACAACTTGGTTGTCTGCTACCACATCCGCTGCAACAAGTTCCGAGTTCGCAAGTTGAGACCGACCAAGCCTTTATCATCAGCAACATCGTCACCGCTCCTGCTGTTGCTGCCTCATCATTGCTGCTAGCGAGCGCCAGCAACATCGTCACTGCCGCTGCTGTTGCTACCGCTGCCAGCAACAGCAGCAGCAGCAACCCCTTTCCACAATTCTCTCAAATAGTCCGTGTATATACACACAGAGCAGCATAGCACAGCACAGAGATAATACAGAGGTTGCTTGCCCGGCTGACATATGTCTATAGTTGTTCGGGTATGTGCGCGCGTGTGTGAGAGGGTGAGAGGCGGCATGGCGGGCGGCGGCGGCGGCGGCGGCGGCCGCAGCAGCAACAGCCTGTCTGCTTGGTTCACTCGGTAGGCAAGCCGATACTAGGGTGGGCACAGAAGCCCAAGGTCGTTACGGCGCGCTCAGTTGAGTCGCCGGCACCACCAGCACTAGTACTACTACTATTGCTGGCGTCGCCGTGGTCGCGACCACAGACATCACAGGCGTCGTCGTCGTAGTCGACACTCGGCGGCGACAGCCGCAGCCGCAGCAAAACGGTCGGCAGTCGAGCGACCGCTCGGCGCTGTCTGTCGCCGGCAGGAGATGGCCACCAACGTCACAGACTGGAAGCTGGGCTGAATAGTGAGAAGTATACACCACCAATAGCATCGCCAGTAACGTGTACATACCATGCGCAGTGGATAGGCGGTTGTACTAAGCATGGTAAAGAAGTCAGACCAGGGGTGGTAGATAGATCGGCCCCCTACCACAGCAGCGACAGTAGCATAAGCAGATTGATTCAGACCATGGCTAGTCGTCAGCTAGCAGTGTCTGGCCACGCTGCTCCTATTGCAGTAGAGAGTGAAAGAGCAATGGAAGCAGCAGCAGCAACAACACACTAGTCTGATGCAGTCGACTAAAACCGAACAAACCGTTCAGACGCAGACGGACAGACAGACCCGATCCGATGATGATGATGGTCTATGTTTCAGACAGAGCAACAGGAAACAACTGTTGTAACGACGGGTGGCTACGGCGGCCGGAGGTAGACTTCGTAGTCATTCGGTTGTTGGGTCTCGATGTGCAACTTCATCGTCACATCGCGCTCGTTAGCAGCTGTATTCCTATAGCAGCAGCTACGGTAACTAAACCAAGCAGCCGAAGACGAAAACCCCAGAGTATAGTAAGGAAGGAGACTAAGAAGGCCACGTGCTACCTTGCGAGGTGAATAGATATAGAAAACATGATGCGCACATGATGATCGTTCAATGCAACGGTAGAGTCGTCGCGGGGTCGTTCGTAGCCGCAGCAGCAGCAGCAGCAACAACCATAAGATCAACAGCAGGAACTCGACATAGTAGTAGTGGTGACTAGTTAGTTGAGTTATACCAACGTTGGGTTGTGGTTAACATACGTCTACCACCTCCACCGTTGTGTAGATTATTATGAATACATCGATAGCTGAATATAGTAGAGGAGTGTCTCATGGAACAGCGGTCACGAGTGCACTAAGTTCAACCACTGCCATCTAGAAATGTTATGTAGTTGTGGGCTACGCTAGATATATTACCTACATAGTTATTAATACATATGTATTATTAGCCGTACGACGTGTTGCAAATCGACAGCTTCAGCTCGAACTATTCAACACCTGTTCGGCAGACGACGTGCAACGGCTTGCACCGTCATAACAAACCACAGTCAATCTTACTAGAGAGAGAGAGATGACTTAGGCGCATTTAAACATAACAACAGCTACTGTATTTATTTCAAAAGTCGTCTTAGCACTTTCTGCCTCAGCTTCGCTAAGCGCCACCACCACCACCGTAATCTCACGGTAACCTGCAACCCGCTTCGAAGCGCTTTCGAACAATTCTGCGCGATTTTTCTGTATCGCTTAACCGGCGGCGGTTCTTACTGGCGTTACCACGTGGTGTGAGCACGTGTTGAAACGGCTGGCAGCAGACGCTTAGTTACTTACTCACCCGCATCCGTAGTGAATTAAGCACATGCCAGCAGTACCACCACGTCGGCGCCGCCAACACACGCTTATGAAGAGTAGCTATACGCGAAGCGCTGACACACATGGGCACACATTTAGCCAGACCGAAAGGTGGAAAATGCGACATGTTCGGTAGGATTGAACGAGCACCAGGAGAGCGACGGGGTGACACAAGGACAAAAAACGAAATACGTGTTCAGATTGTGTATTAAAGAAACTAATAATATAATACTATGTGTACTAAGTAGAAGCATGAAGCAGTCAATGCTATTGTCGTCTCGTGGGGTCTCCCCGCCGAAGAACTCTGAATAGCTGGATCTTTTTCTAGCATTTGAGTCAGTTTTTAACTACGCATGGTATACCAAATCGTATCCAGAGAGGGATATAACAGAGTTAAACCTGGATAATATGGAATTTAAATCAAATCGTCTTTTGAGCGTGAGGTAGAACGATGCAGTTCATTTATTTTTATATTATGTTTGAAATAAAATTGTTAATTTTCCCACTATCTTTATCTCCATTTTGTTCATATATAAAGGTAGTTAGTTCCCCAATGTCTGCTCGATGTGGATCACTTCTCGTGGACGAGTCACCCTTCATTGTCGTCGTTGTGGAGTGGATGGCCTGACTCACGTTGCCGCCTTCTTCGACGTCGGGAGCAGATCATCCATTGTCCAGTCTGCTCGAGTTTCTGATTTCAGATCTATGGTAATCAAGTGTCTGTAACGCGTATATAGACAACATAATGTATGAAGTTTGATCCAGCATGGTGTTTGGTACATTTCAATTGGAAGCCAAATTCGGCCTTCCTCGGACATCTCAAAGCTGGACGAGCATCGAACCAACCGCGCCGCAGCAGACATACTCATATTTGTCTTGTGACATCGCTCCAGAAGTTTTCATCTGCTGATTAGAGAAGAACGAAGATAATCTCAACTATCCTTTGTCGCTTCGTCACCGAGGTCCAATGAGACTCCGTTTTTCTATCACGGACATAGAGAAAGAGTGAAAATGTCTCCAGACCCTCCTCCGTCTGGAGATACCACATTTTCTAATGGTGCACATCGTGACAGCAGGTATTTTTTGTGCTAAGAGTTCACATAAAACTGTTTTTTTTTTGTTTTATTTGTTCTCAAATGACATAATACCGTCTCGCAATGCATTTAAACCCATCTCGTGGCTACTTTTCTAAACGAAATTTGCTCTAACACAAGAATAAGTTCCATGTGTTTGGAATATTGCGTTTCTAATCGACTGAAACCAGATTCCTCGTTGAGACCAGGGTACTCGTCACTAAGTTGTAGTGCTATTGTACATTTTGCTATCAAGCTTTCAGCCTTCGTCAAAAAAACCGCAGGCTAGTCCAATTGTATAGTGTCATTGTGTACAACAACATCCAAACCGATCTAGATAGATCTCATTATATAATAAAATATAGTGTAAACAACTGGCCCAATGATCACAAGACGAGCAACAGCACAGAATAATAATAATAATAA
Source organism: Stratiolaelaps scimitus (assembly GCA_019614645.1). NCBI lineage: Eukaryota > Metazoa > Arthropoda > Arachnida > Mesostigmata > Laelapidae > Stratiolaelaps > Stratiolaelaps scimitus. Next base: position 168,714 of record JABWDB010000099.1, on the reverse strand, counting down.
ATTGATTATGTAGTTCAATTTGCTCATCTCGTCTACCCTATACTCTAATTGAATATAGTAAGCATCCTATAGTCAGCTAGGTGTTCGCACCATCCATTTGAGGTTGGTTGACTCGAGAGCGATCTTATTTTCCAATGGCCAACACAGCATTGCGACGTATAGGGTACAGTATGTTATCTAAAAATAATGCCGACAATTACTCGATATAATAATTACGGAACAGCTGTCGTCAGCACAGATGGTTCGCAATACGGCTTGCGCACATTGTCTCGATGGCTGATGAACGGAATTGGCACTGTGCTACATTTCATAAATGCGTCTCGTTAGTAACTCAGAGCGTTCATAGAGTTCAACAGCGATCAAGGGGTCTGAGAATTAATTTAATGCCTTGTGCTTCACGTTGTGTAAACATGCGTTTTTACGTTCACCCATAACCATAATAAGTACTTCTTCTCTACGGTCAATATTTGTTTGTCCATTCAATTGAGACAACTCAGTGGAGATTGTTGGTTAGTTCGCTGGTTTCTCGCTAGAGAACACCATAGAGTTCCCACAGACTTGGAACGCTCGCATTCGTAGGCAACGCCCACAAATCTAAGAACCGACCCGATTTGTTCTCATTGAAAAGACCCAATAATGACCCAATATATATTAATATATATATTAATAATTTATTTAAATATATTTACCTTATCATTTGTAATAATAAAACCGTGTCCATAAATCAAAAATCAGTTTGAGTTCGCTGCTCCTAATTTGATTAGCACATGATCATATGTAACTGTCGTAAATGTAATACAATACTTTTTTAATTTAGCCAAAAAAGAATGCGCCGATCCTTCGAATTAAAAAATGAGTCTTTGTTTCATTGATGATTGAAGTGGGATAACTCTTTCCGAAACAACCTTATTTGAATTATTAATTAAGCCTGATACGGTTTCATCAGAACTTTATATATATATATATATTAATCAGAGATAAATCGATCACAACTCATCAGAGAATACTTGGAAACCTTCAGAGCTGGTGAATATGGCGTTCCTTCGGCTAGCAACGTAGCTTTTATCATCCTTATATATTATGTGATAGTACTGTGCCAACACAATTATCGATCGGACAGATATAGATATTGAGAGGTGTCTGTGTAATGTCGTTCTCTAGAACGGGAAGTGGACGGACATCGTCATTTTATACGCCACGATAAAATGTGCGACTGTTCACAATTACTGAACGAGTTGTGCACACCAATACACAGAGTGGAATTAGATAGAGAGAGAGAGAGAGGGGAGGGATAATGTCGATTTCAGTACACACAGACACACAGTGGGTAGCGTATCAATAAAAACGCTGCGTAGAATCCTATGGAATTCGATGCTGTTACCACCTGGCGTTGTTATAACAGTAATGAGTATGTGACCCGGTGTTCCGTTACAATTGGGCTCGAAATAATTTGTGTCAAATTTCTACTAAATGACACTGCTCGGACTTTAATCGCAAATATTATTATTTTAGTTATTATTATTATTATTATGCGTGGTGGGAAGCAGGTTGGGCAGGTTGACGTGAGTCTTCACTTAGAGTAATATAGAGGGTTCAGAAATTAGAAATAAAGTGGGCTAGCAGTTGAAACAGTATCTTGTGTTTGTCCAACACATTTATTTAATTCAGGTACATCGCAGGTTGCGTAGATATCTTTATAAAAATAGCAAAAAACCAAAAATTCAATGAGTTTTGATACAATGTCATTGTTGGATGAATTTGGCCTCAGTTGATACGAAACGAACTCAATAAACGCACCGACCAATGACGGTATCGACAGGCTAACATCGAGTGCTGTCCTGCTTGAAATACACGCAGGTGTCGGTGCAGATTGTGCGGAGAAAGCCAATTGAACGGCAGATCTGTGAAACAATTCGCTGAGCTGTTGTGTTCGGATTCACAGCTGACAAATGACTAATACTGGAGCTGTCATGCTGCTGATGATAGCCGCTGATTTCCCTATGGCGGTATCTGACGAATCCTGCAACACAGTATTAACTGTTCTCTGGTCTCTCGTATCCGTTCAGACTTGACCTCACTGACTGCCATCCACTGAGCGAATCTGCTACAACGTCGGCGGCGGGGAGCCATGAACGTTCTGTGTGAGTCGTTCATTCTATCAGCAGACTGCTTCGGGTCATTTTACTGCGTCGGCTCGCCCAAACGAGAGACTGGCTACCACCGCCTTTGCACGCTCTGTCAAGGGAGGCCGTTATGGCAACGGTGACCCTGTACATCTCCGCCTTGCCGCCAGACAGGGCTAACCTAACCTAGCCAGCGAGCCAGACAGTGCTATTATTAGGTGTAATATAGTGTGACGATATGGACCACATTGTGCATAGGTTCATATTTGTGAAGAACGCTACGCGTGGAGAAGATACTCGTTGTTTTAATATATATATATATATATATATATATAATCATAGACACACAATCAATACGTATGTGATAGATAACTAAATGCTTATTATATAATAAGAGTGACTAGCCTATTAAGTATAATATAATGTAATATAACGTGACAATTAGTGTAGCACAGCCTTGAGTCTAGGCAGAACGAAAATGCTGCAGTTAAGTCGCTACGAAAGTCCAAAGTAACAAGGGACAACCACTAATGACCTGACAGTATTATTATAGAACGCAATGTGAAAAACGAGCCGATTGGGAGCGTTGTTTCACTTAGTTGTTTGATATAATGTTTTTTTTTGTGATGGAATCCAAACGTTCTTTCTCTATCTCATCTAATCTCCTCATAACCTAATTCTAGCCTACTCTTGGCTGAGTTACGCAATAATATGTCGCGATTCGAAAGTTGTTGTATATTAGGTTAGCACGCTGGTAATACCCGAGCACAACTTCATCAGGGGTGTTCCAATAGCTGAATCAGTTCTCTTGTGTGCCTCCCTTGAAAGATCATATATATATATATATATGAGTGTTGATGCCAAGCGGTATGTTCCCTTCCCCTACGCCTATAATTTTCTCTCTATATTCCCTCTTCCCTGACAGCCACTCAGGCGGTACATATTATAGATAGCTGTGTGTTGCTGGCTGCTACTACTGCTATGCATGGGGTAGATGAAAGCAGAATATCTACAATAGCCCGCCCCCACCGACCGGCGATCAACAATCAGCGCCGATCTAGATGTTATCGAGCTGTTTGGTAACATATCGGCTGATTGTAGCTTGCCATTCGTGTACTCGGTAGCCGGATACGAGCAGACCACCGTCGAAGACGATTATACTGCGAGTGCTCTTCGTCTGGTGACCTTCGGCTTCGATATCTATTTTTCACCTCGCAGGGCCTACATCGACCACTACCACCACCATCATTCCACTGTACGTCCTAATACTCGAAGGTGAAGTCTAACTACGGTTCAAACCAGCTACGATGAGCTTCAGCTAAAACTCTCTACCGCCATCATCTCAGTCGATCTAGAACGCGGCCTTAACTGGTTGACGATCATGAAGAAGTAGAAGCCAACGATGACCATCGACGCTGCTGCAACATGTAACAGCCTGCCGCGTCCACGAGAGAAACCCACGACCCAACGAGTCTCACCAGCAACTAGCCTCTAGCAGTTGAGGGTGCAAAATGGATTGAACCAAGCCACTGCGTGAACTTTGCGAATGATCGAACGTATAGACGAACTATAGCGAGCGATTCAAACACCACAAGTGGTTGATGTCTTCCTTGTCTGTTACTGCTTCGAATGACCAAGTAAATGATGACGGTTTAACTGTCAACCTAAGACGCTTGATTGATCAAAAGTGACACGGTGGTTTCAACTGTCACACACAGAGACACTCAGACTGATGGCACCATCACTGTCATGCCACAAATACTCGATGATTACTACTGCCGCCGCTACTGGTAGCGCACTGTATCGATTGTCGTTGAACACTGATGGCCGCGTTTATGTATGTATTGTGTCCGGTGGTAGCTTGATCCGATCATAGAATTGAATGCGAACGCCAAGAAAATTGATTGTGATTGACAAAATGATTGTTTTTTGGGTTTACTGTTTTTCCTCAGGGGCTGAGCATACATAGCTCAACATGTAAATCGTGGGTTCATAATGAAATGATTCATAAAAACACTAAAGCTAATTCCGTGTACTGCGTACATGTTGCCATCTCTAATTGTGAGGTAGTTCTAATATCTGACGTTGATTGGATATATATTAGTAGGCCACCATTGACTTTAACTCGATGTCGTCATCCTCGTGTAATGCTTGGTAAATATAGTAATTATCAGTATTACACGCACAATTTGCTTTCTAGCTGTCTAACCAAACGGAAATAGAACAATATTCATGAAAATTTGTATGGGAACTTGATTATAATGCCACCTGGAATCAAATATATCTGCATGCTATGTTGAGGATATTCCCGTCAGAGAAGAATGAGGCAGAGGAATTAAATGAATGAACAATAAATGATACAATGACCAGATAAGGCCTTCCGCTGTGCCTAAGTCGCCAGGTAAGGCCTATGACCTGATCTGAATTCCCATAGACAAAAAACGAATCAATTTCATAATTCCAAAAACTGTTTCCACAGTATGTACTATTTGCTTAGCACACAAAAATATCTTGATTAAAATGAGAATTTTATAGATACCTCGTTTTTTTTAATGAGGAAATTTTCTTCAAACGCGCGCACACCTAACAAAGTTCAATTGCTCATATTTCAGGTAAGCGATTTCGGCAGGTGTTTCCGTGATCCGTAGAACATGCTGTGGTTGTGTGCAATTGGCCGTCGGTAGGTTGCTTAGAAGAATTCCTTTCGTACCTACTTAACCATTTATCAATTGGGAGAACCAGGGCCCACATAAGTTCACATCAAGAAAATTGTGAGTAAGCCTTTGTAGTGTTCTCAAGTGCTCAAGTCCAATGTGGCATCAACTGATTGAACCAAAGGATGATAGTCGTTCCGTTGGAGACTCCGAGCCTAGCTCTAATACCCATTCGACAGAGGTTAGAGTCTGCGGCTGCTCATGCTTGGCTAAAGCGGGTTCATACAATTTATCTATGCGTTGTATTACAGCAGTAACATTATTGTTGTTGGCGGCCAACAAGAGAAGTGAATGGGGACCACTTGTGACATTTTTGCACTAAAGTTTAGCCATTAGATAAATGGAAAAGATGACCATTGTTGCCGCGTGGCATCATGATTGTTTTTAATATTCTTAAGCAGTATATGATATATCGTGCAATTCTACGTGGATGAAGTCACCTTACTGATTATGACAACCCAATCTTCAGTAGTTGTAAATACCTGATTCCGCCCATTGGGATCGTGAACGATAGTCAGACGTGTTTAAATGGAAAATTTGCAATATATGCTGAGCTGAATGCCTCCGGGTCAGATACTTATAAATTGAAGTCGGTACAATTAGGTGTCGATAGTTATTTACAATTCTTCTAATAATATGTTGCAGTTCTTTTCGGGATTATAGTTCGAGCGTCGAAAAAACGCGTAACGAATGCAAAAACACAATAAACACAAACCTAGGGCTTAGCTTCTAGGGGGTTGCTGGATCTTGAAAAAAAGCTCATTTGGCTGCAGTCGTGTCGCTCGTTCACCTTCTCTGGATTGGGAATCTTTCGGAGAGAGAACCCAAATTTCATAGCAGCATTTTCCCTTGCACGATGATAGAGAGATTGTGGCTGGTCTGGTTTCTGGCAGCACCCGACCGACAGCGAACCGACTGTTACCCAGTTCCCCTAACAGCAACCTCTTCGGGTCTCCCCTGCCTTCGTCTAATCATGGGTGGTGGGCTTGGGGCATGACTCGGTCAGCCAGCCATGCATAGAGGTTGTACTGTCTGCACTCTCAGCCGCGATCCGCAAGGGCTCCACGTCCTTCTCGATGGGGGTGTCCAGGGGAGCGATGCATCCCTGGTTAGCCCTCGTCGTTAGCAAAGGGGAGGGTTTCCCCACGAGCGCGCCAGACGTCCTTGCCCTCCCCCGACGGGTAGTCGCCTTTGAGCGACGGTTCTGAGGAGCCAGCAGCACGCCGGCAGTTGTGGGTTATCTCAGCATCCGATGCCCTCCAGCCCTGTTAGGCGGTGGTAGTAAAGCCGACGGCGGAAGACTGGCGAAGATGTACTTCATGCTGCCGGAGCATTCGAGGCAATTTGCCTTTCTCGTCCCTATCTGGCTATGGCATGCTTTTTCAAGGGAACCAACGGTTAGGAAAAGCAGCTGGGAAAGACCGAACGACTTAAAGGAAGACCGAACGCACTGCGATGGGCTATGGCGGGTCCCTATTACGTTCACGGAGAGGGTTCGTGGAAAGGGATAACCGTCTAGACGAGAATGTGGTCGGGCAAATGCCCATCTTGCCTGGGTAAGCGTTCACTAGAAGCTGTATGATCGCTACGTACTGCCAGGACCTGTCTCGGCGCCAAACGGGTAGCTCGCCGGCCAAAGAGCCGACACCGGTCTTCAGACCGTTAGTGGCGACAGGGGCAAGGGGAGACGTCGGAACGAAGACCGAAGTCTTGGGCCAAAGAGTCAGAGACGCCTGATAGGGCAACTTCAGAGAGAGGGAAATGAGAGAGGGGGAGGTATGGCAATGGGGTAACTTGGCTGAGTGGAGGAGTGGAGCGCACACGCCAAGATAAGCTGAAGGTCGTCGGTAGGGGAGGCGAGAGCATTGAACACGTGGATGTGATGGGCAATGCGATTTATGTGGAAGTACGAATAGCAGCAAGCGGGCAGAGGATGGGCGAAGTGTAAGGACACGACGCTTTTGCCCGCACGGCACATGGCACAGGACATATGTAGTAGTCTCACACCATTTGGAGGGCAGACATGAAATGGCGGTTGGGCCTGTGCTCTCGAGCGATTTCTATGGAGGCAGCCGCACAGCAAAGAAAAACGAGAAGGAACCGCACATCGAAGCCGTGAGGACGAAGATGGTAAAGTAGTACTCGGATAGTCGATGTGAATGTAACAATCAAAGAAAACGAATGACGCTCCAGTTGGTTAGATTACTGCCGTTTTGCATCTTTGGAGCAGCTGTCCAAACGATCGACCAAGTAGTTACAAACGGTACATAATGCCCTCGCTCTATCCATTAGTAATACTGCGGTCTCAACGATTGAGGCGATTTTTCATTAAACCCGCGTTTGCGCACCACACGGGAATAACACCCATATGCGAAATGCAATTCAGTGCCTGGTCGCCATGGCAAGCCCCGTCGAATTTCATTTAGGCATATGTGTCAATGTGAAATATGAACTAAAATTAATGGATCGATTAATTGGCGGCAAACCGTTGTGGACTATCGATAACATAGTATGTTATATGAAATATAACCTCTTTAATGAATTTATAATGACTTACTTTCAACTGAGCAGTTGGCTCCGGACGGAGGAAGCTCTCGAACATCGATTCCAGACCCCTCAGTTACAACATTATTCATAGCAGATTGATTTCGACCGAAGTCATTATACCTACAGCCGAAGATATTGATGGATACTAGCACATTCTTATAGTCAGTTAGTTACTGAATAACGGTTCAGTCTTAAGACAAGAATCAGTAGAAAAAACCTCCACACGAGAATACATATGTATATATATATATATATCTCAATTATTGTGGGGCACTTGCTTGTTTCAGAGTGTGTGTGTGTGTTGTGCTGCTGTGTACCGTGTTGTATCACATCGTTCCTCTTCCCTTCTTTCTGCCATCACGCCTGTGCTGTTGTCTCTGTTGCTTGTGGTCAATGAACGGAGAGGGAGGGATCAATTGGCGTGTTGGGTGGATGACACGGCGGTAAAGGCGTTCAAGCAGCCATCACCGGACGAGGAGAGACCAGAGCAACCATCGCTGACCAACCACCGATCTCAACAGCGATCAGACGTCGCCTTGCTTTGGAGGCCGCATCTCCGCTGACGGCCTTTGGGGTCTTCTCCGAGCGAGGTTGCACGTTGGCTGCTTCTCACTTCGTCATCTTTTTCAACGCTATTTTGCTGCTGTCGGCTGCACGACGCGACTTGGGTCGTCCCGCCGCTGCTGCGGCTGCTTCTTCCAGACGCGTCGGGATACCGCCGCTGATATTCAAACGCCATCATCTCCCTTTTTCTCGCGCGCGCCGCGGCATCCGCAGTAGTTCATCGCGCACATCTCAGCGCGGCGCATCAGCTTCACTCGCCTTGCGCCACGTTCAACCATGGGTCAACGTCCAAGGCCAAGGCCGTGCCAGTGAAGCATAACCATGCGTAGCAGCTGCTGCCGTTGCTCTACGACCACCAATAAGTCAATGGTAGTGAAGCTGCCAGCCACCGGTGCAGTGTTCAGTGTACGCGCTTTGGCTGGCACTAGTAACAACTCTCTGACTTTTATTTCTGCTGCTGCTGTCGATTCCGTTGATGCTCCCGTCGCAACTACAGCGACTGCCGCCACCTACTGCTGGTGCTGCTTGTTAGAACGCGTTCTTGTCAGAATCTGAATCTCTGCCCCATTCGTGGTTTATCTCTCTGTGCTAAGTCTTCAGTCGATATCATCATCGGTCGCTGGCGATACCCTCATTGCGGGACGCTGGCGTTGCGCGGCATTGCAAAGCGGTGGTCTGCAGAAACTTTTAGCAGAAACGTACTGTCTAGCTGTGGCAATCCGTCGTCTACAGGATATGTCTGTTACCGGAACGGAATACATAGTATGCCCTGTACTGTCTAAGAGGTTGTGGTCCGATGTTGTACCGAGTCAACCACTGGCATAGGCGATCATCTTACCTATAGCAGATTACTCACCATACGAGTACATATGTATACTACACGGTGAAATAATGTGATGTAAACCACTTGTTCGGCATTCAGGCACTATTGCAATATTCAATATTCGCCTATTATAATGATCTAGCGTACCGCAGGTACGGGGGTGGATTTTTTGCTTTTTGTGGCGCAATCACGTGCTCAAATTCGTTCTCAGCTTGTCACGTGCAAGCGATATTTCTAAAAGTGAAAACTGCATTTCTAACACTCATAGATATATTTGTCATACGGTATATAGTGGCATTGGGTTGTGTACAATTTTCTGAAGTATTGTATAATATGTGTTCTATCATCAACCGTGAATTGTCTTGAGACCAACATGTCGCTTCCTTTAAAAGGCCTCTATGCTTTTGGCGACACTGCTCGCTTGCCTCACTTTGTGTGCCGTATAACGAACATTTTGCAATCGGAACACTGATTTGTTCCATGGTCGTAGGGATTAACCTTTTTCTGGGCTCTTCTTGTAGGCTTCTAACTTATCCAGTTTTTCCTCCACTGATCAAAGTTGAGCACACAACATCACGGAGTAGCTAGATCAATCAATATTCGCAATTTGACGATTTCATTCAATCAAACATATACGCATCTGCCTCGAGGCCGACCTTCGCCAATATTCATCCGGTTCATCCGCTGTGAACGAACAACGATTGGTGAGGACACTTCTCCACAAAATCATTTCCTCTCTCGTATGCAGTTCTCTTAAATTGAATACGATGAATAGAACTATGTTCTGACATGACACCATCCACTAGTCGGAGCATATTATATACACTCAAATGCTCTCTCGGTTCAGAATGTACGTGGGACGAAATATGACGCCAGTCCTTCGCGGACGTTGTGGACCACAAAAAACTATATATAAAATACTGCACATCCTCAACTAACCCTAATGAACAGCGAGAAAGAGAGAGGTCGGATAGCATCTGCATGATGAGAATAATAATCATATGAATTAAAAATTGTTGTCATTAATATCCCCCCCCCTTAATGGTGGGATCGTAAGTTGAGGATCACTACTAATCAGTGTGTGTTTCGAGATGGTGGTATCTATTCAAGATCTGTTAATTAAGGCTTGCTAACAACGTCACACGAGGGATTAACCTAATATGCTAAGTTCCTTGTTGACGATTTCGTTACGACTTGGAAATCAGCATCAGAGAAACAAACTCCTCTTTGGGATCCTCAGCAATCATATGAGCAAAAGCGTCAGCTCGCTTCTTCTATGAACACTACGAGAGTGAATGTGTGAAACTGTGGAAAATCATCGTGCATCGGTGATTCCGTCCGGATACGAACAGACTTCGTTTCAACTCTCTCTCCCTCTCTATTTATACATATATATATATTCCAAATCGAACGATCTTTTTCGTGAATATCGGTATAATATATATATACACCTAAAAGGTTAAGAGCTGAGGCCTGTCAGATAAGGGGAATAGCTGAGGGTCATCTCGAAAAAGAATTAGTATATATATATATATATATATACCAATGATCTGTTGGTAAGTTCTTTGCAGGAAACGTAAGTGTCGTCGATTCGTTCGTTGGTTCGCCAGCCAACATTCAGTCGATCATTCATTTCTGATACCCCTTTGTGTCACACTATGCAGAATATCCACTAATGTGGTGGATCCTGCCGAACGAACGCATACGTCAAACTTGCATGCATATTCAACAGGCGTTCGAATGGGGTTATTAAGTGGATTATGCGATGGAGTGATGCGACGACGGACACGTTCATATTTCAAGTCGCCCCCAGCTGATATCCGCTTCCCCAAAAACCCCATCCCCACACCTCGTCGCTTCTTCGTCATAACAGCTCATTCATAACATCCTGAGGCGGCGGCGCCGGACGCGTAATTTAATACTGTTGATTTGTTCGTAGTAAAACGGCGGGCAAATTTCTGGATGAACTATCTAATACCACTAAGCAAAAATAGCAGCTCTCCTGATCACTCCAGATGCTATGAGCAACATTTAATTACAGTATTTGACTTCGATGTCATAATCAACGATCAACGGCGTTAGGCTAGTCGGCGTTGCCCTCTCGATCGTTGGAAATTTTGACGAAAAACGAGTATATCTATATATATAATTCGTTATTCATTGAAGCTGCGCTAATTTGGTATTGTTGGATATAGTCAAACACTGCTGTACTGAGAGAAGGAAGTAGCTTTTGACCGAGTTCATTGGCTCATGTCGTCATCTTATTGAATTTCCTTCTCGTGGTTCGTCACGATGCTCAGCATTTCGGACTCACACTACGATCATTACGAACGACCCAAATATACGAAAGTAGAAGCAATGTTCTTCAATTGTTATTATCATTATAGTGAGTTATCATGAGTTCTAATTAGACGGTTGATATTATTTAGGGGAGACCGCCCTCCGCTGTACGCCCAAAACTGTATCATATGTTCAAGGTTCTGACCAACTCGGCAGATATGTTCGTACTATCCGCTCAAGGTCACTCATTATTCAAGCCTTTATTTGTCAACGATAGCGAACTCAGTAGCCGCTAAATGGAAAAGGGTTCGTCAGTACATAGATACTTATACACTTCTATTCCAGGCCGTGTCAACCAATGGAAAAATATGTGATCTCTCATAATTCTTTTGTTCCCAATACGCCAGAAGTATGATATCCTTTTATTGTATTAGAGAGACGATCATATGCTCAGAAGCAATACACTGTCGATACGCGGTGGAGTACAATACCGTCGATGCTCTAATTGTATCTGCAGATGTATTGACATTCAACGATGAACATCAACAGACCCAGTGACCTCAATTCCCGCCCGATGCATTTCTGCAAAGAGAAATTACCTGCTTCGGGTGAACACCCACCATTATCAGATTATTAGTGTCGGCATTTTCACATATCTACGCCCAAAGGCAACCCTACTCTGTTGACAATATTTGCCCCTGATTGTTTGCTTACAATCAGGGATCCATCCTGACGATGTTGACATGTAAATTCAATGAGTAGAATAGAGATGTAATACTATTCGTAATATATATGTCGTCTTCCAGTAATAATATTGGCCAATTTTCTTCGTTGGCTCAGGTGTTGTGAGCAGATCATCGGCTTTTATTATAATTGGTCTGGAGAATTTGAATCGTCACAACCTCTCTACAGATCCAGTTGACACCATAGGGGTTCGTTCTTTCGGATGCCTTCCAAATGATCCAAACCATCTTGGACTTACAAGTTCACGGGGTTACGACCCGTTGTCTGCGTGACAAAGCTCCATCGGTGCAACAAGATACCTCGATGGCCTTATCAAAAGACAAGTGTTCCAGAGCTAACGAAACAATTAAGTAGTATACATCTCTTTCAAGCGAGAGAAAAAAAAATGAACAAGTGATTGATTGATTAATTGACCTTGAATCGATCTCCGCATGCCCTCCTCTCTCTCTCACCTCTGCTAACTCCTTGTGATTTTTGTCATCGTTCCGCGTTTCGTCTGTCGACTTAGCTCAGTCCGTCCTCGTCTGTGAGTCGAACGTTTTCAATCGATTAGTTTTATAAAATTACGGCGTTCGTCTATTTAAATGGCCGACTCCTGATGGCGGTCCTCCGGCGTCGTCGGTATGTTTCCACTCATCCCTGGCCCTACCCTTGGACCCCGCGGATTGCTCCGAGTCTTGGGGGTCCATCAAGTGGGGATTCCGCAATTTCCCCTTGCGTCCTCTATCCGCCAGTTCGTGTGGCCTAGGTTAGCCTAACCTCCCAACCGTAGAGAAGGGGCGGCTGAAGTGGACGGCGGCGCCTTCAGACCAACGTGCTGCTGTCGGCGTAGTCGCCCGTCCTGCCAGCCGGCGCAGCTGGAATGGGCGCGTCCTACTCTCGGCGTTACCCTTCCCCGGTGTTCTCCACCCAGTCGCTAGATGGCAGCAGGGTGAGGAAGAGACGCAAATCCGCCGGTTGAGCCGGCGAGACCGAGAGAGAGAGACGATGGCCAGGGAGAGCGACTCTGGGAGAAAAAGAATGAGGGCAAAGAGATAGATCGAGTGCGAAATGGATGAAGGGAGAGAGAGAGAGAGAGAGGGGAGACGTCGTTCGCGCAGCGGCTGCCGCGGCGCCCATTGGTGGGGGAGGGGGCACTGAACCTCAACTTTCTTTAAGTTCCTCACTGACGTCACGGAGGCTTTCGGTGCCCATAGCAACGATCTCGGATTTCATCATAGCCAACCACCCGGTGGAGCGCAGACAAGAAGGCCGACCTCGGTGGATGTAGCGTTGTAGCTAGCTGGTGCTAGAGTGGCTGCCGCTGCCGTCGCCCCCGCCGCTGCGGAACGTAGAATGGGTGTCCTTGGGATACTGGAGGCCTCTCTTTGGCCGGAGTCCCCAACTCTCGATCCATTTCTATTCCCCCCTACTTTGAAACGCGTGCGTGTGAGGGGTGACATGCGCCGGCTCACGAACTAGGCACGCAGGCAGGAGACATTGAAAGAACCATAGAAGGTATCCAACGCAACCTTGATGGCTAGACCAATCGTTGCAGGATTCGTGGTTGCTGGATAGCCTGTGTGGGGAATGCAAAGTCTGGTAAAGTTTCCGCCGGCCTTCTAGCTTCAGGTAGCCGATAGGCTGAAAAACGGCCGACCCTTCGCAGCCGTGAGAGCTTCGCGCAGACCCTGAAACCACCCGAACGTCTACCCCTGCCCCCGGTCAAGATGATCGTGGTGGTGCAGCCCGCGTGGTCCTCATGGTTGCGTCTGCTTCCGATGCCGTTGCCGCTGGTGATGACACGCGCATCGGCTCGAGCGGACAGGACCTCATAGCTCCGTTGTCCTCCCATTCGTCTGTACCGTAGCGTAGCGGGGCCCAATTCCCTTCGTCAGTACCACCACCGCCGACTCTGCCAGTCTCTGCCTGCACATCCGGTCATCCGTCAGAAACGGCTCACCGAGCGGTGGCCTGCTCCACCAGGGCGGGCCAGAAACACGTGGCAAGCAGTGAGAAAGGGTATGTGGTAATGCGACTAGGCAAGGCCACGGCCTGCAATGTGAAGGCTAAATAAGAGAGAGAGAGAGAGCAGGGCAATTCGGTATATACGGCGTCCACTAAAATCCCCTCAAATTGCCCCCCACCCTTCATCGTTGCTCCCTGCTATTTCTACCTGCGGACGACAGCCTTCTTATTTTTATTGCGTTGCCTTTACATTCACCGGCCGGCTAAACTAAACGCGCAAGGACAAAGTAGCATAGTAACGCGTACGCAAACGAACGGGACGAACCGGCAGGCGCAAACGACAAGGGCTGCGTATGTGAAAAGGAGCTGGCAGGCGGCCGTTCTTTCTACCTCTTCGCGCATGGGAGACTTTCCACTCGTAGCGAGAGAGGGAGAGAGAGGGTGCTGTCTCCTGGGATGCATTTGGTATAGTCGTCGGCCAGGACTCGGGGAACCGACCGGCCGGCGGCCAGCCCGGAGTCGAGAGCCTCGTCCTGAGTCACGACGTTCGTCTTCGTTCCTCTTCGTCGTCGTGGTCGCCACCGTTGCAAGTCATTTCATTGTGGAAGGTAAATGTAAGCGGTAGCAAACGACGTAGGTGCACGGGTTCAATCCCTACCGTTGTGCATTTGCGTGTAGGGGTCCGTCTACGGTAGTGCTTCGTAAGGGAGGTCTGTCTTACGAAGCACTACCGTAGACGTTAAATGTTGGCTGAGAGTCAGCCTTAAAACATTTAGGTCGACGATCGCTTCCACAAGGAAGGCGTTGAACATGGATATATAGATGGAGAAAACGGTGATGAGGCACTGCAACGAAACGGGATGCGGGCAGCTTCTAGATACGATGGAAGGTGGCTAGGCGGTTGTAGATTGTAGAGGCAGAAATTGGCGACCACAGATATTATAGAACATGAAGCTGGAAGCTGCGCTAGCCACACGGTTCGTTAGTGTCACCGTTTATGTTGTTATGACCTGTAAGCTTGGCCGGCCTGAAACTGCTGGCATCCGATGTGGCAGAGCCTACTGGTCGTCTTATATGTATACACCAACCGATGAGCCACTTCAACCGTTAAAACAAGAGCCGCCGGTGATGCCGCCGTCGTTATGACGAGAACGGTTGCACCAGAAGCCGTCACTGGTGCCCGTGCGAGCGGCATGGCATGGCCTCGACTCGACTGCGCTCTATGGCGAATGTAGCCTTGGCTCGATGGATCAGTGGATAGGATGATGCACGTGGAGCGGAAGTCCAACACTTCGTCCTTTGCCCGCTAGCGCTACAGTTGCACACGCAAAGGGGACACTATCCCGTGTCGTGCCTAACTACAGCCAACTACGGCCTAACGTTTCGCCGCCACCATTCCCTCAGCCCCATCGAAGTCCCACCCTTGTGACCTTGGCCACACCCCCTATGAATCCACCACCTGTAGCTCTCATGGGAATTCAAGGACACCACGCGCTTGCACGGGGTGCACTGAAGCCGTAAAACGGAGTTAGGCCAATGTAAGCCTATGTAAGCGAAAAAGCTGGTTAAAGTGAGGACATGGAACCGTTCTAGGATGGGAGTAGGATAAATGTGAGGACAGATGATTTTCAGCAGCAACTTAGAGATGTTTCTTCCTGTACTTTATTATCTTTAACAAAACAAAAAAAGGAAAATCTGTTTCATTGGGGAAGGGAAGGGAACATTGTCTATCAAGTACTATTTTAAGAGCTATTTACTAAGCTAAAGGAACTAGTTAGATAATTGATCATCGAATTCAGCACCAGCGTGTCGTCGAGAAATGTATTGCAGACCCTTTGGATCTTCATTGTGGAAATGTTGCCAGTGCTAATAGGGTAGTATTTTATAACAAAGTTTAGGAGACGAGTATTCATTGCAAGACGAATAAATCTCATGCTATTATAATAGTAGACGCTCCTCGTTTATTCATTTATCCGACCTGAATGTACATAAGTGTTGGTAGTGAAGGTTTCAATTGCTAATCGATGTATGCCGACAAAGTTTGCAAAAACCATTGTTGAGAGCGGCCGTCGTACATTGGAGCATACGCTAATTTTCTATGCTATGCTCTTGTTCGATTTAAAAGTGCGTGTCTTCATTAGCAGCGCAACTTCGGTCCAGGTGTTGCCAGGTATAATATCTAGATGTCTGTGGACGATGAGCCCATTGCTCTGTTTTCAAAACAAATCGATTATACACAAATTGATGGTATAACAAAAGCGAGCACTCCTTGCGCACAGTGGGTATCGTACTGATTATAGATCGTGTCACTGATTGAACATTAATACTGTCGCGAATCGACCAGCAGGCCTTCGGGCGTCGGCCTTCTGAATTGCGTTTGCATGCATCATTCGAACGAATCCACACGTGCGTTGCATATTCGACCATATTTCGATCGAGTGAGTCAGTGCCTGGTGATGGAATCTCAGTGATGCCTTTGAACTGCTGCGGAAAGAAGTTGTTCTAGACTTTTACGCCACCGCCACAGCGGGGATAAGCCCCTGAACTGATGAAGGGGAATGAAATAAGTGGAAATAAGGAGGAGGAGGAGGAGGTGAGGAAAGGTGTGTGATGAAAAGGGCCCGTTCAATTGAGGGAAATGCAGGTGGGCGAATCGAAGAGCAACCTGAGGTGTAATAGAACGTGTGCTTTTAGTAGTAATGAATATACATATATATATATGGCCTGGAGTGTTTTCATGCATTCATTTCTCCTTGCACTGTTGTGATGTAGGTGCACCGTGCGGCATCTGTGGTACTGAAAATATACGCAAAGAATAAGGAATACTTTGTATTAAGTATTACCAAGGAAGCTTTTCCTGCAGAGGAAATGTGGGCAGGGAGAATTCACCCTGCCGAGTCTCTCTCTCTTTCTCTCTCTGCGCGAGCGAGGAGGAGGTCGACTGTGTTAATGTAAACAAATCGACGTGGTGATGTGGTCAATTGAGTACACGCCACCACTCCGCTTGTGGGATACTTCTGACCAGGCCGATGAATTTAGCAGTCGCTGAGAACTGTGCTTTTTATTTGCGGCCAACGTTGACGTCAAACTGCGCCTGTGTGTGACTATCCCAATTGACATGTCCGATATTATTATAGATACTACGTTAGGTGTGAATCCAAAATGAAAAATCTTAAATTGTACGTGAAAGTATTCAACGTAACAATAACCGTAGCCTGCGCTGGGGCAATTGCATCAAGAAACCAAGCAAACCATCAACTGTGTCCAATGTTAAGTAACAGGATAGCTATACTGGTCAGACGACATCCCTGCGGAGGGAAACACCAGGATAGCTGCAATGGAGTAGCCTTTAGACAAGATAAAGTAGTAACTGGCAAGAGACGTCGTTAACGAGACAGAAATAGAAGTTGGATAACGCGATAAATTACTATCGTGTATCGTTCGCGGGTTGAGTCTAACTATGCATTAACTGTCCCCGTTTCGGTTCTGGACACAACAGGATGATTGCAGCGAGTTGATGAACCGTTGACATCGGAAAAACGCCCGTTGCTAACAACGCATTCTATTCTCGTTGAGGGAGTCAACGACAATATATTGTACCGGGATAACGGCTATTGAGAACACAAATTGTTATATGCGCATTCATATGTATATATATATATATAGATATCGATTCACTTATGTTAGAAATTCGGCTGACCTCGCTCTCATAATTAGTTGATGCCACCACATATAAATAGACAGCTGTATAGTGTGCATGAGTGAATCGTATGAATCGCTCCACTCGAATGAGCGGATTACGCATTAGGACCACGCGGGCTCTCTGATCCCTGAATGTGTTAGCTATAGTTTTCTACGGTTGACAAATAATGCATGCTTATCTAAATAGGGAAACATTTGCATTTTTCTCCAAACGCGCCAAGTACATACGCAGTCGTATTTAGTCTACGAGGGGACTCGCTACGAAAACAAGAAGATGGTTGAATTTTGGTGATGTTGAGGTCAACGTACAGTGTGACAACGGCGAAAATAATGGCGAGTTCAACTAAACAGAGAAAAGGACGGTCGAACAAAAGATTACGTTGTTTTTAAATAAGCTCGTCGCTGACTTGAACTATTGACGATCTCCCTGAGATCTAAAGTGGCGTTGTCATTGGTAACGGCCGTGGTAATTATTAGGCCACGATCAATCTTCGATATAGGCACAGAATGAACTCACTCTTGTAGAGCTCAAGAAGCTGATGATGTCTAGATTTTGAGCTTCAGAGCGATTCTAAGGATCAGGGCTGATATTGTTAGCTCTAGATTTCGAATCGAAGAAGTTATTGTTATCGATTATAACGGTTCGGGCATATTGTAGGAAGGGCTGTAGACACCACCAGCATAGTAGAGCTTAAAGTAAACTGACTAGCGGCCGAAGATTATGATGAATGGCAACTGTACTCCAGAACCAACTTTCACTCTCGGCGGCCAATGTAACGGACTGACTTAATGCTAGATGGGTGCTTCGAGTGCTGTAAGAATCGCAAAAAGCGGTTGTTATAGTTGTTGTTGTTGTTGTTGTCTAGGCACATCATTGTAAGGCTGATTGTTGTCGCATGAACACAAACTTCTCTTAATTACTTAATTATAATACTTACTTAATATGATCTGTGCATGTCATTGATCAGTTTTCGTATATGCGGTGACTGAGTTGAGCAGTGTCCATTTGAGAATTGGACGCGTCTGATTCTTCCCCCGTACGCTGTGACACTATAATCTCGTGGCGCATAATAAAGATCATCAACCATTTCCCCTATCAGTATATACGATATGTGAATATAAGAGGACACAAGTCCTTAATGCAATTTACCTCAAAAGTTTACTTGACCTTCCATCTTCGCCGAACTACCTCAATATACAATCGTTGTATGTTGCTACATTCGCCGTAAACATGTTCGGACACAGAGAAGGTTGGAGCAGAGAAATGCTTTGTCTACACGTGCACCGCCGCCACCGCCGCCGCCGGTAGCTGGTCGGATTCATTCGATGACGCTCGTTTGTGACGTTTTGCAGCGATCCATGATGTATTCTCCTCTATGTTCCCTCGTATATAAACATGCATGTATCATGACACTAGACTCTCTATAAAGTGGATTTGAAAGTCTCACACAGTCTCGCACTACTCTGTGTGAATATTGACGTATATAATAAATGTGTAGGTGTCCAACCTTGACGGGGGAATACTCGGTGTGCACGCGCCATCGATTAGTGAACTTCACATGAGTACTCACGTTATGAAGCTCGCTAAATTAGCGTTGCTGCTTCGAGGGCTACAAGCAGATGAGAAGCCGAATCTCCAGTCCACCTCGGTATACTGCTGGTGACCTTGACACATGTCTCGTGCCATCCTCAGCTGAGGGTCAACTCGACTAACGCTGTAGCTAATATAATAATTGATCCCGGCAAACTTAATATGTTTTTGCCAGGTATTAATTTTTGTTCATTTTCATTTTAGCCAATTAGTTGGAGGATTTCTTTTTTCTTCTTCCTGTCACCAACCAAATCTGAGAATTAATGGGATTATGAAATACAGTGTATTGCTATTTGAACACAAGTAGATATAATGGCAACAATGCAACACTAGATCTAATTCCTGCACAAAATATCGAAATTAGATTCGCTTTAGAGCGGCGTATATTGCCATCCGTAAATTACAAACCATCATGTACAAGTATAATCATGGCCACCTTATAAATACAACAATACAGTACAAGCGTAATAATAATTATAGCATACGAGTGCAATAATAATAATCTATAGTATTTTATGCAATACATGCTTTCAGCATGAGTTGTACTCGCTACAATGAGTGTACATAAACAACCCCCCGCAAGCGTGGCGAGAGAAACAATAAACTGTACAGAGAAGTGGGAGAAAGAGAGAGGGACACATAGCGTCTTTTTCGAGTGTGGTTGACTCTTTAGCCATTTCGTGACTACATAGATAGGCCATCATATGACGACGTAGTCGTTGTCGATCGCCCATTCAATTTTAGTGTTCAGCGTATGACGTGCTGCTCTCCTCATACGCGCTCGTAGCGCGTGGAATCATTCCAGTTCGCATTTCGTTCTATTAGCGGCGGCGGCGGCGGCGGCGGCATCGACGGCAACAACTGCTAGGACAAGATCGGACAGGATAGCAGGCTCCGAGTAGGCGTCCCTGCGTGTGCGTGATGAAAGTCACGTCTGCGCAGACGCAACCAGCTATTTGAGGGGGGTTGTAGCATGAAGTTTGTAACAGAAATATGAATGAAGGATCATAACAATGAACACTCTATTTAATAGTTCATTTGTGTTTATTCACAACATTATGCTAATAAGGATAATAGTAACAATATGACATCTGTCGATAACCATTATTATTATTACAATATATTGATTAATCCGTGTATTCCGCTTATGCTATTTGTTTATTTATTATATAATACAACAATGATGTATTATTTTTATGATGATGATTATTATAATTATTATTATTAATCAATATTAGTTGGAGAGCGGGGAGACCCTCCGCAACATCATGTATTGCCATTTTGATCCCAGCCGCTCCCGAACAGATCTTCTCTCCCTGTATCTTCGTTTTTGTTGTGATGGCCGATGGATTGAGTATAAATAAAGATCGTTTAGTTAGATGGATATTCCAGGCCTCTTCCTCTCGGTACCTCTCAGCAGCAAAAAAATTCCATTTGGTATTTCAACCAAATTCCATGCGCCTGTTGTTGTAAAAGGGGCGCTGCCGAGCCGAGCGTCGTTGGTCTCCGGGCGTCCTGCGAGACAGAGAGAGAGAATATGTGTGTGTGTGTATATGTGTGTGTATGTGTCTGTGTGGATTCTCCTTGAAGTGGAGAAACAGCGGCTCAGTAGAACCAGCACAGGGGTGTGTGTGCCGTTCTGCTGCTCCAGCTACGCCACGGTGGGACCCCTCGCTATGACGGTGGTCCGCTGCAGCAGCTAGAGACGTCCTTGAGGTGCTGTGAGGGCCATGTGAAGTTTGGGAGAGAGTAACCCCCAACCTCCCCTCGGCCTTCCCCTGCCTTTGCCCCCCAACTCCAGACTTTCCCCCCCTCACGGTGCACCCACGTCGTTCGTCCGGCATTCGACCTAGTAAGGGTCTATCCAACAGCACAACGGCAATGGAGCCTCCCCGGCTTCCACTGCGGCCTAGCGCTGGGTTCAACTCTAGCTATAATGCTACCCATCGTAGCTCCAAGGAGGCGGGTTCTCTCCTGAATCGTTCGTGCCTTCCGTGGCAGCAGCCCACCCTTGCCAAGCTAGGAAGGACGAGAAAGACAGCAAGGATGGTAAGACAGGGCAGGCTATGCGAGGCCAATCTAGGCAGGATGTAGGCGCCGGCCTCCGCCAGTCCTACTACTGAATTCCGTACCCAATCTCTGCTTTGTCTGAATCCATTGGCCTGGCGCATCCGCTTCGTTTGGTTTAGCGAACTGAGACCTAGCACAAGCACTCAAGCAGGGAAGGTGCACAGGGAGATGGGGCAGTCAGGCACCAGAGAACTCTGGCGCCGCCAAGGGCTGCTGCTGCCGCTGCTACTACTACTGTGAGGGTTGCTTTGTTCCGAATTTTACAGTCGTCGTAGTTGTCCTGCTGTTCTATGACAAGGGGACAAGAGGGGACAAGGAGGGTGATGGAGAACGAGCGGAGACGGTAGCTCGTTTATTCGATCGGAATGTCTTGTGCCGTTGGTCGTAGTAGATGTTGTGGGAACTGGATCAGTACGCCTGGAGCAGCAAACCAGCTCGCCCGTTCGGCGTCCGGCCTAAGCGAACGTGGGCCACAGCTTCGCCACGCGGTAGCCAGGAGAAGTCAACCAACTCAGAAAGCTCAGGAGGACGACACAGAGTAGCAGACTTTGCCCTGCTCTGTGTGCTTGTTCGACGTGTGTCGATTCGATTATTTTGTTGCTGTCCACCATTTCGAGCTGCTTGCCGTTACGGGTGTATAACATAACATAACATTTGTGGTTTATTTCCGGAACTGCAATTTGCTGCATGCTGTATGTGCGCATACAGCATACAACACGGTAGGGCATGGTAGGGCAACAGGGACCAAAAGCCGCAAAGGTTGGGAGAGGTATAGTGCTGACAAGAGAGGATGCGACGGAGTCGACAAGACACTCGCCGTATTTTACGCAGATGAACAAAGAATATTGGAATGGCGGCTATTATATTATATAACAGAGAGAGAGAGAGAAAGAGAGATGAGACAAATGAGACGAGTAAATTGTGTCGCCTCCGGTGCACTCCGTCCAGAAATAGGAATCTTAATATCAAACGACTATATATATAGAGAAAGAGAGAGAGAGAGCGAGAGAGAGAGAGACTAGGACGGAAATAATCCTATTTTTCATTATGTTTATCCTCTTAAGCCTGGTACCTCTTCAATATCCAAGTTGGCCAAGTATGGTAGCCTAATTTCTACTCCCTCAACTCGAAATTTTAGAAGTGATTAGTAAAAGATTCGCAAGACACTCTATCACTCGCTCTCTGCACTCGTCTGCGGTAAGTTTCGGTCATCGTGTTTCACAATTGGCTTCGCGATATCTTCGCCGTTTCTTCCAATTATTCTACTTGTCCTACTCTTATGTGGTCGTGTATGTCGTCACTATAGTCACCACGTCGTCCCTGTCTATATATGCCCATGTCAACTACATTGTCGCCGCCTGGCGCTACCGAGTGCTGTCACCACCGATTGGAACTCCATTTGACCCCCACTAAGTCATTCGTCATCGGTTTGGAGATGTTCACTGGTTCGTCTGCAACGTATCGGTGCTTAACACGCCTCACTCATGGCGTTTCCGCAAAACGCACGCGGAAATGAAGCTTCCCTTTTGAGAACGGAACTATATGGATGAACGGACGGCGGCAGCGGGGGTAAAAAGGATATGTGAAGGACTTCGATCACCTCTGAGTTCCGTGAAGGCTGCACTCAGACGGTGGATGCACTAAGGGTCTCCTATGAGCCTTTGAGTGCGCATGTATGTGTGGATGTATGTACTGGAGCCTGTGTATCTACGCATCTGTCGGGTCGGCCGCACGACCGCGCCACCATCGCGAGCAACGAAGGTGGATGTTCGCCCAGCAAGTAAGGAGCTGTGTCTGATGGGGCTGGCTATGGGTCGGGGCTTGCGCCAGGTGCGGCGGAGGTGGTGGTTTACCCGCCTCCGTGCTTCCCTCACTGTCCTTCAACCAGCAGCTGGTTCCCAGCAGCCTGCGCCTAAGCGCAAGCCGAGCAGGATGGGGAATGGAGAGAGACGACCAGGTTGAGAGGAGGGAGTCTTAGAGCTTCAGTCGACGCCGATGCGGCCGCGCGGCGCCACCATCCTCGCTAGCGCCGCCGCTGAAAGTAGGACAAGGACGTTTGAATCACCAGAGACGAACCGACGGACCTAGCTACCGAAGAACTTACTCAACAGTCCACCGGACCAGGCCGAGCTGCCAAGCAAGCAAGTCCCTTTTCTAGGAGCTAGAAGCTTAGAGCTAGCTGGCTGTTCGCGACTGCTGCTGCTGCTCCCGGATCAGAGCTGCTGCTGCTGCCGCCGGCGACCATTATATAGGTTAGATTGGTCAATTCTTCGGAGTCGTCGACAAAGGACGACTCGCTGGCGGGAGTCTAGCACTCAAGTCGATGGCCTCGGGTCGCCGGTACCTGCGTCGATCGTCTGACGCCTACTTCGATGTCATTCTACTTCGTCTACTTAATCGCTTTCTTAATCGATTGCGGAGAACAACTGTGCTGACGCTCAGCAGCAAACTATTCCTTAGACCTTCTAGGCGATACGCTTTGTGGGACCGAGAGGTAATACCAGATATGAATAATTAGGACTACGAAATTAAATCCTTTAGAGATTTTGAGTGAAGGCTATGAGAGTGGTGAGGTCAATATCAATGGACTCATTTATTCACCTTGTTGTAAGTCCCGTATGTTTTGGTCATTTCTTGTGGTAGCAATTAAGCCCAAGGCGATTTGGACGGCAAAAGTCCTAGCTGATAAAGCCAAAGATCGCTAGTTCAGCCTCCGTTATGCGATATATGCTGTACAACTTGTGTGAAATAGGGAACATGTCATTATTTTATAATAGACATTTTGGTAGTGACAGAAAACTCAATCCTAACTAGGTTAGGTTGGCCCTCAAGTTTTTTTAAAGCTATAATCGGCCCACATTCGTTCCACAAGTTTGTCTTTTTATTTTTCAGAGTTGTAATTATTTTTAATTGTGCACACTTGCTCTGTACTACCCGGTCAGTACCTCAAACATGTTTCGCTTTTATTTTCGTTAGATAACACGGTTTCTCACCTCGATGCAGGCATCTCGATAATGGAACGCCGTCGACCAGTGTAGGGATGTTTACGGCTTATGGGGTATGAATTTCCTTGGAGGTTGCAGGCACACACTCTGAACCGCCTGCCCAATCGCAATGAGGCGTACCCATTTCTTGCACTGCTACCACTACTGTATATATATATATATATATATATATATATATATACATATATATATAGCCATATTGGCTGTCTTTCTGGGTCATTTTGAGGTCTAGCCTTGGCCTCAATTTGCAGGACGGTCGACTTCCAGGGCGGCGTGGATCCTCCGACCGGGTCGAAAGACCTTTCGAGCCCCGTGGGTCTCATGACCTATTATACTGGACGTTGGACGCCAGCCGATCGATGCGGTTGCATTCTTTCCGAAGTTGCCGTAAACACATCGGTGCATAAACTTGAGAGTGTGCATACCCTTGAGAGTATCGAAATGATATCTAGCGAGGTAGCCACCGAGGGATGTAGATACATTTGTTCTGCGCTATTGATGTACACGCACTAAAACGATCCCATATAGATGGATGACACTAAATACAGTCCTTGAAATCTATTCTGCATTTCTGAATGTACGAATACACAACTACTGCTGCTACTACTATTACTACTACTAAATACAACTAGCTCAATCATTCTAATGTAAAAGTTGTCCATTTTTCGAATGACCGCCAACCCGTTATGCTGACTTGAGACGTCGTGAGCGTGTGCCTAGGCGAACTCGTGATATACTCATATATGAAGAGATCTCATTGAAGTAACGATCTGCCTTTTCGATTTAGTGCTTGTAGGGTGAGCCTCCAATTGGTTTATAGATACCACCCGAACTCGACAGAACTCGGCATATATTCCAATATAGTCGAATACTATGATCTAAGATACCGACGTTGCTCTTAATAGTAACGTGGGACTGAGTAACTGGCGGGTAACTTGGTGGTAAGCAACAAATAAGCGACTCTTACAAACAAATGTCAATATTATTCCGGGAGTATATATATATATATATTCATCTTTCATTCGATCATTCATTGATCATCATAAGGGCAACAGGAGTGGAGTTATTATTGGGCGTGGCATCAGTCGAAATTTTAACTGATTATCTCTATCTTCTTTCAATTCAATATGTCTTCTTTTGGCGGGTTGTCATTTATGCACTGCACTGCCATCATCTACTTCGCATGATCTCGTTTGAGACCGCTAGCGAGATTTTTCAGCAGCAAAAAAAAGTAATTAGCTTGGGTCTCTCTCTCTCGTGCTCTCAAACATCTCCATATGAATTAGGTAATAACGCGGCGCTAGTTCCACATATGCACTTTATTCTGTGGTGTATGGCCATCTATAATATTTATCTTGAGTCGTTTTCTACTTCAGTCCAGCCAGGTATGTCGAATCATGATACCGCATACACCTTATATTATTATTTTTTTTCTACATATACGTGTGGCGGTAAAATGAACGGTTCCCTAAAGAAGGGAACTTTTGAATTCTTCACAAAACCGAAGCAAATCTTGCTCCTATCAAATACACTGGGTGGATTACGAACACATCAACAAATTAACCAGCTACTCATATGTAGCTGACTTAGAAATCGTCGTCCCTGTATTCGCTGATACAATCGTATTTATAATACAATCAACAACTGCATTGATTAAGCAATTAATAGAAGCCATAAATCTATTCAGTAAATCCAATAGCAAGGCCTAGCCGTTTTTGTTTCCTTTGCTGTTTTGCTGGTCACCTTATGTTGGCCTTATCTCTTGTGGCCATTGTCTGCGTCGGCTGAAGAGGCAGCAGTTCTATCCGACCGCATGGCAGCAGTGCTATCAATGTTATTGATCACGATGGGCGGACGTTGATGATGAATATTGAAATAATTAAAAAAGGAATACGAGTTCCTTACGACGACAATTCGATCATTCTGATAGGAAGCCTCTACCTGTCGTCAACGTCCAACCCCTCGAATTTCTCTGCTAAGCTCCAAGACGATGGGGCAGAGACTCTCTCCGGCGGCGATTCGTGATGTCCTGCGAGTTTTCGTCGGACCATGTAAGGGGGTATTTAAATCCGAGACGGCTTTGTTGTCAGTAATCTGCGTCTGACGATCTGCCGGTGATCTTGAGCCGGATCGACTGTTCGCCGTGGCTATCTTGGGACACAGCGTCCGGGCGCCAACCGACCCGGAGCTAGCGGCGAGTCGACAAGACTATTCGTTGTAGCGACAAAGAGCACTCCACGCGAAAAACGAGAAGAGCACTTTTCTCACCTCCAGCTTGCCAATACACAAACCAGCAAACTACTGAAAGAGAAACAACTCACAGAGAGGGAGACGATCGTATCAACACTGCGCCGTTAGAAAGTGGCACTGGTTGGCAGTTGCTTTACCTACTAATCTATTATAGAACAAAACGATAGGTTAGAGGTTAAGATAGTTATCGGGGACTACGGATTGGATTGGACTAGAGGGACGAGGCTCAATACAGTGCTATCAGTCGGTCCATACCCAGAATCGGTCCTCCCTTTATGCGCTAGCTGGGTATTGCTGATGCCCTGAGGTTGCACCACCATCAGCGGCATCAACGCGGTTCGGAGTGTGATCCCGAATAGGTCACAAAAATAGAGCATCAGCCAAAAGAGAGAGAAGTCACTCGTTCCCAGATTACTGGCCAGCAGTCAACCGGCAATCGCTCAACCGGCAATATACTCTGATCCTCTTAGTGTCATTCCTCACCGACCGCCTTTCGCAGTGCTTCAAGCTCGAAGGTGACATTTCTGAGGAACGACACGGCTTTCGGTCTCAATACTTCTTGCTCGATCCTTACGAAGAACTGCATCAGGGCATCGGCAACCGTCGCCAATTGCTTCACGCAGTATTCATAGACTTCAGATCTGCGTTCGATATGGCTTTGACGGACGACGCATTGCTGCGCGCGTCAGGGTCCCGCAGAAAATTGTCGTCCTGGAACATATTTCAGGTAAATGAAATGACAGTGAACGATGGGTCACGGAACTTCGCGCCAAAACTACTGGAGTAGCCCAAAGCGATAACCTTAGCCCGTTTCCCTTCTCCATGCTCATTGTCGACCTGCCAAGTGAATAAACCGCTGCATCGGTTACTGGATCTTCTTTTGCATTCGAACGATCTTGTCTAAATCAGCACAAGTCGGCATCACTTGCAGTAAGACTTAGCCACGTTGCAGAGCTACCTAGATACATTGGTACTCGAGGTGAATCTCGGAAAGATACTCGGGTAGGCTAACTTACCTACTTGAAAAGAACGCTGACTCAGAGAGGGAAATTTTTTGTTAGAACACATAGCTGGAAGAAGTCGAAAGCCTCTGGCCGCGGCTACGTCGACCGAAGATTCACAGAAACTTCAGCTGGGCACCGTGGTGGCGTTATTTAGCTTAAAGGCAGCCCCCAGTGCATCATATGGAGTACCCATTGTCTGGATCCCTAACCCAGCTTGAAGATCCCGACCTCGTGAAGCCAGCATTCCTAGAGCGCGTTATCGAACATAACATCCCAGCTATTATAGCAACACGCGGGTCTATTTGTTATGCGGGAAGCTACTTTTCGTGAAAAGAATATGGCAGAACTAACCGTCACGTTCTGATCCGACATTCATCCCATGGGCTTCGTCATATCACGATCTATCAGATACCCGGCTGTCATAATCTAAGGGAGGACTATCTCTGTCGAGGCTGTGGGGGTGCCTGCGCTAAATACCATGATACCGAGCAATGCCCAACAGCACACTCCCTCAATGCATAAGCGCGCCTGCACATCGTTTTTTTTCATCTGCCTTAACAAGGTGTCAACAAATTCAAATTCAAATTCAAACAAATGTTTATTGACGGAACTGCTATATACATGCTTAAGTTCTCGTAAAAATAAAACGATTGATACTCTTACGTCAACCACTGTGCAACCACCCCCTGTTATACGGTAGCCCGTGCGGAGCAGGCCGAGCAACGGAAGTGCGCCGCCCTCCGGGCAATCCACCTCTTCTCCCTTCTTGCCTTCGAAACCCTATTCGGCCACGGCCTCCTCATTACTAACTTCTTCGAAGGGGTCTACTAGAGGCTGATGCGTGCCACTGAGAACAAGGTCGGAGGATCCCTCCTTCTGCAGCGCCTTTCTCTCGCAGCGAGGCAGAGACATCCTGTCCATAGCTACTTTTCCAGTTATTATATATTCAAACGATAGATTCATATATATATATGTATAGAATTTTCTACGTATATCTAGCAGAGGTGATAAGGACAAATGCCATCCATGTAGCCTACACATGACGGGGTCCTAGAATTCATTTGATATAGCATGCACCGATGAAACAGCAATCGTCAATAATCCTGTGTTGTACTAGCTGAGGAGGTATCTATTGATTCGGTCCCCACCGTTGCACAATTTGCATTTTAAAGGGGTCCATCTTATGAAGCAAGACCGAAAGCAGTACCGTGGACGGTATGTAAATGTTGCCTGCGAGACAGCCCGGCAAATTTAATCGAGTGAATAGCACCCAAACAACAAAGGGTGAGGCAAAATTGTAACTTACCTTTGACATGGTTCTTACAAGCATGCGCCGCATTGATTTTACCAACTGGCATAACGGTGATACTCACTTATATTTGTATTGATTTCGTGTCTCTTCCAGAATTCGATCCGGCATAATTTATCGTTACACAACCGGTTTATGCGCGTACTGAATGAAGGCGCCGGAAAAAGCTCTTGGTGGATGATCAATCCTGACGCTAAACCGGGAAAAGCTGCTCGTCGACGGGCTACCTCGATGGAGACACAAAAGTTCGAGAAACGACGTGGCCGAGTCAAGAAGAATCTTGATCTAAAGCGTGCAGCAAATGCGGGCCTTGCGATAGGCGGTATCAACTGCGGGATGCCGAACGAAGCGACTCCGTCACCGAGTTCATCGGTCAGCGAAGGCCTGGACATGTACCCCGACTCACCCGTGCTCAACAATAACAACTCAACATTGGGTGGCTGTGGTGGTGGCGGTGGTAGTGCCACGTTCCAACTCAGTCCTGACTTCCGACCCCGAGCGTCATCCAATGCATCCTCATGTTCACGCTTGTCGCCGATACCGGCACTCGAGCAGGACAATCAAGCGCCCCTATCACCGATATCTTGGAATAATGATATGGTATGGCCTCTTTTTTTCATTGGCGACAACCGCAACAACAGATTTTCAGTGTTCCCTTATCTAGGCGACTAATTGTATGATAATAATAATAATAACTGTATAATAAATGTTCTTCTGCGTCATTGCGCTGAGGAGTAAGCTCTAACCGGCCCATTTGTGGGCAGGTACATTTGAGGGAATAACAAACACCCGTTAGTAATACCCACCAGAGTCGACTTATATTGGATGATCTATCTTAACCAAAGAGTATGCTCGTTGTTGCACAACTGGCTGGATGTAATTCACAGGTGAGCATGTACAACACGGGAGGGTCTGCACCACCTCCAGCATACCCAGCCGATCTGGACAACGTGAAGCTATGCGATTCAATCGCCGAAGCGATGACTATCAAAGACCCTCTACCACTAAACACGAACGCACCATACTCTTCCTTCTATAATAGTAAGTTACTTAGTCGGTTCTATGCTCTTCTCTGTATTATCACATTTGCTTACAGGGATGCCATAAGATTTATACAAACTATTACGGGTTTTCTCGACCCTTTCGAGATAAAAATGATACAGATTGCATTGGATTAGACTGCTGTGATGAGAACTCGCTGATTTTCTTTACTTTGTACTAGAAAAACAAAAAGCACTGATAATACTTTCAGTGTTGTCTAATTCTACTCTCTACTCTAAAACTATGGACAAAGTCGACGCTGTGCACACACAACTATTTCGCTTGCTCACAAAAGACCTAAATGAAGCTGAATGTCTAAGATATGCTGTCTACTTTGCCGATCAGTATCGTTTCTCGTGGAGTAGATAGATAGCTAAATAATAGCAATTTTCCGAGAAACCACGCCCAGTAGATTCTGGCCAATAAGTTGTCCAAACCCTAATTTGACCCAAAATAATTAGACACCTTATAAATTTCAATATCGGCTAAACGAAGTAAATTAAAACAAGGATTTTGTAGTATGAGTTAGAGGTATGCACCTCTTTTATTTATACACTGGTGTCAGAGTTCTGGCAGGCTTCTAACGGGCTAGGTATGCACCATTTCTATTACCATTTATAACGTCGTTGTTTAAGGCCTCTCGAGGTAAATCGATGTTTGCATACCTTTTGCCACCTATAGCCCTCTTTAATCGATGGAAGCAACCAGAGTTACACGGGTTAAATTGGGAGAATAGGGGGGTGACGCTATCTCTCAATCTTGTTGTCCTTAAGCCAGGACGTAATTTCATTGCTACGATGTGCCCTAGCATTGTCATCGAGCAGCCACACTCGGTGCTGCCTATCGCCATGCCAATTATTCATGAGCCCCTTCAAGAACTCGAGATATCGAGCCGAGTCCATTTTTTATTTTGGGGCCGAAATCTCGTAGTAGCAAATTCCGTTGAAATCTATGTCTGGTGCTACCATTACTTTAGTCTTGAATCTATTTGGTACTGCTACCGCCATTGCCTGTTCACCTGGTCGTAGCCACTGTTTCACTTGACCTGTTTCCGGTCCCCTATACAGGCTGACCCATGTCTCGTCTACTGCAACGGTATGCTCTAAGCAACTCTTTTGCTGCCTATATATCTTCAAATTGTCTCACGAACACTCCTCACGCATTTTCAGTTGGCCAGGACCGTGTTAGTGCGGGACCCATTTTACATGTTTTCTGCATCTTTAGATTATTTTTAATAATTCGACGACACGTTTCACAAGGCACGCCAATTTTAGCCAACAAAGTCGTCAATGACCAAGCTCTAGTTTGCTCAAAAGCTTTTTCGATTATCCCGATCCGTTCGTCGAATTGAGATTCGGGAACGGGTAGGCGACCTCGATGTTCATTAATGTCCCAGTCGCCTTGCCTAAACTGCGCACACCAACGGCACAACTGTCGTCAATTAAGGGCATTATGGCCGTGCACACTTACCAACCTTTGATGGATTTCAGCTGGACACTTCTGCTGTTGAAACCTAAACCTGACACTTTTCTTCTGAAAATGAAAATCAGAGGGACCTGCTCCGTCCGTTGCCATTTTGAACGTCCAACGTAGGCCGAATGCTAGCGGCTTCTGCTTGCTAATTGTTTTGTCTCACTACCTGCCAAATTTGAATTCAAACTGACCAAGAATAAAAATTCTGCGCAGGACGATAGGAGTCTCATTATATATATATATATATATATGGCGGTTCTAATATATTGTCAGGTGATGGTGATGAAGCCGCATCCTTGGCTTAAATGATTAGCACAATTCTCAATAAGCGAATCACTTAGATATGCGAAACTGTTCGGAGTAGTCAACTGTTTCGTTGGTGTTAAAAAGTGGATTCCGCGAAAATGATTAAGAGCTGCCTTGTTAGCAATAATAATCTAGCAGGCGTAATCACCCAACGTTCATTTATTAACTGATTTT
Source organism: Stratiolaelaps scimitus (assembly GCA_019614645.1). Taxonomy (NCBI): domain Eukaryota; kingdom Metazoa; phylum Arthropoda; class Arachnida; order Mesostigmata; family Laelapidae; genus Stratiolaelaps; species Stratiolaelaps scimitus. The sequence continues at coordinate 137,047 of JABWDB010000099.1, read as the reverse complement.
CTCATCAAATGTCTATTAATTAATATAATAATTAAAACTCTTAAGGAAAAAAGTCATAATTTATTTCATATAATTGTCTATCTTAATCAATACAATAATTAGTATTAATCATAGTATCAATGCTTCAGGTGTTTCAGCTAAAGGGTAGGCGTATAATATATAGGTACATAGGCAGGCAGTGAGTAGTCACACTTTGAGACTAGTCTACATTGTAGGATTCAGTCCAGTTCACGGGAATACGCCACAATCGGCCTGAATTAATAGCGCCGACCAACTTAATTGCCGAATAGCCTCCCATATAGTGAGAGCGTTTATGGAAAATGGGGGGTAATGACCACATCAATCATTCACCAAGCTCATTCTCGTGGTTGCCCGATAGAGGAATCCCGATAGTTTTTGATTGTGGCTCAAGTTCCGAACCTTGGCAGACAAGAAAACCTTGAACAGTCACCGGCTACAATGATCTGTCGCCGTCAGTTACGAATGGCAGTAGAACAAGAAGGCTACTACTACTTTCTATAGTAGTTGCTGTGTAAGCATGATTGAACGAGCACGTCACGAACAAGGAAAGCTTAATTTGGCAAATCTCTGTCTCTCTCTGAACCATTCGAGCGGCCACTAAGCAGCATAGCTATCGTCGGGTAGGAAGCTACCTTTGGCTAGAAACAGATAGCCCGCCAGGAGATGACCGCCGTAGACGTCGACTCGAGTAAATGAAAGTAGAGTTTATACTGTTTCCAGTAGTGGCAGTAGTCATAGAAATAGAAGTGTACTAATGTGTGTTAAATAAATAATAATATTTATTTATTTATTTCTTATTTCCTTCTAGAACGTCTACCTATGCAAATATACAATAGTTCATGCTAAACCTTTTCGCTAGTAAATATGATGATTTCGGTGCGCGAGCCACGCTACCCATACGACACGATCCTTATCTAATTCATATTTCTACAACAGGATTTGGTGTAGAGGTGAATTAAAAAAAAGACTTTTTCGGAGGCTGCTTTCTTTGAAACGACTAGTGCTATCATTTCGCTATGATTTTATACAGCGTTTGCTGAAAGTGTTTATTCAGCTTGTTTTGAACCTAAATGAAGCGTTATCGAATGTAACTGACTCTTCCAAACTACTTAACGGACTGCTTTATACGTAATCAAACCCCTGTTTCAACTGACCTTGCCTGGTAGCGCACTGCGGACGTGCTATCAAGGAAAGGTCAAAAATCCACATTAATTTCCGAACAACCTAATGTACATAGGCAGTCAAACCCTATTCGAGTCCAGCCATTTCATGATGTCCTATTTAATATGAACTATTATAGTTGCTACTACGCTATTAGTGACCAGTGACTACGGTACTTGTCATCCTATATAATAGTACTAACTAGTAACTATTAAACCGATTTTGTTAGGGACAATGTACCTACTTTGTATATCTATCTGTTCACTTTATGCAGGTACACCACCTCTTTACACGGAGCTATCCTCCGCGCGATCCCTCAATCTCGACAGTGTTTCAAGCGGTCTTAGTTTGTCGCGGGGCAAACTGGAGCCCCGCGAGGTTGGCGTAGGTTACTGTAATGGTGGTCTGTCGCGATCGGCGGGCGTCAAACCTCCCCCGACGATCCCCGAAAGCCATGAGCCGCCTTCCGTGTGTCCGTCCGGTCCTTCGTCGGTTCCGTCGGCCGGAGGCAATCTACTCCCATTGTCGCCGCTATCAAATCTGGCGCCCAGCCTTGCGTCGCTGTCTCCCATGGCGCCGCCCGCTGCCTCACAGGTTTCCTCTACTAGGAGCCCACCTAGTCACCTGGTAGTTCAGCAACAACAACAACAGCACCAACAGCAGCAGCAGCAACCCCAGCTAAAACTGGAGCCCGGTGTAGGCTGCTCGCTGTCGGCTCTTGGTGGTGTGGCCTTGCAGCTACGAGGCCACCTTCCCATCGCTGGCGCAGGTGGTGCTGATTGTGCCGACTTGAACCTCGATACCCTGGACACGCTGCAAGACACACTGCAAGGTGGACTTGAATGTGACGTTGACCAGGTAAATAGAGTTGAATGAGCTATTGAAAAATCGGGGGTAAACAATGATGCTTGATAATGGTTGATACTAGTTGTTAAAGGTTAGATATTATGTCATGTTTTAAGTATCCGCTGTTTAATAAATGGACACGAGCATATTGTAATTCGCCTCAAAAATTGTATTTTCGAGTTGTATTGAGATGTATACAGAGTTTTCAGGGACATCATTTAGTCGGATTTTGGAAACCTTTCTACTTTTCTCGTTTGTCACATTTCAACAATTTTCCTCCTCCTTATTTGTTTTCTATTTGTGCTTTTATTTTTCTACGATTCCAGGTGATCAGGCATGAGTTGAGCGTTGATGGGACACTTGACTTCAACTTTACTGATTCCGGTGCCTCCGTATCGAACCAAGTGCATCTACAGTCGGCGCCACCGGGCTCACGATCGTGGGTTCACTGAGCCCTTCGAGCAATCGGATACAGCACAGCAGCACACGACACTAATTGCTGGCCTCACGACCCGTCTCAAAGTGACTGATCAGTTTGGCCACCTCCATGGCCACGCCATCCCGCCGGTCACGCGTCGAAATGAGTAATTGACTCTTAAACACATCCTGGTGGACTGTGTCCCTCGAGGCGTGCATCGTGGAGGCGTGCGTCAAATCCATCCATTTCCACCTTTATCCGCCTAGTGGTTATACTTATCCTGCCCTAGTGGACGGCGTGCCCTCCTTCGGGTCAGGCTTCGTCGCTTTTTTTCACGACTATGCCAATAGTGTCTATTGTAGGGTACCTCAATCAGTCAATCAATCAATCACTCCGCAAGTGTACTCAATCCTCTGTATTCGACCCTTCCTCGATACACGGCAAACACAAAAAACACCTGCGTGTCGACAACCTATCACCAGCTATAAAGCAAGTCCGCCCCCGTCTGCCTACTGAATTCTGGAAAGACTTCGATGGACTACTGCAATAGCGTCAAGGCAACAATGCCATTTCGGATACGTAGACAAGCTAAACGTCTCTATGGAGAACATTGTCTTGATAAGGGAAAGACGAGAGAGAGAGAGAGAGTGAAGAAGGCTGCTAGGATTCAGGTGGACGGACGGATCGTTCAGATATCACACTGAGATAGGATATGACTAAAATAACCATTCAAATCGTATTATTTGTAGTTAACTATGTACGATGGACGATTGTGGATTACCTTCTACACTGATACACACTATATATATATATATATATATATATATTATTGCGTGGACGTCTAACGGATCCCACGTCACGAAATGTAAATAGTTGTTTTGTATTTTCTCCCCCTCGTCTTATTTGTTTGGTGTTCTTTTTTTTTGTTTACCAAAATGATAGAAAACAATCTCTGACACAGTGAAACTTTATTAGACACGACCTCCAGGGGAGAATCGAAACCGTGTTAAAATAACGTCAAAGATGTCAAAACCAAACATATATATATATATATATATATGTGCAATATTTAATATATATATATATACATTGTACTATATCGGGATAGTAGAGCTATCTCAAAGTTGCCGCTATTACTATTATAATTATTACATAATTGTACGGAGCAAAGCGGCCAGATAACGGACGAGGAACAGGTGAATAAATTGGCTTGTTCACTGACTGGCTACTGTTCCCCTCAAGATATCGAAACATACAAACAAACGTACACACACACACACATTTCTGCTACCACCTTTTTGCCGCCAGTGTTTCTTCGCTGCCAGCACTGAGCAGAACGCGCGGAAGACAAAAACGCCTTCTTAATCGAAACTACTCGACAGTATATGCCTAGGTCGCTGGCCCACTGCAGGATGATAATAGCCAAGGCAACAACATTTGGGGCCTCGAGTCTTCCCAGCTCGGCAGTGATAAAGGAGGTCGCAGGGCAGCTCTCTGTATATTACATCGCATATAAAAAGTAAAAGACTATATATATATATATATATATATATATATACACACACTTGTAGAGACCATGAATAAAGAGAGTCTGCTCATCAGTTACACGAACAACACACCGTCATAATTGTCAATGCATATATATATGAGAGAAAGACAGCGGGAGGGAGAATCACTCTCTACAGGTAGATGAATGATAGATACACGAACTTCATCATCGGTTACTCCGTCAGCCCGACGCGTGCTCATACTTTTTTGTTTTTTGTCGTTTGTGTACTTTTACTAACAGCAAACACAATTCACCTACACATTACTATTAATATAATTAATCATTCAAAGCAATGGGCATAATGAAGAGTATGATAGTCACGATAATAACGATAACTTAAAGTAATGTATTATACACATATATATATATCCATATAATATGTTACGGCTTACACTCATATGGAGCAACACATTACAAACAAACATACACATTCACTCACATACATACACACACACACACATACAGAAAGTAATAATAACATTACCATTATATTGTTAAAACAAGCACACGCGTATAGACAGCAGATGGAGAAATTGATGATATTTTCACTCTGATATCACTTTGTTGATTCACATAACGGTAATGTCACTGTATTTATTTATGGAGAAGCCCTAAGCTAAGACCAAGGCGAAGATTTAATTTTGCGTTTCGTCTTAATCGATATGTGAGTATGACAGTCAGTTGTATGACTATGTGAATTTAGTGTAATGTCATATAAAGATAAGGCGATCGCATATTGGTCGTGGTCAATGGACGATATATGATTATATACCGGATACACAGAGACACGCCCACACAAACTCACAAACGCTTGGACATATTTCTATCTATGGGGCGATCAAGTTATCTACAAAACAGATCATTACTATAATCTCTCATCGTAACACTGCTGTATATTAATTATTCGAGTAATTTCTATTCGATTTCGCCTATGGCCACACTATCACGTTGTAGAACACAATACACAAATACACACAAGCACACGTTAAAAGGAATCACCTCTCGAGCAGCAGCTGTGTCCGCGACGATACAGGTACTACTACTACTTACTATAACAACATTCTGAATTTAGCCGTTGGCGATAGCGATGTATACATTTTGCTACATGTTATTGTTGGTTGAGACAGACGAAAACGTGTAGAACAAAGATCCATGTATCTTTTCAGTAGAGGTGGTCATATGTGTGACCCCATAATGGACCAATAGATGAAAGCGAATCCGCGTAACAGCCAGATAGCCAGGAAATATCTACTTTATTGAAAAATCTACTTGTCTATATCAATTACTATTAATTATGAGTATACCATATTTTACCATAATACCATGATGGTGTGCCATAGCTGCCATTCGGTTTGCTCTTCATAGCCACAAAATCTCTCCATCTCTATTGCCTATTGGCAGCTGCTATTTCTGCCTGACCTTAGTTGCTTCTATGGTCCTCAGGCGTTGGTACCGCTGGATGGTACTACTCGTGTATTTTGAGGTGACTCTCAGCCATTCCCCAAATATATGGGGTGTTGTAACAACTGCTACTTCTAATGCTGCTGCTGATGATTACGATGATGGTGGTAGGACAGGATAACAAAGTATTGGCATCATTAAGGATGGCGTCCATTGATAACAACAAGGTGCTCTATGATTATCACACATATACTATACCTTGAAATATGAATTCAAGATATTACTACACCTTGTATACCTTTAATGAAACATTAGTAATTCTATAAAAATACTAACGACGGCTTTTTATATCTGCTGTTCGACAATAGCTCCGGAAAATGATGTATATACTAGAACTACACTAAAATGATCATTCTTGAAATGTCTGACAAAACGATTATGATAGGACAGATGCCGAAACATTGGCTGCTCTTCGCTTACTCGTGACCGTTAAACTAGAGAACAGGACAGAAGGAGAGAAATGTTCATCGAACAGAGCAGGCAGTTACCGAAAAAAAGAACTTTCGGGCACCACCACTATCGGTCCATCCTTTCTTAAGACTACGAAGCTACAACATAAGAATCTTGAACAATTTTATTATGATTATTAACGAATATAATAAAGTGGGACGGAAACTGTTCAAGATCGATGTGACTGATGTCAGTGGATTCATGAGATCACAGAGGAACATTTTGATCGAGACAGCATTAGCTGATTAGAAGAGATAAAACAGAGAACAGATGTTAATTCTCTATTCCCCAGCGCTCTTGCCTATACATATATCTAAAGGCTGATATATCTTTTGGAGAAATCTATATGGCGGTTTACGCCTAACGATCAAGATGACATGTAAAAATATTGAAAAGTGATTAGTAGAAAGTTAAAGATGGCTTGAGACGATCAGTGGAGTGTAGCCAATGGAATGCCACTTACATGTATTTAAATGGCCAGCCAGGATCAGAATGGTGAAGAAAATCATAGGCGTACTCAGAAGGTCCTTTAAAACGATTCGCTTCATACAACAAGAACGAGGAAGGTAGCTCAGTCAACTGCGAATCAGCGTTGTTGATGAGCTTCAGATATCACAACTAAAGTTAATATTTTTTCTTCGGTTTGTAGAACAATTGTTTTCAGTCCCCGGTGAGTTTTATGGCTGCAAGTTTAGTGTCTATAATTCCTTGGGATAAATAGTTTTAACCCAAATCTAATAACGGCAAGGATGTTCGTAGGGAAGGGCGTTTTTCCCATGAACAAGTGTGGGAACGAATATAGCACAGATCGAAGCACCGCACAATCGAGAACATTTTATAATAGCGGAGTAGGCTGACACCGAGATCAGTGGTCTGACCAAGAGTCTCGGAAGTTCAAAGGGTGCAAATGTTCGAACTAGTCTTATCTCAACAAATAACAGGTTGTAGCTGACAAGAGACCTACAAGTCGAGATGGCGCTGATGCCGGGTTGACTAAAGCAATTGCTGTTAGGTCTGGCATTATACTAGGCAAAATAATATAATATACTAGTAAGAAGAACTAAATAGGAATAGAGCTCACAAAGTGAAGAATAAATAGGACAACCGTGTTTGCTGATGTCCTGTACTGCATGGACCTGTTAGATCTGTTAAGACGAACACGTGTCTAATAGGGCTATATAATATTTTCCTCGAATATGTGGAAGTCTGTACGGTTGAATTACCTGAACGCTAGTGCCCCCTCTTCGACGGTTGAGATCTGGGTTTGGGACTGACTTAAGTGTTAAAGATGAGCTTACGTGGGACCCCATTGGGAAACACTGTCTTCCAAAAATACTGTATTCACAAAAATACGTTTTTAGATTTTTCGATACATCTTAGAATCCGCTAAGAACGGTTGTTTTGCTTTGAGACTAAAGTTCCATACATGGCAATCTATTCATATTTAACATTCGTATCAATAATCGTCTTGTAGGTTCGCGTTTCCTCTTCCTTTTCAACCGGGTGGTATCAAGTACCATGAGTTTATGAGATGTATTGATAAATGCATAAAGTTCTTTCCAAAATTTTCCAAGCTCTGCTGTATTTTTGTCAGACCTTTTGTCTTGAGCGACGGGCTCTGGAACTTTTGCGACCTATGAATCCACAGCGCATATGATATTTTCAATGGTGCTCATATCGTGTTTTTTCAGTCGGCGGGCTTCAGTGGAATGTTCAATAACGTTAGGATTTATATATATATATATTTATATAACACGACTTAACTAATAACAAGAACGACACATCCCACTGTACAATCTTGGCAAGCACATCCAAGAGGTTCCGCACCCTTAACAAATGGTGTGCATATCTCAGGGCATCGTCATATGATCAATGAGAAACTTCTTCTCATTGGCTGGCAAACAAATAGTACTAAAAGATCACGTTGTGTCGGTGCTGTGAAGGATCGCTCTCTCGCTTCCTTTCAATATTTGCCAGTGATTTTCAATGGAACTGCCATTGTGAATGCTGTTAGTATGGTGCTCACGAAAGAAAAGTGTATCACGAAATAGGTCCCGTGCCCAACCAGGGAAGACCAAGTGGATGCTGGTACATTTTGGGGAGGAACGATGCTACCGCTGAGAAGATCAGAAATAGATGAAAGTTCATAAATAACAGAAGCGCTCAACGTATCCGACGCGAAAACGGATGCATGAACATCACTAGACGTAAGATGCTGACACCCATCAGGTTGCGACTACGGTAATGTGAGAAACATCCTGGGGGTTCTCGATCGTAGGTCGGCAGACAATGGGGCAGTTGCCTTCAGTCTAGGGTCAGCATCCGCACATTTGATTCATTCAAGGTGTCTCTGTTATGGACAGCTCTGTTCGAGGTGTGCTACTCTATAGAGACAGACGGATCACCATGTGTTTACACAACACACACATAAGTGATACATAGCAAACATCTTTACATACTATATATATAAATATATACATATACATGTAATAAAAGTGTTCCAATCACTCATCACTTGTTGGTCATGGCTGCATGAGGGGCTGCACCGTTTGAAGGATACTGTTTCAGATACTCGACGTGTCACTATGGCCACTGTCCGCTCTATAATGTCCAATACAGATTAAGTCAAAAAGTGGAACTATTATTATAATATATATTCCCGTTGTTGTTAATGTTGTCCACTTCGAAGCTAAAACGTCTCCGCAGCGCCCGCCTCCGCAAGCGATGCGTAACAGTAGATGATACCACACATAAACATACAAGTATACATATATATATATTCATATTGAGGTTTATTCAAGGAACTGCGGTTTTTACACTGCTTAAGTTCTCAGATTATATATATATATATATATATATATAAACACACTTCAGAGAGGGTTGGAGACAGAGGGAGAAGAGAGATGATGAAATGAAGATAAACAAAAAAATGTACCAATCCGTCAACTATCAGTCGACATATTCAGCAGAGGACACTATACACACGAACTACTCGTTGATGCTAAAGTGTGAGGCGCCATTCATAGCGATCATCATAACGAAACGATATCTATTATATCACAGATGATGTGGTGATTACTATTATGATTCTTATTACTATAATACTACTACTATTGTGAGATATGTGTAATAGAGAGCTAGAGATAATGGAGTGATTATTATTACTATCATTCATCTTATTAGCATAAAATAGATGATGAGCCGAGAGGAGAATACTTTAACAAACGACATTACTATTTCTGTGATGACCATACAGAGAAGTATGGTGACATACAGACAAACAGAGAGAAAGTAAAAGTCAGAAGAAAAGCGATATACCTTAGGGATGTGGCGATTACCACAGATTATATATATATATATATATATATATATATATATATATACACTAAATAGCTCAAGGCGGTTGGCAGTGCTACAGCGACTGTCCTCGATCACCGCCCCTATCGTTCATCACCCACATGTATTTATACGTCAAAAAAGAAAAGAAAACTATATGAAACAGTGAAACTTCGAGAGAGAGAAATAAAAGGCTAAGAAAGCTCGACAAATGATTGAGTGACTGCATAAACAAGAATAGAGAGAGAGAGAAAGGGATGGGTGATGTTTGAGGAGAGTACATACTATATATATATATATATAAATATAAAACGGGCTGACGAGGCAGAGAGAAATAAAGGAAGTAGACGGGAAGTAGACGTCCAGACAGGGACCTTCTGAGACTGACTAGGGACGTCGAACGGTTGAAAGGGTAATTATAATATAATCTGATGGAAATAAAGATAATGAGATGAGACTAACACACGAAAAGGCGGACGAAGTTGCCTAAGAGACTGCCTCTGCCCTGAATGAGATGATCACCATTATTATGATCATGTAAATGTGAAATGCGAGACAATGTGCGACATGTGTGCAATGTGTGAACATTATAAATGAAGTGCATCCATACAGAGTGAGTGCAAAAGTGAATGTTAAATGTCAGATGTCGACGGATGATCATACATCTATATACATATACATATATATATATATATATGTATCGAGTGAGAAGGAGGACAAGCAAAAAATGCTAAGAAGTGAAATGAGAGAAATGGGAGAGATGAGAACAGAGATCGTCAAATATAAAATTTCATAAAACAAAACTAAAGAAATGGTGATGCTAAGTAAGTGGATGAGACGTGGCAGATATAAATATGAAAATGTTAACAAGGGGCGTGGAGCCATCGTACAGCGCGGATGGCGACTATCATTACTACTCAATATTAATCATTATAGTTTGTATTCATACTGCTACTCTCGCTTATGGTACTATTCGATGATGAGATGAAATTATATAGATGATCGCTAAGCTAGCTTGCGTCTACGGGCAGAATGTCAGAATGATTTTTATGAGATATATATATATATCCGCAAACTCAACTCGGTCTACTTTTAGTAAACGTTAAATGATAAATTCAACAATTCCTTTAAGAAACCAATAAAGCTTCTACCTTATTTGAAGGGCGATCAGGTCGGTCCGTCTGGATTTGGTGCGGTCGTATTTCTGCCAGAATTTCGCTGTACTTCACTGACTAACGCTGTAAAGTGAGGAATATTCAACACGTCAACAATCGATGGAAACTACATAATGAAGAATGATGACGATGATGATGATAATAATAATAAATTATGATGTAGCTGCTGCTGAATATGATGACATTGACGAGGACGATTGATGATAATAGAGAGAAGAAAACGCGCGCTGACGATGATAATACATTATTTTTGTAAATAAATGGCAACAGTCTACTGAGTTACGATCACCACCATAGATGCTGAGTGTGTTTATTGATTGATTGACGATATTGGTTCTGCTAAGACTAATTTGTCATCGCTTAGAATTGATAAAACGCGCTGTTCAATCTCAATATAATAGGTTAGTGCTTAAAAGAGGTTTTAAATGTGGAAGCCCCACTTGATTTCGAAATTGACAGCCGAGTCGCCTTCTCAAGCGCTCACAACATAGAGCTGATGCTACGAGATGGCTTCCTCATCGGTGTAACCACCAACGACATATGTGCATGGGTTTCGGTACGCACGCACATCTATTGTATCCAAAGAGGTCTATGTTGCAGTTAGACTTATCTGCTTAGGAGATCTGAGAGTCACAAAACCGCCCATCACGCCGAGAAGAAATGTAAGAGACTTCGTAAAACGTATGTGCAGCTCAAATAGTGGGGCGGAAATAGGTGCAGAGAGAGTCAAAGAGGTACTGGAAGAAAATGGGCTGCTGGGACGCATCAGACCACATAGGCTCTTGGCGACGAAAAATGGGCGCCAAGATCCTGTAAGAAACAGTTCGCCTGGCAAAGAAGGGAGCCCGACGGGTGACCCCGCCGTTTGACCTGGTAGGCATCCACCACTTCTATTACCTACCCGTAGTTCTATTCAACGAAGATCCGGGAGGTATGGGGTGATGTTTAAGCGGGATGTGTGGGTTTCCAGAACATCGGAAACCTGGGTTCTAGTCGGTAACATCAGGTGTCGACCTCACCACATGGATGGTGATCTCGACACTGTTCGGCCCCCATTAAAGATGCGTACCCGTTCGTGCGTAAAGCATTTCCCCATTTCGAAAAAAAATACATGAAACTCAATATAATAATATGAAATAATATATATATATATATATATATATATATATATATATTGAACCAGCTATTAAACTTTTCAGATACTTCTATAACGAGAATTTTAGAACTATGCTGAGTTCGAAACTACCTTCTTACTTTTTTCGAAGATTTGTCTTCTGAAAAACGATATTTTGGTTCGTGTGGAACTGAGATTGCATTGGTAAGGGTATTTCTCTATGAATTCAGTTTAAATTACTATTGTTTAGTTCATATGTACTCTATTAAAGAATTTAAGACCACATATTATTCACTGAGCTGGTAGAATATTTTATTTTGCTCCTGATAAGGAGTTCTGAAATAGAAAACAACCTACAAACTTTGGCACTGTAATTATACACTGTAGTGTTGTTATATTGTAAATAAAATAAATGGACGTGTCCACAGCTAAAAAAAGCATCCCTCGTCTTTGCATTGCCATTCAACGGCTCAAGAAAAGTCCGGATGATATAGCTTTCAATATTGTTCGGTAAAATTTTTTCAAAACAATTCGCCACCATTGTTAGAAACTTTGGCGAAAGATTTACAGCCTCAAGTATCCAGAATACATAGGAGGAACAAGTCGAACCAAATACATATAAAATCTTCAGAGCATTGTAAGCGTCGTTGTCAGATACTGACAAGTTGCATGTTACATTGTACTGCGAAAATAACATTAACAATTAACTTTGATTAATGATTTTTCTAAGAATAATAGGAGTATTATATTAGGAGTATTATTCTAGTATACAACTACTACTAGAACACTACCATTAGACGTACCCTTCTACTTACACGTGAAAATGCATAATGTAAGGACCAACCAAAACTACTTTGAACGATCTCTCCTTTTCTACGCATGCAATTATAGATGTAGAATGGATACAGTTGAATACATCTGTCGGGATTATTTTGTGCTAGTTTACACTTGCGATCATTTACCATCGAGTCATCTTAATACTGATATTATTGATTTCATAATTGTAGTTTCAGCGATAATTCTTGGATGAGCTTTGCCAGGCTATTTGTCAAAATTCGTATCCAAGCCGCAAGAGGGTTCCCCACAAATAGCTCTGCTGGAATTTCACTGAATGTGCCAATAATGCTTAAATGTATACACACATTGACCTGTGCTTTTCTGCGGGATAAGCTTGTTAATCGAGAAACATCCCTTGCAATACGTGTCCTTCATATTCTTCCATAGTAGCCGGTTGCTTAATATTTATGACCTTAACAGAAGAAAAGAGAGAATGCGAGCAGAAATGAATCATTTCTTTGTAGCAGTTGATCAAGGCCGATAACCGTTCTACACAGACCCACTGAGTTCGCCTCAGCTTAATAATCTCGACAGATTGCCAGATTTCAGCCTCCACAAGTTTCTTTGGCCAGGTTGGAGCTCTTGAGCCCCACTTATCTAATGACAGTTGCATACTTCGATAGGACAATATGTATATGTTCTTCTCAACAAGAAGAAACAGCAAGATCGGACGGCGGTGATGTACTATAGCTTATAGCTCTGTATTATTGTGATTCGTGGCGTTCGATGATTGTGGCTTTGCTGTTCGGTTGAGGTACTTTAGGATGTCGTCCTTCATTGACAATGGCGGACTCGTAGGGGAGAATCTGAAATGCACGAATAACAGTAAAATTGAGATCAGGCCTACACTCTGCACCGTAAGTCACTGGTTTGATTTAGAAACTACAGATAAAAGAGATACCGTTGACACTCTTACGGCTGTGGAGGCGGTGCCTGCTGCTGGACGACGACCACACTCGTAGCATTATCTGGCTTTTACATAAAAGTTAAGCTCTCGTGATGGATTCAACCCGAGTGTAAATTTTTACATTTTTATGTCATCACCATAATACCTCCATTATCGCACCACCACCTCAACTGTGCATACCTTTCAACGGGAATTCCATTTCGGTCAACAATGAATTTGGTAAAGTTCCATTTGATGCCGTCATAAATGAGACCCCCTTGTCGCTCTTTCAAGAAACGCCACAACGGTTCAGCGTTTGCTCCGTTTACCTGTAGCAACAACATTTGCAATGGTCATGTAGACGACCCCATAATAGTGTTAATGGTCATTAGTGAAAATGTTATTGAAACCCAACAATAACTTTCATGGAGGAGAAAGGAAGGAGCTTGCAAAAGACAAATATTATTAAACTAAAATTTTAAAATACATAGTACATAATCAGGCTCGCTTTCTGCTATGAAGCGATGAACTCCCTCATGTATGTTACCATCGTTTTCAGTAATGCAATATCGAAAGCTGCAGAATACGAAGTACTTACATTAATTTTGGCAAACATATCAAAGTTTACAGAATACGTCTCGCGAGCGAACGTCTTAATTTGTTCATTAGTCTCCAACTCTTGCCCAGCAAACTGATCCGAAGGGAATCCTAGGACACGAAAACCACGGAAGCCCAACTCCTGCAAGACAGAAGTCACGAAATATCAGTAGGTCTATCGGAAAGATCACCTCGACCATAGGCATTAACACATATTATTAACATATATGCCCTGATCATATTATATTATAATATTTCTAAAATATAACAAATCATAATATTTATGTTATGCTCTCCTCACAACATGGCTGACCTATCTAATTCTTGTAGCACATTGCCTAACTCTATTAGCATCCTTCATTCTAAGATCAATGGTCTGAAAACCCACATGAATGGTTTGGAAAATAACGTAAGTGATAAACCATGCATTTTCATTAGGAGGCTTCAAAGTCATAATTTGTGACCCTCGCCCTCCCGCAATGATTACTCAGACCTAATAATATCATATCGCTTCCACAATATAATAAATTAGATCACCCGCACTGGTCCCTCGAGTTCTAGTTTCTGTCTCGATCATATCTGGACCAACTTACCAGTACGTCGCTTATGAAATAAATCTGGAGTAATACATACAAGAGTCAGTGCTCCAAATTCTCCAGTAATTCCAATAATTGAAGAACTTCCTATAAATGGCCCGAGATCCGCAATCACCTTAGAACTCTCGATTGGTCTTTTCTCTTCAGGTATCTTAGCGCGCACGCCGCTGTGAACAGGTTTTCTGATTCCGTGAGGTCAACAATTTGCAAATACACTAGTCTGTTCCCCGACGCAGACATCCCTATGCTAATTAGCCTAATTTCTCCTAAGTTTCTAATGCTGCTTGCCATAAGGGATAGTAGTCACGAAAGCTGGGTAAAGTAGCCCAGTTATGTTAAGTACCTATGTGAAAGTGGGGAAAACTGGGAGAAGGGCTATATTCTCACCGAAAGGATCCTTCGAAGGACAAACTGGAAAGAGCTACGATATCGCAGCTAGTCCGAGGAATAGGACACGGGTGGCCTAAAGCCGCCTGCCGGTCCCAGGAAGCCGCTTTCAGAAGTATTACTTTGACAGCTCCTGACAGTAGCCCAAGCTAGCAATCGGTTCGGGGTTTTAGTCGGTGAGAGTCCGACATTATCTAGGCGAACACCTCAGATCATTTGAGTTTATTTCTGGCCGAATACAATATACTCAGTTCAAACCAGTTCGGCTTTCACAGGCATTGCAACACAATCCACCCGAAAGCACGACTCTTTGATTCTCTACGCAGAACAAAGGACCACGGTCAGCAGTACTTAACTTGTGTAAGACTTTTGATTATGTCAGCCCTATAATTCTCTTCGAAAAAGCCCCATACCTACAATCCCTCCGAAGATACTGAGGGCCTTGCACACTCTTTCATGTCAACTCGTAGTCAGCGCGTCGCCATATCGAGCGTGCTCTCTTCAAGTAAACAAATTAGCTTGGGTGTCCTTCACTGAAACCTTCTAGGCCTCACACTCTTCTCTATATTTATCAATGATATAGTAAATATCTGTCAACATTGCAACGTCCTCCTCTACGTAGACAATACCTATTTGCACATAAGTGGAAATGATCCTAGGAAAGTGATTCGTAAAGTTAATAAGGATGTTTTTGCCCTTGCCACCTGACGTGATCTAAAGTACCTCTGCCTCAGTGTTTCTAAGTCCACATTCTTACATATTTGTCAAACTCTTAGTTCTCATAATATTACCGAGGATGAGATAAATCTTCGAAGCATACCTGTCGTAAGTCTTTTGTCTTATCTTTAGAATAATAGATGGATTCAACCAGAGCGTTGGGAAGCTGACTGTATCCTTGAATAACACTCAGTACGGTGTCACAAACCTATTATTATTGGCGCTTTGTAAAAAAAAAACGCTGGTCGCACCACTTTTATTCTTAGTGGTTCTTTCCTTTAAAACTCACTTAGTCAGAGTTCGTTAAATACTTCGACGACTAGTTCGACGAGTACTAATAAATTATATATTCAATATCTAATGAATTCTTTAATAATAGGCATGGCGTATTTTTTTCTACACCAGCAAACTTCGTTTTGCCATTACGGCTGTGATTGGTGTCTCAACAAAGAACTTCCCTAATCCATTAGTCCAGCCATCTATAAACCACCCTTTGTATTGTATTGCATTGTACTATGCCGCCATCGGACCCCTGGCTCATGGGCATACTAATTAATACAATCAAATTTGGGTAAGACCGATACGTTTAGATCAATACGCTTCTCGGACTAACCTCTAATCTATAATATTGTATCGGGCTGGCTAAATAAAGCTTAATGCTAGCCGTTCGAAGAATAAAAATGTATAAATGTGTAATATATTCCATTAGCTGTGTGAGACTACCAAGAATATTTTACGACGTAGTGTACTGAAAAATCAATCAACATACAATGTGCTCATTATCTTGCCGGTTTACCTTTTGCAGAATCACAAGTTCCTTATAGTTTCGATCGGTAAGTCCGCACTCCGAGGCGAGGTTGACGATGACGAGCACCATTCCTTTGTACTTCGACATCGACACATTAGCCCCTATAACGTCCATACGCAAGGGAATGTTTATGAACACCATACATAAATCAACATAAACATATACAAAACTTGTTGAGATCCACCTATTTGTCTCGACAAACTGGTACAAGTTCGTATTGGGTTGTAGACATTACCTCGTTCAACCTACTGCCTATAATTATTTTATCCGTGAATTACGGATGTTCATAGATGGATGATGAAAAACGTTTTTAGTACCATTATGTTTACATAAATGTAATCTAAATGTAATTTACATTTTCATAAATGTCCATCGGGCTTCCGTAGTGCTAATGTCGGGAACTTGGCACCCCGGCATTTGCCGTTGGGTCTCCGGTTCAAATTCTATGGGGAACAAGGAATCCTTGCGTCAGATTTATCCATACAGTTACTTAAAAAACTAATCAATCCACACTACCAAAACTCACCATCAATGTCTTTTACAGTGAAGTCGTATACAGTTCCGGTTGGTGACGTGTAAGCGAGGCTTGGTGGGATGAAGAACGCTCCGAGCAGTGAGCAGATAAGCAGAAGCATGGCCGCGTCTGATGGTAGTTGAAATTATCTAAAATATTAGTGGACATGGACTGTTTAGTACAAATATATTGGTCTTAAGTCTAATAAATAACTTGACATTGAATTCTGCTGTTCTATGCAATTGTCCCTTGCTCCACAATATTTTATGATTAGAACCACTGCGCACCAACAGCTGAAATGCGTCGTTCCAAAGAGTTTCCTTGAAGACAACAAGTATCAACAAATGTCCTTTCTTTCAGCTATTAAACTGGCGATAATAGTTGGTTCTGGCTTAACCGGTTCTAGATATTCACACCGATGTAAGCTATGTTATATATGTATGTACGTATGTATGCAATAAGGTATATTTATAGCTATATAATACTAATAATAGTTTCAAAGGATAAGTAGCAAAATGGAAGTCTTCTTTAGAGCACAAGCCAACGAATCGTTAGGAATCCTTCCATGTACTCCTCCTGATAGGATTGAAAGTGACCAATAGACCGGCGACAGTAGACACCTCTGGATCTGGTCTCTCAGTGTGGACGGGGTACCCCAGCTCGTTGCAGGAAGAGAAGAATATTTGTAATTGCAAGTCATCATATTGCTGAGGGGATGGTGGAACTGGGGGAGTCTTATCGCGCCAACGATGATTCAGCAATATACGATCTAGGCAAGGGAGTTTTATAAAAGTGTGTTTACATGTTAATCTATATCTATTTAATGAACGAAACTCTAAATGTTACCTATAAAAAAAACTATCGTATCGATTACATTCGTAGATAATGATATAATAACATAATGACTTACATCTGATATCACTTGCTCGTCGTCTACCCGTCCACTTTCGATGATCCACGTCAGCGCTACTACGAACGTAGAGCAGTGATGTATGTGAGTGTGTGAGCAGGTCACGTCGTCCGTTTGGCCACCAAAAAAAAACCTTCAATGCTCTAGAAGAAACCGTCTAGCCGGAAAGGAGCAATGTTTTCTTCCTTGTTTATATTTCACTTCGACTCCGGTGACGCTCGTTTGTAGGCGCTCAAGCGACCACCCGACCGACGACATTCGAATGTCACGCTGCGCCATAAAGGGAGAGGGTAGCTGAAACTGAGAGAGGGACGTCCGCGCAGGTCGATAGAACAAGAGACTAAATAAAATGGTTGCAGTGGAGATTTAAGAACTGCAGGAGGGCGATGGAAAGATGCGGGTGGCTGTGTTGGATTTTATTGATCTATACTTGGAGAACATGGGAAGTAGAAGAGAGAAAATGGAGAGGTCGCTTGAGTCGTTTATAAAACTGAAAGGGCCGCTCCTCCGACTGTGTTAGGGAACATTTTCAGGTGAGCGAGAGAGTGAGTGGGTTCAGCGGCACAGACAGCGCACTAAGCCTAATGGGGTCGGAACAGTGGCACATAGTGAAAAATAATACTTAGCACGTGAAGCGTATCTCCTATACAATTGATTTACTGCCGCGCAGATTACGATCTATGAGGTGGTTTTTATGATAATGATGATTGTAATTTTTTTGTAAATCAATTTATGAATTGATTTGACCATTAGTCGAAATCGGAGAACATACCGACGAAAAATTTTGAATTCAATAACTTGAAATAGCTTGAATAAACTATTTCAGTTATATTTGGATTTTTTTCAATATTATGGAAAACCTTTATTCAAATTTTCGACTACTTCGTTTTATAAACGAAATTACTATATTTGGTATGTTTATTCAGCTTTTAAACAAAGCTCGCGTTTTAAGTAAAGACAACAAAACAATTAATGTATTGCTCCTTATTTTATTTAACCCTCGGCTATTCCATGTTTGGGACCAGAGAGCGGATTTCCTATTCAACACATATAGTTTATTTATTTACTTTATTTAACTTTCCGACGTTTTCAATTATTATTTTATTAATATTATTACTGTTTGTAATATTACTTTATAGTACTATATGACAGCTATATACACGCTTGATCTTCTTTGGGATTGTTCATTACGGTGTCGTCACTGCGAGGTGGTTCGGTTTTATTTTTTTAACAAAAAAATTCAGCACAATCCGGTCTTTTTTTTTAGGAATTAAACGACGATGAATGGTCTAAGCTGTCAGTTTCAACAGGTGCTCGCACATCCTCGTCTATTTAGCTTAATTTATCACCATTATTATCAGCAATTCAGACTTCTAGTTCATATTACTGCTGCTGCTGCTGCTGCTGCTGCTATGGACAAGTGACAAGTGGGCATATATGACTATCGCACATTATAGCCCGTATCGTTCTCTCTCTCTCTCTCTCTCTCTCTCTCGCTCATTCTCTCTCTGTGTCTATCTTTTCTAACCATAAACCAATTGACTCTCTGATGCTTCTCATTTAATCTAATGTAAAGCATACGAAACTCCCTTCTATCAGTAATGGATGTTGAAATTTCATATACCGTCCAATCGTTGCGGGTCGACCATAATAGAACCAGATCAATCATAATAATGCCCACTAGAAGTATAATAGAATTGCAACGACGACTAAACAGTATATACGGAATAAGTTATCAATCATAATAAGAAATATGATGAAGAGTCCTCTGCTTATTTCTAGTTACACGCCTCACGTCGTATCTGAGACGCTCTTGTCGCTCTAATGCTAATTGGCAGTTGTTCTGTTGTTATATTATCACTGTTGTGGGCGAATTAAACGCGTGACATCAAACGCTGATGATTAAGCTTCGTTATCAATTACGGTTATCACTTTTTTCGGGTGTAATAAATGTTTCCCTTCAAAGCAGGGTTTATCTTTCATTCAACGTCAAAAATGGTCTGTGTGGGCGCTGATGGCACCGGCGTTGACTTGCTGACAAATTCGGATAAATCGCTGTCTGACTCTGTGTTCTCATTCAGTTTCGTATTCCATTGGAAAATTCTCACTTAGTTATGAAACCCATGACAGCCAGCAGCCCCGACGCGCTCCCAATGCTCTCGCAACAGGGAAACTAAGCTTTTCGTTCGAGTTCATTCATTTTCATTGATGTGTGATCTTCGAACTCAGGGTTATCGTCACGATTTGTCGATACACGGCATGAATAAGCGTTTCATGCATCTGTCGTATGGTGAGCAGGACGCACACAGGGCGATCGTTGCAGAGAATTTATCCTATTCGTTAGATGAAAAACGTTAGCCGAGTTGTGCAGTTGTATCAACATTATTCAAGCGCTTTATCTCTCTCTCTCGTATAGAGTCCGAGTTGGGCTCAGTGTTCGTTATTCTTAAAACAACTACGTCTCTCTTATCCATTCTGCGCTATCTTGTCAGATTATATATTAACAAACTCGTGAATATAAAGGTTTTGGCCTGCTGTCAAATCATCTGAGTGCACCCTCGACGCTCGTGTTATTCCGTAATGCTCTCAAACGAACGTACATGAGTGAAATTGTCTTAGCTATTCGAGGCGAAAAAGGTCCATGTTTTTGATGATCTGGAAGGGTCTAGATGCCTTCAAGTAGCATCGTGGTATCCAAAAGAAGCAGCTGGTGCTGCTCTCTATACAGTGATCGTATGGGAAAAATGGCGAAGCAACTCTAAAAGTTGCGGTTAATGCTTGTCGCCCCCAAGGCAGTTCGTCGATAGGTGAGCACAGCTTCTCATAATATCATGATTATTAGTATTACCATAGAAATATGTATATATGCGTCTATGTGATTAACTTTCATTTGAAATTGCAAAAAATCCTACCCCTACAGATTTAACACTAAATTTCAATCAAATTGATGTTGACGTCGATGCTTCATTCAAGGCCAGGACGGCCGCAAAAAACGTTGGGCTATTCCACGTCGGGCTGTTCTGGAAACAGCTGCGGATTATCCCCATTAAGGAAGTGAATGGTCGAAACTATAAATTGCCCTTTGCTTAAAGTTGTAGTTAATGATCCGTTGTTTTTCGGACATCCTTCACAAATATGATTTCTCAATACTCATCTGCCTAGGGCGGCCTCTACTCGATGAGCCATTACTAATCTCATTCGTATGGCATTAATGCTGCGCATGCTACCACCAGTCCCGATACGAGACTGTAAGCTGAAGACTAGACTCTGCGAGTAAGAGGGATAAAAAAAAGGGATTCAGGTGGGAACAAATCGCAACTGTGCAACGTGATATACGTAGATATTTCAAAGGTTGAGTACTACGTCCACCTGACGGTGGGCCGTTCTTCGGCTAGTAGTGTAACGAACGTGCGCAACCGTTCAAGGGTCTCCTCCATAACACGATGTTCTTCATTAAGTATCTGCGTCCGAGTGCGCTCCTCGAGCAGTCGTTGCTGGGCCTACGGACGATGAGAACAAGCAAAAAAAGAAAACAACCCCGACTGAGTTTACCGATTTGCCAAAGGTAATCATATGGCAAAGATGCATGCAAAGTTAAAAGAAGAATATTGACATTGTGTCCAAGCGGTCATGAATTTTTGCTTTATATCCTTATATATGTCCTAAATGGAAAATCAGATATAAAGTGTGTCCTGGAAACGTGTTAAGTATAGGAGACTATGTCTCACTAGTCAAATCCGCAGGTGTGACACCTACCGCTGTGATACCCGCTGTGAGATGGGACAACTATTACCTCGAAACGAAATCGCGAGAAAGAAAAAGATTACATTGCTGTTGTCCTCTTTATTTCTGATCTCACCTGTTCATGTTTTTTGAGCAATTCCTCCCTTTCGCTTTTGAGCTTTTCGGCTCGCTGCTCGAGCTCCTCCTTAAACTCCAGCTAAAATCAAATAGAAGTTACCTTTTAGTCTCATGTGGATTCTTGATGTCCTTATGATCATTAGGTCGCCTAGAAATCATCAGCGATCAAGTATGTCCATACACTGATGATGACAAACAAATATCGATAACAAACCAGTATTGACCATATTGATAAGCATTAGAGCAATATTTTTTATAGGACATCTACTCCGAAGATCTGTTTCTCTCTCTCTATGATATTCTATATATATATATATATATATATATATATATATATATGTACATAGAGAGAGAGAGAGATATGACAGTAAATCTAAAAATAATACAGTGTGTGTTACATTTCACCTCATTGGCACCGGGGTAAATATCAACGAATATCAAGGACACTTTCACTGGTCAATCTTTGAAGACACTTTCAGCTGAACACATCCAGTATAGCATGAATCAGCAGCTGACAATAGGTGAAAATATAATAGGAAATTAGAGATCCTCAAAACGAGGTTAAATATATTTATTATTATGTTGTACGTTTTCCCCTAAGTGTACACAGTTCGGTACATAATTGCCATTTCTCAAAGATGTATTATTCAATTTGTTAAGGTCGGCGAAGCAGACGTGTCCGTTCCTAAGCTTCCTAACCTGTCACTCCAGTTGCTTTTCGCCTACCTTTGATTTGCCGTCTGGTATGACGAGCTTCTTTTTTCTTCGAAGACTCTCGAGTCTTCTACGTTCCTCCATTGCCGCAGCGGAAAACTGTGGATTAGCTGTTTTCCGACGACGTCGCTCTTTCCGGCGCTCCAATAGTTCGCGTTGTCTGAAAGAAGAGACACAAAACTACTTTAGGAACTCATAAGTCTAATATATATATATATATATATATATATATATATATATATATTATCAACTAATTACGCGGACTGCATAGACGCATTATATAATACTTCGAATTTAATTTAACGTATGCCTTTTGGACAGAGAACACCATATTTTAAGGCAGGTGATAGGAACTTGAACTGTGCTCGAAATTGAAGGATCGCGTTGGTTATGAGTTCTCTCTGACAAATTAAGAACGATCCGTAGATGTCGAAAAAATTCAGTTCGTTACCATTTCACACAGGAATGAATAAATTGTATAGATTCGGTAGTTGGGCTAGTCCAATATCTTACTTATCACGGGTGCAAAGTCCAAGGTTTGCGAGGAACCAGGTTTGCTGTTTATGTGTTCGAGCGACCTTCCCAAACATAGCGCCTGCGCACGCTTGAGGACTCGCTTCATCTGGTTCAACCGTTCGAGATGAGATATTGCATTGCACAGACATCGCTGAAGGCGACGCCGCTATAAGTGTCTGTCCACTTTGTGTATCATCTTCCAAGCTTTTTGCCGTGGGATGGGTTGAAACTGCCACCTGTACAATCAAACAAAAGCATATAAAAACCTTAAATTGCGCGAACATAATGAAATCAATTGACACACTCAGCAGCATCAATACTCCTAGCACACTACGACCGCAAGCTTTCTCCAATCGTTGATATTGCTTGCATTTATAACTCTGGTGACCCGGTTAGCCATCTACCTGATTCCTTTCGGCACGCACACGATGATCGAGGTTGTGAACACATTCAATGATCATGAATCAGCAGCTGACAATAGTTGAAACTATAATACGAATTTAGTGATCCTTAAAGTGAGGTTAAAGATATGTATTATGTTGTGGTTTTTCCCATATCATGCTAGATGACTGTGAGCGTAACACGGCCTTATGTGAGGGGCCGACATAAGTTACCTTTTGTACAGTAAGCGGGCTTGGCACCGAGACAATCTTACAGTTGTTCAACTGTAATGTTGTGTTGTTGTTATGATTAATACTGTTGTTATTATTGATTCCTCCGCCGCCGCCGCCGCCCCCGTTGAGTGCGTTACTCAAAGTCGTGTTCAAGTTCAGGTTGGTGAGACTCGTCAAGTTGTTGAGGGGCAATCCGTTTAGGTTATTGACGACGACTGTCCCATTCACCGGAAGACTGTTCACAGCTCCGCCAATGCCATTCACAACACCTGCGATGCCGTTCAATCCGCTAAGGCTGTTTCGACCGTTGACAGCAGCATTGGCTAGATGAGGCTGCACCGTAACGATGTTGAACTGTCCTGCCTGACTCGGCGGCACCTTAATAATAAACAGTGCCGGCTTAGCGGCCGAAGGCAACTTAAGGCCAGTACCAGCTGTTGCAACAGCTCCTGTAAACGGAGATTCGAAGTACAGTTAGCATTCACTTTGACGATTGAACGACTCAGGTGCGACTAATATTTTAGCGCTTTGCCCTCTAACTCTCTCTCGTATTGAACACAACGCACAAATAGAGAAAGCTTTGAAATCATTCGCTTTATAGTCAACACAGCCCCCACTGTTACTTCATCTTTGCATGAACCCATGTTCGAGGCTACATTTGAACAAGTAGATCGTGTTCATTACCAATAATACATGTTGCTTTTGCTATGACATGGGATCCGCGACACAGCCACATGGACGCGCTTTGTTTCGATTTGCCAATAAAACAATAGGCACCTTTTGGGTCCCACTGGGTTCCACTCTAAATCATGTTTTTTTAGGGGTTGATGCATTTAGAGGCGTACTCATACAGATCACAATAGGTGTCGCTAGCAACTACCATTGATATCTGGTGCACATCTTCGAGAGTCGGGCGGATCCGATTTCATACTTGACAGCAGTACCAATTCGACATACATATTGCTATTGGCAATGACAAAGTAATGCAAGAGGGATAGAATATCTAATCTGGTGTATGATATCTGCAGTGCGTCAATCAACCCTCCCCCCCCCCATTATTGAATAAAGGTGTTATTCTACTCTATAGTATTCTATCCTTACAATAAACTCCTAAGGGTCGTTTGAACAAGGCGATTTTCGGAGAAGATGCCAATAAATTGAATAACGACCGCTTGGAAATTACCCTTCAGTATTACCTCAAAACACAGCAAAGGCTAGGTGCTTTTAGAGAGGCCGAGAAATGGATAGACAACGATACGTATTATAGGCAGTTGCCCACCCCCAAGACCACAGAACCAAATCCGACTCAATATCAGATTAAAGGTCGCTCACTAAATTCCTACTATCTTCTACTGCTCGTCTACCATTTGCTGTTGACATCTGTTGCTGTTGATGCACGAGCATGTTGGAGCTGAGAACAGGGAGGCCGCAGGGAGGTTTAGTTGCCGTATCCTGCTTAAGGCTAGAGACATGCGTTAAAGATGCGGCAGCCGCAGCGGCAGCACCCGCTGTCAGCACCACTGCTGAGTCCGACTGAGCTCCGCTGGTATTGATTTTGCTGCTAATCTTGATTTGATTCGAGTCCCTCTGGTTATCTGCCTCGGGAGGATTTTTCCTCTTTTTAACGATCACTCGGTCAGAAACAAGTTGGAAGTCGTCTTTGGCTGATTGCGAAGCTTCCTTCGAAACCGAAACTGCTGACTGAGCAATAAGCTGCAATAAGCAAGGAACATAATAACAATACAAATGTATAGACAACTCCGTTATTCGTTAATATATTTAATTAATTAAATAAATGATTACCTGTACTGCTAATAATGTCTAAATTACCGGCAGAACAGATTAAGAAGAGAGCAAGAATGTGGGTTTACTGCCTAAGACTTTTAAGGCTGTTATCATTGCAGTCGGATATTGTTCATTTTGTAAGTTCCTGGTTATCCATTGAACCATCTGACATGGCTGCCAGGGCAGGTGGACGAGCTATTCAAATATGACGGATTACAATCACAGAATAGCAACTGACATGATCCGAATAATAACCATGGATGTACAATGATATGAAGGAGCGGTTCCAATAACTCCCTATAATCAAATTTAAGTATTTATTATCAATTTTTATTGCGCACGTTTACCCTTTGCTCAATGTTCACTTGTCAGTATAATTATATAGTAAGACAATATCCAGCATACAACATATATATATATATATATATATGTTGTGGGTTGGATATTGTCTTCTCATACATATATCTTGCATACCTTTTGAGCAAGGGACTTTGGAAGCGGAATATCTCCATTGAAATGAGTAGGAACTTTCATGCTGTCCCGGTACACGTCGGACACCTGTGGATTCGGATACAAATAGAATCATATATGACGCTTTCTTTTGTCCTGATTACTACCCCTGCAGTATTCTGGTACTGGCCACTATGACGGCTTCTCTTTTCAAAGGAGAGAAAAGAGGAACCTGCCTGCCTTCGAGAGGATCGACAAACTGTTCGAAGACCATCATAAATGAATATATGCATCGTTACCTCATCAAATAATATCTCGACTAATGAACCCCAACCCCACTATGGTCTCATACACACGTATATTGTAATTCGCTACGGACACAGGTTGGCTATGGGGCAAATCGCTATTTGTGAAGCTGATCGAGACCTTGTGTTGGGCCAATGTAGAAACACTTAATTTTTTGAGAGGAGGAAATTTTCTTTAAACGCACAAACACCACCAGAGACATTACAATCCAAAGTTATGTAGAGTTACTCGAAAAACATAAATGGACACTTTCAATGGCCTTCACGTAATCAACAGACAAAAATGTCGCCGTCTGGGCTGCGAAGTTGGATGATCAGTTATCAGTGAAGAACTGTTCGCTGTATCATACGTACTGAAGAGGCACATTAGTACAATTAGCAATTACTATTCATAAAATTTCACAGCTTTCAAACTGAAAAACTGAGTTACTTGTATTACGTGTTGTTTTCCTTTGCTCATATATAATAGATCGTGATTCATTGAATGTTGTAGTAGCAGGAATAATAAATGTGTCTATATTACATATTTGAGCTGGTAGGCCTTGTTGATGATTTCCTGTTGTATTCGGGTTGCTGCCCGAAGTTTCGAGTCTGCGGCAGGAGACCTACACAAACAAAGAAATAATGTTGATGTCAATAAAGCGTCGAAACGCCATCCTCGCACTTCAACGATTCCAGCTCTGCCCGCCAGCAGTAATTTCTGATCACAACGATTTTGCAATGATGTCGGGTATAGCTATGCGCCTGTTTCAGCCACCTGCGCTATGTAAAAGTGTAAACAAATTGAGCTGCTGCCAATAATGATGATATGGAAAACTACGTCAAAATTTGTTAATATATATGTGATATATTTTGTAACAATTTGGCGCCCGTTACTGTCTGCTCAGCAATCTCAAGTCGGTCAAAAAAGGACAATAGTTTACTGCACGTACCCGAGTTGTTCGGCTGCCTCTATCAGACGGTGGTGCTCCCGTATGAGCGACCTCAGTTGACGCTCGACACTCTGAAATTGAAGGGCACCCTTATGTTAGAATAACAATAAGAAATCACACACGGCCTCTGGTTTCGGAGTGCACCAAGCTTCAGTGTCTACCTATACTGTACTAAAACTACTTCAGATCATGAGCCGGTCATTACTATCCTTACGAAATACCGCAAAATCCAAATGACATTTGAAACACCACACACAGAGACACTCTCACTAACGCTACGCCGCTAAGATAGCAGGGGCCTCGCATGATTTGAGCATACTAACCCTTAACCATTTTACATTCACTGGATTCTATGGGCTTACATAAGCGTCCACGGCCATAAGGTGGCATCGGCGAGTAAGAACTATGCAGAAAACTAATGGCATAATTGAATCTAATATTAGCCTGGTTGTATATAAAGTGAGCGCGACAAGACACTGCGCTATCCCGTTTCATCTCTAAGAATGTACATTAAAAAAATATCACTTGAGTTTGTTCTACACGAACACTGAACGAAACGCATATGATTGTGTGGGAGATATCTAATGAAGTGCTGCCGCACTCATTTTGTTCACTTTTTAACCTCATCAACAACTTAACCATCATCTCCTGCCTGCCTAAATGCATCAGGTCTCATGGTACGAGTACTCAACAGTATACTACTTGCTAAGTACTAGAACTCTTAGCTTACTATATCTGGCCAATTGGGACACATGGATGAGTACAACTCTACTTACCCTAACTGAACACATTTTTCTTTTCTTGAATATGATGAACCTATACCTGCTGCTGTGCTTGTATTGCCAACCACTATCACTGTAATATATTTTTATCTTTTTATAAAAACCATCTCCCCTTTGTTCGTAACCACCTTCGTTTAATGGCCCATGTTAATAGGGAACTTAGTCGGAAAACATATTTATTAGTTTTTATCAATCAATTAAGTAATATGCCGGAGAGTTTTGCCGGTCCCATCTTAGCGCACTCAAATTCGACTCAATGTGGCCCACTTCGATGACAAACACCATAGCAGTGTGGCCGTACGGCCTACGCAATATCGAGCATAAAAAGTCCACACCAAGTTGCTCCACTTCGTCGTACAGCATTACGCGAGTTACCATCAAATCAAGATCCACTAGAAATCGAGGACTGCTCGCGCTATGCGAGCAACACCACACGCTTGTCGTACTGCCGTTATTTCTTATGTCGAGCCGCTATTACCGCTCTCTATAAAGCAGTTGACTGTCTTCACTTGCACTGCCGCAGAAAACAAAGTTGGCAAACAGCCTGCGTCGAGCAGAATTCCCCTGAATAACTCATACGATAAACATGAGCATGTTGTCGCCTGAGTAGAAACAATTCCCTGCCACAGTGTTGAGGCTCCACTCAAGAGTAGTCAACAGTAGCTAGTCATGGTATTGTAGGTACTCTTCTCCGATAAGAAGCAGACAAACAGTCGCTACCACAACATTGATATCATCATTAGTGCAACATACGAGTTGTACTGTAGCCAAACGTTAGTTCATGAGCAGAAGCGAGCAGCATCGTCCAATATTGAAACAGCCTTGAAACAGAAGATGGCAAATGTGTTCTTGCTTGAGTTCACCTGCTACTCGCAACGAGGATATTAAGTGATTTCGCTATTCCTCCTTGTCTTCGAGGTGCCATAATAGTTTGGTTATGGCAAATCACGGAGTTTGTTTGCCTGGGTGCCCTCATTCACTGCGTTCACATCACATACATAGATAAACATGAATACTACACAGAGTCAGTCAGTCTCTCGACTCTACGGAGACACCCACTGATAGCGACACACGCGCCGTTTTGCAGGGAGGCACGCACCACCAGAGCTCTTCCGAAGTGAGTCCGTGAGAATGGAGGCCATCCGGAGGAAAGGGGAATTTGTGTAGGAGTCGACTTCAGCTCGCTCTTTGGTAGAGTGGCTTGTTTGTGACGTTATGTGAGTGTGTGTGTATGTGTGTGTGTGTAGATATATATATATATGTGGGTATGTGTATGTGTGTCTCTATACGTGTGTATATTTGTGTGGATAGCTCAATACTCCCAAAGAGCAATTCCAACTAACTCCTCGAGATACGAACAACAATCGAAATAATGGCTGGTCGAGAGCAACTTTGCAACTTTCTAACAAGATCCAGCATCGTCAAGCGGTGGCCGCTCTCCACACGCCTCCGAAACAACATCATCTACAACAAGTCAACTGTCACACAACATTTCAACTGGTGGTGGTGGTAGTCGTATCAACGGGACAACACCGCTCGATGACGACGACACAGCAATGTGGAGCCGATTGGAGCAAGCAAGAGACACCGAGAGTTCGGGAGATGCTAACGAAAATTACGACCGAACGAGAGGTCTCTCCAAAAAGGTATTCGTTTTTAATCAGAGAGTTCCAAAGAAAAGTGTTCATCGTCCATCCTAGTTTTCACTGTTTTCCTCCTTCAGCTGCTGATTCTTCCTCGGTGAGTTGAGTTTTATCGTCTGTTGCCTCTGATCTTCTGCGCTGTCGTTCTGCTTCGTTCAGTGTCGGCCAATTCTGCTGTGTGATGCTGCTTGGAGCGAGTCGCGGCGCACTCTAGCACCGAAGCGCTCCACCGCGCCGAGGAAAAGACGACGGCCGCTTCAACCAGCCGCCGACCGAACGAACGAACGGACCCCGGCGGCAAAGGCAGCAGGGAGCAGGCGGTCTGGGGGTATCAGAAAAATGGGGACCATCAGGGATCAGAAGGTGAGGAGAGAAGGAAAGCGCGCGCAGGCTATCCCGCGTTGGGTTGCACAGCGGCAAACGCAGTTCTCCCCTGCTCGTCTATCGCTCTCGCTCGAGAGAGAAGAATGTTAGAGAGAGAGAGAGAGAAAGAGAGAACTAACTCCAATGCTCTCTACTCTGCACTACTGCCAGTCGTAGCCTACTATGTCATTGCTCCTATGGCACAATGCTGCTGGCGGCAAAGCACAGCACGAAGTTGTTCATTCTATAGTTCGTATTAGGTGGCTGGCTGCTTGGTTGGTACGAAGGCGGCGGGGAGAGCACGGAGGACGAGGTGCAGAGCAGCACCAGGCACAGCCGTTCGGCGGCACAACACTACTACTCCGCCGCGTGCCGATCCCGAGCTTCCCGGGACTCTTTCGCTCCACCGTGAGACTCCTTACGGTAGCCGCGGCTGCAGTGTCGTCGTCGTCGGCGGCAGCGGCGGCTGCAGCAGCTCGACTCCCTCAAACGACCCTCGAAACTCTCTAACCTCTCCCCCGTCGCGTTGTTCCTTCGAACACCAACAGCAAACTCTTCTCCGAAGGCCGACCGGGCGGACAGACCGACCGACCGACCTGTGGGTCTTCTGCTTTGCGCTGCCATGCCAATGTCCCGTGGATTGGCTCGTTCGTCCATCGGTCCCTCGCTCGGTTCGTGTACTTGGCTTGTGGCTATCTATACGTGAGTGTTTGCGTATAAGTGTGTGTGTGTGTGTATGGCTAGCAGCGCGCACTCCTGGCCTCCTTGCTGGGGAAGGGGGTATTTGGCGTAACGTGTCTGCCTCGCTGGAGAGGGACCCTAGTGATTCAATTGCGATTAAATAAAAAGGGGCGAAGGAGAGAGAGAGATGCAGACGGACAGACAGAGAGACAGACAGACAGACACAGCACGGATAGAGAGTGAGGGAAACTGGAACGGCAACTAAGTGCGTTGATAAATTTTTACATAACTACATACCACCACTGGATAGCCTTGCAGCTCACGTTTAACGACGATTGGTGGGAGTGGAGAGCGAGAGAGAAACAGACAGACGGACAGACAGGCAAAGAGGGGGGTGGGGGGGGGGGGGATGTGACTGGCACTTTATATAATGATGATGATGGCAATGATGATGTGTGTGTTTCGAACAGCGACAAACATGAGAACAGCGGACACCTGCTGGGGAACACAGGCAAATCGAACGCTGTTTCGATGTCATACGACCACGCACATCCAAACACTTCACATTCACCCACGTGAACGATATACAGACAAATGTATAACCTATTGATAAGTGTCGACACTCAACAACACAGTTTGCGTTGTAAATAGTAATATCAATACTAGCAATTGCACAGTAGAAGAATATCTCGAGTAAAGGAAAAAGTAGAAGAAGCAGCAGCTGTCGGAACAAAATTATGGCCGCGAGATGGGGCGCACACAGTTGCCGGTTGATCATCTGCGTAATGACGCCGATGATGATGATGATGAACTAACCGATATATGAAAGTAACATGATTGAGGTCAAAGTCGCTCGCTCGTTCAACGAGTCAGTGCCACTTTACACTGCACACTAAGGGGTCGAACAGCCTAAAAGTTTCCTTTGATACTTGTCCTACCACATAAAAGCACAAAATATTTGATCGAGTTGATTGAGTCAGTTGATTGAGTTAGGCTCTTGGTGGCCGTTGGCTATCGCGCGACAGGACACAGTTGTTTTGCTTTTCTCGTATATATTACTCTAATCATGATTCGAACGTCATACGGAACAATGGACACAGTCTACTATTGATGACAGAAATCTGTTCGATCAGGCCTACAGCTCGAGATAAGTATTACGAACAGAACGCTCGTCAAGCTAAATCATGGTTTTCGTACCAAGGCGACATTTGCAAAGAGCAAAGCAACACAGAGTTTACTCAAAACTCCGATCCTCATTGATAACCACCACCACCACTTACCACTTATGATACATCAACATTAACACACTAACAAAACACCGATCGCCGAACACAAGTACAGTTGTCCAATGTACTGCATAAGAGAGTGCCCACCGGGCAATAGCTTTATTGAGTTGTTCCTTGAGGGACAAATGTGCGCTGGTGACGAAAAACTACTTACCAACATCTCGGGCGAAGCGCAGAGAAGACGACACTCCATCACGGTTCGTGTAAATGGACAGCAACAACAGTAGTAGCAGTAGCCGCCGCCGCCGCCGCAGCAGCAGCAGCAATAACTATCAGCACTTGCTGATCGTTCAGCAGTCCGAGGATAAGGAACACACCTCCACTTCGCTACACGAGACGACGAAAGACCGAGAGAGATTCACCAACTACAGCAGGCGCTCAGATCAAACACGATAGATTACGACTGACTTAACCAGATCGACAGATGCACGCGGGAACGGCGACCGGGGGGTGTACTGGGGGTAGCCGTTTGATCCTAGTCAATTTGATGTCAACTTCAAAGTTGTTAAGCTCACTTGATTTTCTCGAACAGCTGTAGTAGTTAGTCGGCTTGAATCCAGTTGGCCTTAACGACCAACGATGAATTTCGTTGACTAACGCAGAAACCACTCGTCAAGTATCGTATACAAGCTTCCAGTATTTTTGTTCGTTCCAGCATAGTAGTAATGCTATCGCTATAGGGTGGTATAGTTTCAGACGTATCACCAATAGGATCAGTCGAGTCTCTCACCCGAGTCACTTCCCATTTTGCGTCTTTGACAACTCTGTTAAAAACGAGTTATTGTTTTGGTTGTGCCCGATGTTGTTACGTTGCCGTCGAGTTCCAATGACCCATCATCGCCGTTCCAACTGCCATTACTACAGCACTTTTCAGATAACAACAACAACAACAATAACAACAACAACAACCACGATCACAGTTGCTGTTAGTAGTACAGTAGCGCAGCAGCAGCAGCAGTTGGAGTAGTTGTTGAGTTGAGTTGAAGAACAAGTTGGCTTGCCTTGTCTAGTTACCCTATCATCTATTTACTTATTTCTTCTTCTATCAATTTATCCGTGCACTGGATGAGAGTTCGTCAGCTATCAAGCATCATCCTGTGGCAGCATAGATTCATTCAGCCTTCTCAGCAACACCCCCATCAGCTCATTGTCTACGAGTGGACAAACTCACGAAAACACAGTGAACACGAAAACACGAGTTTTGTTATTTGTTCATTCATTCATTTGTTCGTGCTGTGCTCTTCTGCTGCTGCAGCGGCTGCTGCTGCGGCTGCTGCTGCTGTCGAGCTCTAGCACCAACGAACCAACCCGCATAGACACTCCAGGCTGGCCACCCACCAGCACTGCTGCTGCTGCGGCTGCTGCTGCTGCTACGGCTGACTACCTATCTACCACCACAACACTACAACTAGCGCACACCGCACATACTCTACGGGAGAGACGAGATACACAGCGGCCTAAGGCAGACACCGGCACCAACACCAACCAATCACACACAGGCGCTCGTTCCCTCTCTCTCTCTCTCTCCCTCGCTTTCTCTTTGTGTCTCGGTGTGCGACAGCGAACAGCGGCACGGCCGCGAACTCTGGTGGCGCTCACATTGGAGATTGCCGTCGCGGGAGAAACAAGCAGAAAGCAGCAGCGGCGGTAACAACAGGACCTGAGAGGCAAGCAACTTCGTTAACTTTCTTAGCGAGATCTGTAGCTCGCTCGTCCAGTCAGCAACGGCTGCGGCGGTGGAGCTCGCTCGTATCCACTCAGTTCAACCGACTCATTTTCGTCCACCAGTAGCCACCATAGCTGTATGTTCGTTCGGCCTTTCGTCGTCGTTGGAGGAGGAGGAGGAGGAATAGGAGGAGTGTGTATGTGTGTGTGTGTGTGTAGCTGTTTGTGTCTGTATCTCTTTCCCTTTTCTCTCTCTCTCTCTCCCTCTTATCGGGTATTCTCCCAATGGACTAACTGGTATGAGGCTAGCGCGCGTGTCCTGACCGTGCTTGCGCACTCTGTATTCGCGCAGCACGAGAACGACACAGCAGATACTTACACGGACCCACACACGGACTCCCGCTCTCACTATCGCACGATTCCGGATCCTGCATGGGGTCCAAGACAACCTACTACTATCCAAGACCTGATACACCGATGAGATGCGGTGTCTTGCTTACAGCGGTGATGGGCTACACAGCCATCCATGTGCGCCGGCGGTAGTGGTTGTGTGTGCATGTGTGTTTGTTTGGCGCTCGGTGAGTCAGTCAGACGGTAACTGTCGGGTAGTTTATTTATAATATATGTGTATATATATATATATATATATACAATAGCAACATATGAATGAATAAACTACTTCTATATATTATCGGTCGATTTGTTTGTTCGCAAGTCTGTCTATCTGCGTGGCAGAACTGCACTCGCCTGGACTCGGCTTCCTGCAGTGGTATAGTAAGTAGCAGAGCTTGTCTTTCTGTAATGATCTGTCTGTTCGTCCCCTCCCCAATGGTGGTGGTGGTGGTGCGCGTGGGGCTGGCCCTGCTGACTTGGTGTACTCTTGGTTCAAGGTCCATAATGTTCTTTCTATCTGTCTGAACATCTTCATACGCGTTTCACGTGTGAATGTGTCCCGTGTCGCTCCTAATGTGTAGCAGGTGGCAGTAGGTTGTGTTCCGTGGTTCGCTCCCGCTGTACTGTGTTGTCGCCTGCGTGATTATGGCTGAGTGGCGCGGCTGTCAATTTTGGACCTATTGTTTGGTCCGGTTGTGTCGATGTTGCTGTATGTGTTTCTCTGGGTGAGTGTGGTATTCTCTCGCCTTCCAAAAGCCTACACACACACACGCGCACATAGACACAGCAACATCCAGCCACCCACACAGGCACTCGCATAGAGACGACGACTGCCACTGTTTCTACGTCGAACTACTGAGCTACACATGCACACAGTGTACCAACTCTGGCCTGTTGTTGTACAGGCCTTAACCGACGAAAGAGCGGCGGCGGCGGCGGCGGTGGCGAAAAGCAACGAACCGACAGAGGGCGCCAGCAGCTTCAATCTCGTTAAGAACTACAACAAACAACCATGTTGCATTTGTTTGTTTGACAAAGACTACAGCAGATGTTATTAAATCGAATGGGAAGCAACGCCAAAAGCAGTTGCACCGTGGACGTTAAATGTTGGGTGTGAGTCAGCTCGGAGCATTTAAAAAAGATTTAATCGGATTTTGGAGTTAAAATGGCGGGGATGGGAGTGAAGAAATAGTCCACAGCGTCACCTTCGAGATATTGGTCTTCAAAGGTTCTGAAACCTCTTTGAAGTTTGTGGCTCTTCTCTTCATTGACGTCGATCACATAGCCGGCAGCGATAGATGTCAAAATCGTCACACAGTAATTACACAACTGGGATATGACTGGCACAAACTAATCAGAAGGAGAACATGGGAATATTTCGAATCGTTTCCTCAATCACATCTAGTACATAAGCCGAACAAGCGTCATGGAGCAAAAGGCGCAGTGGAGTTCTCAAGTGAGAAAGTGAACACGGGTCTGCGCTTCGTCAAAGAGAGCCACTGCGATGACACGTTCATCCGATCGCGGATTTCGAACAGTTTGTTCGAATTGGTGCGACCAGCTGTGGAGAACCAGCTGACTGACGTGTTGTATCGAGCTATGAGAGGGTCACGCGACAGAGAGAGAGAAGGTGGTTGGGACCAATCACCATGTGAAATAGGAATAATACCCATCTCGTGTTGTCGATGAGGGAATAGCGCCGTGACATCAAACCCGCTAGGGTTTTGATACTGCAGTGTTATACACTCTGTTCTATTGTATGTGCATGTAAATAGTTATTGTGTGCCGTAATAGCATTTTAACTCAACAACAGGGTGAGATAGATAGTTACTACTACTACTGCTGCGTACCATGTATCTAAGCGGTATGTTCAGTGACCACTGATGAGAAAAGCAAAATTGAGGTGATTTCTTCTCTTCTCATTTATAAAATCATACTCCATGACGCTATATGATGATTTTGATCGCTTGCCTAGAACAAATCGGGTGTGACTTCAGTGTCATGTAGAAGCAAAGCGATATAGAGTTTTGGAAAAAATGTTGCACCGATTTCACAGCCACAACCTACAACCCATGGTGTATAAATAACCCTAAAGGTTTAGTGTAACACCCAGTATTTGTGTAAAACAAATACACAGGTCCACTCCGGCTGCCGTTCTCGAATCTAGGAATTTGGCCGTGGACTTCAAAGAATGAATCTTAGAGAGTAATATATGTAAGTAAAGCCAAACTGCAATCTGTAAGGCTATGTTCAATGCAGATCGACGCAACACTCATTTCACAATGGCCAATGAATGTGGGAGACGAGCGTGAGAGTCCTGCGGTGAAATCGTGGAAGAAAAGACGCATCTAAGCCGTCATATAATCCTTTGATTAAACGTTTCTCGCAGATCACTACTTGTGTGGACAGCTGGCCGCTTGTCGCGAAGAATCTGAAGACATCGTAGTTGAGTGCTCGAAACTGTTTCGTTTCTCAACCACTACAAGGCTTTAATCAAATTGGTCTTGCTTGGATTGCAACTGTTGAAAAAACTTACAAAGGTAATTTCTTAATGGTGTTCTTCAGTCTGCTCGCGCCAAATACGTCTACGTTTCAAAAATGTTCGATGTATGACATTTGATAAAGATGAGGGCTACAAAGACGCAGTACGTTCTGAATATTTTGTAATTAATGTCGTGTTAAAGTTCACGAAATCTCTCGATGATAAGTAGCCTTACATTTGTATTGAAGTTACGTGAAATATTCAAGTTTGAGCTTGTTTTTTTACTATGCTGTATTTTCCTTGCCACCATAAGTTGCGGTTTATACATTTACATGTAAATTTTGTGCTTCTTTAATAGCAAGCCACGAATGAATCACAAGTTTGTTCGCCATGTTCCCTTCGACGTTCACACCCGAATCTCAAAAATTCATCCTTCAACTTGATCTCGACCATGAAGCTGTTAAGGAGATGCTTCGTTGTAAGTGCACGCTACTAAAACATTTTCTGAACTGACTGTCAGCTGTTCTCCCATGTGAGAGGACTTGATACATACTCCTTTACGTTATACTATATGAGTGAGAATATCCATGGAGGATTTCTTTGATACATTTCCATTTTCAACATAGTTAGCATAGTGCATTGTCGGAGAGGTTTAGTTCAGTGTGTGTATATATATATATATATATATATATAGACATGGTATTTTTATTGCATTGCTATGATTTATAGTTTGAACGTCCTTAACTGTGACGATGCTTCCCAAAATTCTCACATCGAACAGGCCCCTACCGTTACCATAGAGAAACACGTACATAATTAGTTGGGACATAATACGCAATAATAATATAATATTTTAGCGTTCATTAATATTCGTTTTAATATTCATTTTGAAGTCATTGCAGAGTTTTAACGTTTCGTACGTAATTTTTCAGCTCTTCCTTACGCTCACCTGCGTTCTGTGTCTTTACCATTAGAGCTTCGTGGAAAAGCAAGCTATTATGCCGAAATGGCTGAAATTGCCCGGCATCAGTCGTGTCCGCATTATGGCCGATACACCTATCTAAGTGAGTGCAATAGACGTTTTGGGTAGACTATTATATATAATTCGCACAAAATTTCTATAAGTTTTCAAATTCAAAAACATTTCACACGACTTAATGGTGATGGCTTGCATCGATATCGCTGACAGGACTGAATTTCAAATGCCTGAAATATTGAATAGTGAAATACATTGACAAAAAAATTGAATTGCATGAAAATCCGTCATATGTGTTCACCAGCAGTTCTAGCCTTAGGTGACGTCCAGTATCTAAGGGAGCTGTCCGCGTAGACTATGATATTTTGTTCGTTCTGTCTGTCGGGTAATTTATCTTCACAGGTAGTACATCTAACGAGTGTAATATTGAAATCAGCGCGTGCGTCCGCTTAGAGAATCCCGAAGAATTTTACGAGGCCAACGGACTAAGCCTCACACGAGGTAGGTGCATTGGCCCATTTGGCCAGACAGCATTCTTGTGTCATTCTCTCTATTGAAAATCGATGTGGCGAATGTGAGCCACTCTTCCTCAATTCTATGATAAATATGATTAGCCTATATCATTATTGTGTAATAATGGAACTGTCAATCGCTCTCTCACTCTCGCTTCCTCTCTCATAGAGTTTAGAGAGAAGTTCTTTATTACACTATCAAGTATTATCACATAATTATAAAGTTTTTCGTTGCTTTCTGTTCCATCGACGGCATGGATTCCGGCTCCTGTCTCCATTTTCGGGCTTTAATGCTCCTAATCCTAATTATTTCAGTATTAATTGACTATCCATTTAATTTATGTATATTTGTGGGTTGATTTCAGGTGACGCTGGTATGATCGATAGAGCCCTCGAGTTGGAAGCATCGCTCAGTGAAGCCACAGTCAAATGTGATATTACCTTACACTCTGTTCAGGGTAAGCAGCTTCTAGCGGTACGACCGGATCGTGCACAATGCTATTATATTAAACGTGGCTCTTTAAGTGAATCCGTGTGCACCTCGAGCGTATTAACAGCTGATGTAGGCTAGCATAGACAATCCCTCTTAGGTGTGTGCTAGCAAATGAGCAAATGAGATAGGAGAACCAAGCCATTGGAATATGTTTCCTCATTACAAATAATTTCATCGCAGAATATTGTCAATGCTTGAAACTTAACAAATATTTCACGATCTTGATCTATCGTTTAAGCCTTTTGCAACCCTTCACTTCACTCAGCTTCCTCACCAATTGCTCAATAATTTCTAAATTAAACATTTCTATCTATTATTGCTGAAAATCTATCAATTTGATGTAGGTATACAAACATATTAAATGGATTTTTTCACATTTCAGCTATGAACTCATTTTATGCAGACTACAGGAACGGCCTCCTCGACGTCTCATTTCGACAAGCTATATTAGGCAATCCTCCGGACCAGCAAAACAGGGTAGATCCTTACATCTCAATTCATATTGTTAACTATGATGCCGTGTGATAAGTATGAATGCATAAGGGGCTATACTTCGAGAACTCACTAAAAATAGCATTGCTTCATAACAATTTTATTTCACATTTCAGGAGATCGGTCAGCCACGTTACTCTGTCAAGGTTGGCCTAAACGATCGAATTTTTGCTGCAGAAAAGGATCGGTTAATGGCTCTAGAAAAAACGGCCGCTGAACGGAAACAGAGTGGACACTAAACTTGTATTTATATTATGTGCATATGTTCTCAAATACTCGTCATGTCAAGGTCTCTGTATAATTCAATAAAATGATTTCTATATAAAACAATAGAGCGTTGTTGTATTTCGGAACGCGAATGCATGAAATCCTGGCGCCTTCAAGAACCCATACAATGCTTTTTGTAACACTGGAGTTCACAACTAACGGCGCGTGTCAAACGATGCGTTCTTTGACAATACTAAGGTTTTGAGATAGTAAGAATTTTCCGGTTTGTACGAAGTACAAGTCAGAATCAAAAAATGAAACAAATTAAAACAAATTAGCAAAATATCTTTTATCGATTTCAATGGACTGAAAAACAATCAATAAATTTTCAAATCTTGATTGTCGAATAGCTGGGAAATCAGTGAACGCACCAGTTATACGTTCAATAGAAAATCGATGTAGAACTTCTTTTACCGGCTGTTCACTTTGATGAGTGGGCCAATTACGGCATGTTGTTACTCAACCAGGAACTAAGATCTCTAATGCTTAGTATTTAGGTGCAATTCTTTGATGATTGAGAGGAGAATCAGCATTTTGCACACCCAAGGGGCCTCATGACTAACATATCCCGCGCGGTCGTCTGGAACACTTACCTATAATCTGTCCCCAGATCTCTCTCTCTCTCGCTCTCTCGGCCTGTCAAAGAACTGTCCCGAGAACTGTTTGAGCATCACTTGGGTAATTTGAGTTTGAATCTAGCTTAATAAAGGAGCCAAGGTTTGTAGTTTGTGTATAAATGAGATAATACCACTTACGTAATGTGCTTATATCTAGATAGATTACCATACGACCTCAACTATTTTATGTAATGTTAACTCTAGTTTCGGTACGTCAACGCATATGAATAAAGGACTGGTGGCATGGCGAAGGACCACGTTTGGTAGTATTTTTTGGTAATGAATTAAAATTATCATTAATTTAATTTATTAATAATTATGAATCGTTGGTAACAAATGTTGCTAAGCACTTCTGAGAACATTGTTCAAAATAAAACACCATCCGTTCACAAAAGAACTTCGTTATGGTGAAATGTGCGTCCTTTTTAAGACCCAAATCAAGTTCAGCATATATATAATATGTATATATATATATATATATATATATATATATATATCTATATATATATATATATATATATATATATATATAAAACTAAATTTTCCGGAGTGATTCTTAGCCAACATTTAACGTTCGCGGTACTACTTTCGCATTACAAACGAGTCTAACAAAATTTACCCCTGCCAGGTCCCTGACGTACTGTCAAACCACGGAGAGTTCGACTTGGCCGGCTACGATGTCCGTCGATTTTGGTGCCTGATCCATGATTTAGACTCCGATCCGTACTCCCGATACAGAGTCGTCAGCTGGATCGTTTTCTTGGTGCAAGCAGACAAGTCCTTTGTGTGTTGTGTAATCTAAATCGGTGAAATTTGTGTTCTTTCAATCCTACTGTACGTCGTTCACAAAACATTGTTTAACATGAATTTCACTCTAAATACTATTTCTACAAAGCAATCAGTTTTTTAGCGCATACAACTTCATTCTAGCGATTGTTCACTATAACGTGTCAAACGTTTTGATCACAGAAAATATTCTGGTCTCAAAGGCCGGAGACGTTAGATGAGCCACCGATGTTTGATGGTTATCATTTTGATATCTTCATTTTGAGAACCGTAGTTCACCATCGAAGTGGCAAGTTATATATAACTTAACTCGTCAACAGTAATTAGCCGAGATACTCAATTTTCCAAACAGCGACAGAATAACCCCAAAATCGTTCAGGTTTTAGATGCAGCAGCGATGTTCATCTTATCATATATCTTCTGCTGGTATTGATCGCCAATCATGGTTAGTGTTGGCAAAAATAACCCGTCTCGTTTGCAAGCGAGTTCGTTCTTTCGAGCATTGGATCAGGACCGCCTTAATACACTCA
The DNA here is from genome assembly GCA_019614645.1 of Stratiolaelaps scimitus. NCBI lineage: Eukaryota > Metazoa > Arthropoda > Arachnida > Mesostigmata > Laelapidae > Stratiolaelaps > Stratiolaelaps scimitus. The sequence goes on along the minus strand of JABWDB010000099.1, from coordinate 96,119 downwards.
GTGTGCACTGCCATTCTGTGCACTGCCAAGTCATCAAAACATCTTCTAGCTCATGAATCTGTTCATACACCAAATTGTGGATGCCGTGCACAGTTAAATTATGATACGCGCGGAATAAATGCTCTCTCTCTCGTAGCGAACACTGATGTGAATTTAGCAAGAAGGAGTCATGTAGCCTAATTCGTATCATGGTCTTATACAACTTTTCCACTTGTCTATACTCGCTGCGTCGCATTTCAGAACATTTAGGTAGGATACCATCCACGGCGCACAGCTGTTGGTCCCTACTCCATTGAGTACGTGTTAATGTGAATTACACGTCATATACTGTGGAATAACTACTGCGCGAATATCCCTGAGCGGCCTGTGCGTGGTGGACCGTACCGGCCTTATCATGGAGCAATATAACCAAAGGAGTCCGGGTAAATGTTTAATTGAAGCATCATGTTGACAACTGTTGGTTATTATGCGGTTCTTATTTATTTGAATAAAGCCTAATAAAGCGTTTTAGTGAACACAACGTTGATATCGTAACGTGCTTGTGGAGCTTTTGATCTGTCGTCATTTGTATCGCTTCTTGCATCGGTTCCCCAATTGCCCAAAATTTTTCCTATTTCATTGTTGATATTTGTTTTCGTTGTATAAGAGGTGACTGCAAATGTCTCGTGGATAGCATAGCAGGGCCTGCATACGCAGTTCATTTGAAATGCGAAGTGATTTCTGTCACAGGTAAAGGGAGTTAGGAGCACACGTAGTTATATATCGCCACACGTCGGTGTCTTTTTATCTTATCATAGAAGAAGACATTCATAATATGTATTTTATATTATATGCTATGGCAATTTAAAGTGCGAACTAGGTCCACGAGCTTGTAGCATGAGAAAGCACAGTTTCAAGCTGCTATGATTGATCAAGCGAGGTTGACAGCTTTTCCAAGTTCTCCATAATTGTTTGTCGCGCTCATTGTGTTTGTTAATAATTATATATGTTCTTTTTGTTACTACTGATACTAACTGCCCCACAAAATGCCTTTTTTGGAGGTTGAACCTCCACATACCTGTTCGCAGCTGGCGTGTATGCACAAATGCATGTGTGACATATTCTGTTTGAGTGTTGATCCTTGTATCGATCATTATCCTGAAATAGTTCCAGATGTATAACGCTTGTCATAAGATTGTCAAGTCAAAATCGTATTCGTTTGGTGGTGGATGCTAGTTGATTTATTAATGATCTACACATACTCTCACTGATTTGATTTTCATTGAAATGCCAGCTGTGAAGCGGCTTATGAAGGAGGCCCAGGAACTACGTGAAGCCACCGAAGACTATTTCGCGCAGCCCCTCGATGTAAGATTTCCATTTCAACAAAAACTCTTTACCATTTTTTGGTCCCCCCCCGCACAGATGTTGCAAACATGGCTACATTTGCTGTATTTATATCGTATTCGTTGCTTGACTTTTCCCTTTATTAACACATTTATATAAGCTCTTTCATTATTCTAATATAGCTCAAAATGTCATATTCATCCGGTCGCAAGTTAGATATAGGGAAAACGCGTTATAAAACTAATCAGCGTAATAATCAGCAACTGTGAAACCCTGTTCCTTTGAATTTTCGTTAGATAATCGCGTTTTTTTTTACAAAGGAGTGTTAGTTTATAAAAGAGTACTGTAGCATTATGTATGATTCGATACGTGTCCCCTCCCTTCAGTCTTCCGATGACATTGTCGCCAAGTAACTGTAGAAGTGATTAGTAGAATAACATGTTCATGCGCCCGGTTCGATTAGGACAACTTGTTCGAGTGGCACTTTACGGTACGTGGCCCTCCAGACTCGGATTTTGAAGGCGGCGTCTATCATGGCCGAATTATCCTCCCTTCGGAATATCCAATGAAACCACCGAACATTATCATCATGACAGTGAGTAGACGTGTTCTCAGCAATGACAACTAGAATGACCACAATAGTTAATACGCTAGAAGGACGCTCTGGATCAGTCTCATGCTTTCAAAGTCCAAGATCTCAGTATGTTAGATCCCAATGTCTGCTTCTAATTAATCAAGAGACAAGGAAGCTAGCAGCAGGCATCAATATACGATTGTATAATAAATAAAACACGATCACAGCCTGATCAACGCAGCTAAGGTCACTGACTCTTGATTTTTGTTTCTTCCCTTGGTGCTTCTGTCTGCCTGTAGCCAAACGGACGTTTCGAAACGAATAAGAAGATCTGTCTGTCGATTTCTGGTCACCATCCTGAGTCGTGGCAACCTTCGTGGTCACTCCGGACAGCCATGCTTGCTCTAATCGGTATGTTGAATGATGTGGTACATGTAATGGCGCGAACACCTGTGGCCTGAATAAATTTACTCATAAATGATAGGGACGGCGTATTTTGAAAAATGAATGATGCTCCATGTTAGAGCATTTATTAGAGCAAGGGGGGGATGAAGATGGCGGCCGGATGAATACCATTAGGTCTATGTAAGGGGTGTTTTTTGGCATATGTCGATGCGTCTCGATAAGCTGAACAACTTTACAAATATTGTCACCATGCTAAAATGCCATTTTCGTTGATTTTTTTGCGAATAAAAAAAGTTAACATGGTGTTCTATGTAAGGGGTGGCTTTCTGGCGGTTTTTCGATGCGCCTCGACGAGCTGAACAACCTTCCAACAGGTGTTCCTATACCTAAAGTTAGCCGCCTGATTAAAATGCTTTCTCGTTGTTGAAATTGTCCAATATATTCAGAATAGTTAATGTTTTGTCAAGTATTTGTTAATATTTTTTTTATTCGTAAATAGCATTTTACGTTGACTTTCTCTTAATAATGTCAACGCCGGTCACCCAACTGCGGGAGAGGGCGTCGGACAGGAGCCGAAGGCTCCTGGACGCCTCATCCAACTGCGAAAGCCAGAAGAGAGTCGCGGTGTCGGCGGAGAGCCGAAGTCTCCTGCCGACACTCATCCAACTGACGTCTTAGAAACCCCCGAATCTCAACATTTGAATTTTCAAACAACTAATATATCGCGAGCGGGACTAGATTTTATATTTATTATACTTTTCGTGGCAGACTTAGTCAAAACTCTGTGGCTTTTGTGAGGGAAAGGAAGCTTCTCTAGCAGCATTCAGTTATTTCCTGTTGCATTATGTTTTCCTGTCTTGGCGGCCAAATTTGTCGTCTATAGGATTTATGCCGACGGAAGGTCAGGGAGCCATTGGGAGTCTTGAATGCTCGTCAGAGGAACGCAAGAAACTGGCACGTCGCAGCGCAACTTACTCCTGCCCTCAATGCGGAAATACCCGACAATTTCTTAAGGTAGCTTTGCAAAACTAACACACGGCGAGTGGATAGAGGATTGGGTAAAATGACATTAGCTATATTTTCCAAGCTGATAACATATTATATATCAGTGTCGAAATTGTCCGGCGGTTGGGCAAGATCATGTACCTTCCAACTCAAAAGTGTCATTGGGTTCAAAGACTTTCGAGTATTGTATAGCATGTTCACAGTGGCGTTTCAAATACTGCAAGATATAGGCCATTGCGATGCTCTCGTCGCTGATAGTTTAGTTAGCAGCAACAAATGAGATTAAAACTTAACCCTGCACACTAAATGTGCTACTTCTTTGTTTTAGGAGCGTAGTTCATCTGGTCCGTCTGCTGCTAACAAGGAGGCAAGGGAGTTGGCGGCTCAAATGTCGTTCACACCAGAGACAGTCAAATCAGAGGAACCAGAGGCCAAGGAGTGTAAAGTAGTCGCACCCACAGAGCAGCCGGTTATTACGCAACCCACCACATCGGAAGGTGAGTGTTTCCTAGATTTCTCATTATCTCTGTTCTTTCACCCTTAATTGAGTAATGCTTCCATTGTAAGGCGCATTTTTACTTGCGTCATTCGATTACGTCGAAGTTGAACAAAAAACCCTTTCACGAAAACCTTTTTGTCCCTTCATCTGCGCCAGAGATACGATGGTTGGTTTAGTTGTAGATCGCCACAGTTAACGTGTATTGACGATCACTGAAATTCACCTGTATATATATATATATATATATATATATATATATATATATGGCTACACAAGCGAAACTCAGCAGTTGGTGTCTTTAATCGATACGATTTTAGTTGCTGTAAGTGATGCAGCCACTGTGATACCGGCAGAACCTAGGAGTGGGTTGCGGCAACGCACGCAATCGAGCCAATGCCCGAGTTCGACTGTTGTTGTCCCAGGACGAACGGCAACTCAACCACTGACACCGAGAACGGTATTGAACGATGAGACACAATTCTGATGGGGCTGTTATTATAATCAATATTGAAACATGAATGGCATTTTGTTTGGCTTCCCATGCCGCCAACCCCATGCGACATAGTCGGAACAGCTACACGATAACCACACCAAAGACAAAATGGACTACATTATTATCTCTTTAATGTGGTTATTGGTAGCAGTCGCTGGCTTAAAAGGCGACTCTCAAAGGTCGACACGACACGTGGACGTGATCCATCCAACAAAAATAAATTAAATCGATTAAATACCCCTAGTCGCCAGGAGTTTCCAGTAAAAGTTACTTTTTAGTGAAACCACATTCATTATTGGGATAAGTTTGATCTAAGTTCTACTTGACCTAAATACTACACTTGATCTTAACAAGTAGTAATAATGATACAAAGGCTTCAATGTATGATCCAATATCAAGTACTTTGACCCGCTGTATCAAGTGGAAAAATCCACTTGGTTGGGTCACTTATTGGGTTATACCACTATAACAACAACAACTCTGAAAATAACTATAACTATATGCCTCGATGAACGTCCATCTATTATTTCACGTATTTGGATTTTGTTATGCAGGGGACGGTTGAACTTCGTCCGGCATTCACCCTACAAGGACTCTGGAGTGCGTTAGATGTTCGCACGCTACTCAGTGTTTTCATGATAATCTGTGCCGCGGGCTTTCTATCACTCTGCATACGGCGCGTCTGCTTTTTCTAGAAAAACCACAATGAAGATGATAGATGACATAAGAAGAAGACCGATGGTGACGACACGGAATCGCGGCCCAATCACTTTTCTTGGTGGTTCGCAAATGAAGTGACTTCACTGTAGGGGTCGGGGGAGGAGAGGAACTGAGTGAACGTAAACACTCAAGTAATGTTCCCTTTCTTAGCACTTGTGTGATAACCCGAGTAACTCTGTCAACAGACAGGTACCGATGATGCCTGCCAATCTAGCGATCGTTTATTGGTTGAGTCATGTTGAGGTAAGACAATGTCATTGGCTACGCGTCTGGGCAGAAAAATCGTTTGGGACTACACAACAATGCAACCAGAAGGAAACCGAAGAAGTCCTCGATGACCAACAATCGAATCTGATCTTCATGCATCAGTGGAGGCACAATGAAGGCGGTTGGTGATGTCGCCACATAGAGCAATGTTGGCCAGATTTTATCATCGCAATGGGTGACGCTGCGCTTTTGAACATGTTATGAGGCCGTGTTGAATGTGTTGTGTGGAAATAAAGGCAAATCAACCTCAAAACGATCTAGCGAGACATGGTGTATCGAAAATTAAGCTAGCCCAACGTGTAATATAGTATCGACACGGCAGGCAGCGCTAACAACAGCAATTCAAATGTGATGGCTGGATATGCGCAATTTTTTCATATGATTAGTGTATTGTGTAGCCTAGCATACAATGCAAACAACAAGTACACCATATATATATACATATATAAATACTATGAAAACAACTGTATACATTTACGAGGACAACAACAACACCAACATACACGTAATATCTTACATGTATGTTAGATGAATAGTAGATAAATATGAAGTAGAGAATATAAGTAGGATAGTCTATTTGGGAGTCGCCCCAAATCGCGGAGTTGTTTTATCTAGAATCCAGTGTTGTAGAGAGCGGCAGTGGGGTGGTACAAGAGAAGGTATGGTTGGGAAACCGGTGAGGGGCCGTCGAGACTTTCATTACTTCAACCATGCATAGAGATCTTAAATTTGTTACACCTATAACTCGAATGATCTTTAAGGACACTACAGTTAAGAGCTGTCATTATTATTAGGGAACAGATTAGGAGCGAATGAAGAAGCAGAAGAACTGATTCACAAGTCACCCAGTTCTACTTTTTCAGCACCAAAGATAAATTAAGGATACAATGATATAATTACACAACTATAACAGCTGTATTGTTTTAAACCTTACTCTATCATTGTGACAGGAGGCGTTCGACTACCGAGCTGTCGATCTTTGTAATTTAAAGAAGAGTTATTTGATATAACTGTGGCACGCTTATGATTAACAATAGAAAAGTGTAATAAATTACGACGACAACCAATCATTTACATACGCCTTGTCGTTATTCGGTTATTTTTTAAGATATAATTCTTCAATATGATTGCGTATTCCAAAATATGAAAACAAATTTGCGTGTCGGTTGCTCATATTCTGTCAAAGATGATTTACTGGAAGAAAATTTTATGGTCTAATCAGTCGTTTTTTTGGCCTTTGCCGCCTGAGACAGTGAGTTGATCTGTACCGTGACTTGGCTTTCTGGCTAAGTCTCTGTGTCTAGAGGTCGAGGGTTCAATGCCTTTAGTTGGAGATTTAGTCTGTGACGGCTGCGGTCTCCTGAGGCTAAGTGTCGGCCTCCGATGCCCGTCTCGGATTCATACCTCGCCGGACGGCTTGGACTTTGACCGCTACAGGGTTAAGTGTTGTCATAGGTTAATTTAGTAATGCATTTTGTACATTCCTTTGCATAATGCGGCACTACTCTTGCTCAATCAATATTGACTGAGCGTGTAAAACCTTGATAACAAGGAACGAAGTATGAATTTTTTGTCGATAATAAAATAATAATTATTATATTTGTTAATTCTATCCAACGATACATTTCACAAAACCCAAAACAACTATCACAATTATTGTTTATTACCGTTCACCGCATTATATTAGATTTTCGAATATTTAACCTAACCTTTATAACTATAACAGTACAAACGTCGAAGGCGTGGTCAAATTTTCGATTCACGGATCTATATATTTGATTACCTTGTATGTATTACCACAATGCTATACATTCGTATAATTTCATAATTCACATTAACTCCATTACATTGGGTGTGCTATCTGCGTCAACCGCAGATTAATGTACGTAAGGGAAGTCGGTAAAGTGATTCGGCAACTTCGGGAGAAGGGATGGCTCGATCCAGTCAGATTGACAATACAAGTATTTATGACATTGTGCTGTCACTGAATAGACTTCGTGTCCCTTTGGATGACGACCGAAGTTGTGCTTATGGACATCGCCGGCTGTTATTCTGATGTGATTGGAAATTATTAACTACTTCGGAACTGGCACGAGTTCAGGGAATCCGACTGTCTAATTAAAACAAAGCAGTGTGAAGTCCAGTAATTGGTTATGACACAATGTGATTTCCGCTCAGTGCTCTGAGTTCTTTATAACCTAGCCAAGTGTCTCGTCGTGCAATCAGAAACGCGCATGAATGGATGAACGAGATTCCCACTTTCTCTATCTACTGTCTAGCGAAACCACAGCCAAGATGGGCTAGAATTCAATGGGAAAATATGGCCCTTTAGGTCACAGTCAAAGTCAAACATCCTTCAACCCTGTCTCTAACTATCCAGTGCAACGAATGACAATCCCCATCGTTGTACAGGGTATGTTTATTCCTTTTTTTTATAATACTAATAACATTAATAATAATACTATAATTTCAATTATGGCAATAACAAGATGCATCATCTTGAAGAAGGCTCATATGTTTTATAACGTAGTTGTATTAGACGTGGTCAAACAGTCTAATCTCCAGCAATGCATACGAGTTCGCTTATTAGAACTCACCTCCGAAAGAATAGAAGAATCAATAAAAAAACCAAATAATCGAATAAAGCAAATTACAAGATTCCAAGAAAACGATAGAAAAAATATTTTTTTAAATAAAAAATAGGCTATAACACGCAACAACATGAATCAAATTTGGCGCCACCTTTTTTCTACAGAGTGTTTTCGTTCTCTCATCGGATGCGTTTATCAAGGCCAAAACATGACGGCATGGGCGCGGAATGGAACCAGCACTCAGTCATTCCGGTGTTGTTGTGTTAGGATGATCAGGTGGCCACCGTTCATGTTCAAAGGAAAAATATGTATTTGGAGAAAGTTGTCACTTCGATCTCGCTGTGACAGGCGATGAATCGTTACACCCTGCAAATTACTACAACTAGCTTGCGATACCACTACAAGCTAGGCATATATAGGATAGGCAGTTAACGGTACTGCTTCCTGCACACCGGGAATGGTGCTTCGATGTTTTTGTCTCCAATCTGACAACAACGTCAACGAAAATTCATCTTTACTGCAGTTGCCATTGTAACAAAGGTTTGATTTCTGTAATTGTGTGTAATTGGAAGAAATGTTGTACATTGTATAACGGACAATGTGTCATTGTAGTTGTTTACTAAGAAAACTTTATGTCCATTATGAAACTTTCGTTACCAGCTTAAGGTATGCTGCGTATGTGATATCTATTATTAGAATAATGACTGCTACAGTTTGGAGCGGCCTTGATATGTAACCTCAAAATAGCCAACTTCTGTCGCAGATGTTATTATGATCTGTCTTTCTCCTCCTGTTGCAGATGTATCCTTCACTAGGCTGCCTTAAAAATCATGTTCGCGTCCATCGCTCAATGCACCCTTCGCATATGTATCGCGCATTGGAGAAGCGATTTTTTACACACAGCCTGCAGGTCGTCATTGCAGGAGGGCTGGGTGTGCCGCAGTCGCTGAGGTATACCCCTTGGCTTTATTATTACTAATATGTGTTTACAAACTTTCACTTGGGATGTGTGAACTTTCATCCCCAACTGCATTCCCGATTTCCTTATTATTTGCTATACTTTTTTGTTTAAAAAGTATTTTGACGCGGTGTGTGTACAATAACGTAAACCAGCTACAGGGAGAATGTATAGATATCAAATAGTACATCGACTAATGAAAGCTTTCTCACTATTTTAGTAATATTGTGCGGAACAATAAGCCTTATTACAAATAATACTGATTATGATTAACAGCACGGTACATTGTTCGAAATTCCAGGGAAATTCCTGAGTCATATTACCTTATACGTTCTGTTCCACTTGCAATTCTCTTGGAGTACGATTTTCTTAAGGCTTTCGTGGATCAAGGAAAGCTCACAGTAATATCTGCGTATGGATCAACCAGGTATGAAACAATACAAATTTGGACGTTGTCGCCGAGTATAAAGCGTTAGCACCTTGAATGAATATTCGACCTAAATAGAATGATGACATTGAGGAAAATGCAATGTCCTTCTGACACAAATACAATTCTACTGTTGAGACCAGAGATGCACTTTACTCAAAATGAGTTTTATCCGTTTGTACAAGAAATGATTTCAAATTGTTCCCCAAAAATGTGCTCTCTTTCAGAGAGAACTCAATGGCAATCACCCCAGACGGCACGCTCAACCTGAGCGTTAGTCTTGAACTATATCACCGATTGGGCCTCGAAGCTGTTCGCACAGATCAACTGGTTCGAAAAAGAGGATTTGATCCGATTCTTAAGAAGGTAATCATCTACCCTGCCTAACGATGTCTATGTTTTTATTTCTGAGGGTCCCCAAAAAATCTTTATAAGCTTAAGGGAAGATATCGTTAAGGCAAAGTCAGTCTTGGTCGCTGTGGACTCGCTCTTTTACGAAGCGTGGATCGCATTATATAAATAAAGGCGAATTATAAAGTTCATATTTTCGGCGTATTTCGGCATGTACATGCTTGTTTAAACGCATGTTGGATAAGAAAAAAGGAGAAATGTACATATAATTCTTGGTTTGGATTGTGAAATCCTCAGTGCAAATATTTCACATTTATCATTAGTCTTTCACCTCGAACTGATATAACGACCCGTACGTATTGTATGATGGGATGATGAAGATTTTTGGTGGTCTCTCCTTATCAACGCAAATAGCTAGAAGATGAGTAGTATTTAAATTGACAATTAATAACAAACAGCATATTCCCATTATTATCATATAGTCGTCAACTATTTTTACATTATCTAACTACTGTATGCCGTTCACAGTTGGAATTTGGTTTGAAAGACAGTCTCTTTTACCCGGGCCGGAAAATCTACGACCGTCTGGTGGCTGCTGCAAAACGTTGCGAGCTCACCTATGATATTCTGTTGAATTGGCGGCCAGATGAAGCGGGGGTGTCTCCAGAATCGCCTGTTGCATATCTTAAAACCCATCTGCCTGAGCTCGAGTACACTCTTTGTAACTGCAGGTTCGTCTATAGACACAAGCATAAACGTTCATGAATGCGAGGAGAACACAGATCTAGTCGTGTCCACCCATAGTAAGGGAATACAGAGCATGTTATTTAGCGGCGTTAATTCGTATTGTACTTTCCCATTTTTATCAAAGTTATGAACGTCGATCAGCTCACGTTGGTACCATAGTTGCATTGCTATTCACTAGTTTAATTGATTGTCTTTATCTTACCTAATCAGACTCAGTAAGCTATCTCATGTATTCCATTTAGGTTCAATTTTCAACAGCTGTTCGATGTGCCCGTCCCCAGTGTCCGAGATATTGAGTTGTTTGACTGGATAGGTACCATGGCAGCCGGTGGTAATATGCGGGTAAGTATTAATGAAAGGGCCTCTTTTTCAAAGCTTAATGATTTCAATTATTCTAAGTACTTTCAGACCAACAGTTCTTTTTAGCCCCAGCTATGGTTAATAGTAATTGGAAAGACTCTTGTAGGGAGAACCGAAGTATAACTACTAGATTTACGATACATGGTTTCCACCATAAAGTTTTTAAAACAGAAAGTTTCCATGAACCAGAGACCAATTGCGTATGTAAATTCTGTGATAAACAATGTCCCAAGTATCACGCGGGAGAATGTAGATAATCAGGGTCAATTAGCCAGTTGGCACGATAGGTGACGTAAGAAATATGTATATATATTTTCGATTATAACCATGTTTTACAAGGGTCGTGCAATTTGTCTTGGCCAACGGGAGTCCTGTATGTATTAGATAGACTGTTACACATTTTGGAGTGAATAAAACCGATATTATTATTAAGTACTTTCAGCTAGGTTAAGGAACTTGGATGCAGCTTAGCTGGGGCTGAAGTGTGAATTCTAACACAAAGGTTATCGTCCAATGCAGGTTGACGGTGATCTTCGTTCACCGCGAGTTGCTGTTGCACAATGGACTGGACTGATCACTCAGTCCGCAATTTTCAACATGATTTCGGCGATTATGGAGCTTCTAGGACCCACCCCGTTTATCGCGTTATCATCGGTGGGATTTGCTTCAGATCCCACTCTGCGACAGCCCAATGCCGCTTTCAACATGGACTCGACTCTGAGCGTTTGTCTCGAGGCTGCCTCAGTGTTCACCCTGTTCGAATCCCCGCCATTATAGTGAAAACAGCGTTCCTGGGCTCGTCGACAAGAATCTCGCTGCACATAAACACAGGCACATTCGAGATCATGCGTGCAAGAGTTAAAGGAAATGCAATGCAGGAGAATGTATAGTAATGTCAATAATAAATTTATTCCTATTTATACGAAATAGGATAATGTTATAAACATGTGCTTATCTTAAAGGAAATCCGGTGAAATACCGTAATTTGAGCCCATTAAACGAAACGTGAAAATTATTATTATTATCGAGCTGTAGTGACTCTTATAACAATCCTGCAATACCTATCTCTGAGAGTGTATCTTAGAAGATCGATCACTAAATTAGTCATTCCTGATATCGCATGCTTTTCTGGAGTGGTGGCCATGCTTTAGACTGGGCCCGCTAATACCGGCAGATAGAATTATCCCTCGTGTATATCGTGCACTTCCCACATGGATTGTATTGAGCGAGCCGAAAGAAATTTACTAGCTTCACTATTTTTGTGTGTGCGGCAGGTTATTGTATCTTGAAAATTAAATAGTATTGCAGAGTGCTCTGTTACCATAGTAGTTGGGCCAAATAAAATAGCTAATGGATCCATCACTACAAACCTCATTCTAACGTTTTAGTGCCGATATCTCTATCCCAGCTATCTATGAGACATAGATGTGGACTTCAAATTAAGGGACCTCCTAGATCACGCATTTAATTGTCTCGCCATTAATAATGTATCCGTATTTGTAATCATTAATGTACATTGCCGCCCATTTCGGCGCAGAGATGAATTCGTGTACTTAGTTAAGCGGTAATTGTTCCAGCGAAAATACCTGTCCAATTTACGTCTATTTGGCTCTCTCACTAAAACGATTCGAAACAGAAGGATATGTGCATTCAGACTTGCTCAGCTCTTGAAGAATATTTGGTTACACTTCACGTCTTTTAGCTCTAAGTCGAAATATAGACCCATTTGATCAATTTTCATGGGCTTAACCAGTGTTCACTTAATTTGTATATATATCTTGTTATTTTTTAGTCATACTTGCCCTTTTTCCATTTAAACCCACATTTTATTCGTTTTATATGATAGTCAACGAGTAATTTTTCCTCTTATATATTATGATTTATGACCACGTGAATGACAGACTACAGCGTACAACTGTAGAGTACGCCAATAGCCCGGCTGATCTAGGTCATCGTCACGCGCTGCCTGGAGCAGAGATCATGACCGCGTCTCACCAGTCCGAGAGCGCCGATAGTTGTGGTTCAACACCGCGCGCTATGAGCAGTAGGCCACCGTCTGCCCATGTTGTGTTCTCGTTGGTCCCTCTGTCTTCGTGCTCATTGCTGCTGCTGCTGCTGCTGCTACTTTTGCTGCCGCCTCCAGTGCTGCTGGGTTGGTGGTGCCATAGCAGAGCACGACCGCCCTCGCGGTCGGTCGTTGCTTGCGCGGCGCCACCGCTGCTGCTGCTGCTGATACTGTTTCGTTCCACAGTCTCTTTCTCTCTGCGAGAAATCTCGGAGGAGGGTAGGAGCGAGCGGGTGAGGAGGATTACGTTTTCGCGGCCACCGTCGTTTGTCGGCTACAGCTAGCTGTTCGTTCTTCTCTGTTCACCATTCGCTGTTTCCTACGTTCGGCTGTTCGTTGGCTCATTCGCTGATTCTTTCGTTAGGCCAACTTCGTTCGCTTCTGTTCGCGGGTCTCTTCAGCCAATGTTCGTCTGCTACAGATCCATCCCACCCTCTCCATTTTCTCCCCCCGCTCCCTTAGCGCTCCCTTGCCGATGGCTGTGGGCTCGTTGCTGCTGCTACTGCTGTATTCGCTCCTCAACCAACCTTGCCGCCCGTTCCCCCAGAGTTCGACATGAACGAAAGGGGTTCTTTGTTGAACGAAGACGACGACGACGGATGTTAGCAAGATGGCGTCTGTGGAATGGCGGCGCTGCTGGTGTTGATCTACGGCGGCTGCTGCCGCCGCCGCCGCCGCTGCCGCTGCGGGTCTCTCCGCCACTACTGCTGCTGGGTCCGCCGCCGCCGCCGCCGCCGCTGTGAGAGCTGCCGCTGTTGTTCTCGTTATCGTGGTGGACGTCGTGATCGTCGTCGTCGTTGTTGTTGTTGTTGTTGTCGCCGCCGCCGCCGCAGCCGCCGTCGCCGCCGCCAGCAGCAGCGACGTCGTCTGACTGCACACTCGATCTACTATGATGTGGTTGCTGTTCGCAGGTGGATGCGCTGGAGGCGCGCTGCACGACGCTGCGTAGCGCGGTGTCGCGGTGGTGTCGCGGCAAGTGTCCATGCGACAAGTGGAGTTAGTACGACGTCGAGTGCAGTGGTGGTGGCAGTAAACGGAGCGGCCGCCGTCGGGCGTCGGAAAACGGCGCTGCTGCCGTGTTGGTCCTGGCGCTCGTGGTGGAATAGTCTAAGCGGCTGCAGCCTGCTGCTGCTGCTACGGCTGCTGCTGCTGCTGCTGCTGCCGCCGTTGTTCGGTTCTTCTTCGATTTCGGATCTGCGGGTGCTGCTGCCTGCGGTCAGCGAGGTGCTGGCGAGCCGGGGGCGGCAGGAGCCAGGCAAGGAGTCACGCGGGCATGCCGAGCACTGGCCTCAGCAGGTGACGCGGAGCCGAGAGCGGAGCAAAGTGCTGGCTGTGGCCGTTGTTCGCTGTTGCCGTTGCTGCTGCCACCGTTGAGAGCGGATAGCAAAACAAAAAGAAGAAGCAGCAGCAGTGCAGCAAAGAAGAAGGAAGGAAGGAAAGAAGGAAAGAAAGAAAGAACGAATACGCTGGAATAGTAAGCAGCAGAGGGAGCGAGACGCGAGCAGCTGAAGTGAAACGAGTCAGCGAACGGGTGGTGGAGGAGGAAGAACTTGTGCTGGTGGCGAAGGCTGCTGGTATACTGCTGCTGCTGGTTAAGTGGTGCGCTAGCCGAGTGATCGGAGGTTGGAAGAACGGCGGCATTGTCTCTGGTGGACTGGCAGACTGCTGCTGCTGGTGCGGTGGTGGTGGTGCTGCTGCTACTGGTGGTGGTGGAGGAGGAGGAGGAGGTGCACGTCGCATTAACCGCCACTGCTGCCGCGGCGATCACTGGTGTAAGCAAGGTGTCGTCTGTCAACTGCACGACGAGAGTATTCGTGAGCAGTAGCAGCAGCAGCAGCAGCATCAGCAGTAGCAGCAGCAGCATCAGCATCAGTGAGTGGGCCGTACTAAAAGATCAAGAAATCTGCTACTGAGAGATCTGTACGTGAGAGTCGAGTGAGTGTCGTTGCTGGCACGAGATTGCTGGTTTTCATCGATCGACCTGAGCCGTTGGTCGACTGACCGACAGTGGCGGCGAAAACGGTGCAGCAGCAGCAGCAGCAGCATCATCAGCAGCAGCAGCAGCAGCGAGGGTAGCGGGAAAGTAGTAGTGCATCAGAGTGCGAATCAAAGTGGGTAGCAATCGTCAAGCAGGCAGACAGGCAGGCAAGCCGTGAAGCGAAGTGAAGTCGAAGTGTCGTCACAGCAGCAGTGTCCAGTACCATCAGCAGCAGCAGCAGCAGCAGTAACATCAGCATCAGCAAGCAGTTGTTCAGTGCCGTAGTTCAGCGGGGTAATCGGCCGTAGCCGTCGAGATGAAGGAGATTCGAAAGAGCGCCAGTGTGATTGTGCTGTATGAGAGATAAAAAGAGAGAGAGAGAGAGAGAGAAAAGAAGAATAACATGCTCTGTAGCCAGCACGACGGTGGTGTGATGATCGTAGCGATCCCGTCGCGGTGGTCGTGGTATTGTTAATAATAGTCAGATCGGTGCGATCAGGTAGTGTGTGTGCGCCTGTGGCTGTATCTGTTCCGTCTGTGTGTATATCGGTTGTCTGGTTCGTGCACCTAGCGGCGGCAGTGGCACAGACGCAAGGGCCATGACCGTGAGGGAACCTGACAGAACCCCCAGCAGCAGCCGCACGGAAGCACGACCGTGGACGACCAACAGTCGAAGAAGCAGACCGCACGTCCGCGGGTGCGGGAGCGACAGCGGCCAGCCGCGCTGAGTAGCCCGGCCGCAGAGCGCCCGCATGGCCGGAGGCGGCGGAAAAGACTTCGACTCGCCAGGTATGTAGTCTCGCGTCAACTCGCTAGATTAGACACCGACTTATTTGTCCGAGGTATGGATAAAAATGACGACGACGACGACGACAGTTAGCGGTCAGAAGTGGGAACAGAAGGCTGTAGGAGACGCCGCACTGTCCAAGAATCGAATGAAGGCTTTTCATGATGATTTTCGGAAGGTAGAATAGACAGCTAAGAAACAGAGGTAAACAGAGAGAGAGAGAGAGATATAATGTAACACACCCAAGCATCGAGCCACCGAGGAGGAAAGTGGATGGTGGCATCAACCAGTATACGAGCAGACTCGCCTACGATGCGTGCATTAATTCGTCGGATGCAGTTGGACGTTGACGTGGTCTCTCGTCGAGGGAAGGCGCGAAGTACCAGCTTTACCAAGTTTATTCCAGAATATATTATGGTACTATACATATAGCAGGAAGGTGGTAGAGAGAACGAGTTGCTATTGCTGTAATGAGGGGTAATCCTAATGGATTACACAATTCTGTGTCGTTACCGATAGGTGCAAGATGATACATGGATGAAGATCCGGTATTTCATAGCTGTTGAAAATAGGGAAATCAACTGGGGCCCGTCATACAGCATAGTACTGATGCCAATCCAGTGAGTTTTAGTAGTCAGGAATCGATTATGTGCCATTACGTACATTGAGTCCTTTGTCTGGCTTAGTACTTTTCACGTTTTGAACTTTAATAGTGAAAAGTTGCTCGATGATATTTTCCCTCCCTTATTGGGCTTCCCTTATCTGTCTGTTTTTCTACCCGTATATAATACAGGGAGGGAGTACTGTGTTACAGTGTCACTGGATTCCTAGCCAGTAAGGGCCGAGGCTTCGACTCCGTCGAAACGAATCATAAGGTGAAAATAGGCGTTTCTTGGCTTCGGGTCCGTGAGTCTCTCGGAGTCGGCGACGGTGGGCTGAGCGGTTTGCGTTCGAATTGGCTTCTCTTTTTGAACGGGGCCATGGGATCCATCTGTCTTTACGACACAAGCCGCAGTTGCCGCTTGTGTCCTTGCTCTTAAATGGGATACAGATAACGCCAAAACGCATACAATACGTGTCATATGATTTATATTTGCACGTTTATGGGAAACGAGAATGGGGTCGTCAAATTCTTCTATGATGGTCGTGTGGTTTCCAAATGCATCGGCTTGATCTTGAACCCGTCGATGCATTATGTTATCAAGCATTTTACCATCAACTATTACGGGAAATATCGGGGGAGGGGGTTTCATTCAACGTAGAGTAAAACGCCCTCATCTCTCTCGATCAGTGTTGCTTGAGGGTCAACGTAACCATGTTTGTCCGGCTACCTCTTCCGAGTTGATATTACACTGGTGGAACCAGATCTGATTTACAAGGTCTAACAATCACTACATTCACACATTGGTAAATTCTGTAGTGTTTTGCTGCTGCTCTTGTTATTAATGCCATTGTCGTTGTTGTTGTTGCGGTTATTGTAGGGTGGCACTTTTCAATAGTGTATAGTGCACCTTAGCTAACGACAACATGTGAGACACGATCGGAACGAGGGGATTGACTGACGATCGAGCGACTGATGGCGGTGGCGTTATTGGTCGGAGGGTTTGGGATTAGCTTGGTCGGTATTATCAGGGCTTGACGGCACCGGTTTTGCAGGAATAACGAGGGAATGCCGCCGTTACTTTAGAGGTTAGGCCATATCCCGGTCGGCAGTGTAGCTGCTGTGTGCATCACGCTGTCCTGCCGTTAGCTATTCTATCTAGCCTTTAGGGATTGGTAGCAGTGAGCTCAGCAGCGCTAGTAATAATCAAGACGACTCCACCTAGTTAACAAGAGAGAGAGGGAGAGACGGTGAAAAACCGAGGGGAACGAGAACATAGAGTAGCCTCACGGTATGGCGTAGTTATTCATCCTACACAACAAGAGACAGATCTGTGATACGAATGTGAGGAGAGTGAAGAACAGGCATCCTAACAGACAACTCCTGACATACGGATACGTCATACGGTAGAATGTAGACTAAAACCAAATATCCCCAGTTATCTGCCATGCCCATATACTTGTCACACATACATGCTAGTCGGTAGGTGGGTAGAATAATTTATCCAGATATCGTTTGCTCTGCTATACATGCCTGTATTTTTATCTAAAAAAACACTTATTCACTTGTTCAACACTTATATTTGTATACATATATATTAGTATGTGGAAAATGGCAAAAATTGACCAGCCAAATTAAAACTTTTGAACCAAAAACCCCAGTTTTTTAAATTTACTATAAATTGCAGCTCTCCACGAATCCTCAGTTATATGTTGGATGGAAAATTGGTTGGTTGGAGGGGGCGGGGGGTGGAATATAAACGTTGGTGTTTGGTTAACATTATTATTATCATTACAATCACAGTATTGTTTACCGAATCCGCATTTAATAATAACGTGATAATAGCTCATTTTCGACAATGACGACGACAAGACAACTATTCCATTAGGACGACTACACACCCACCCCTTAGCATTCTGTAACGTGCACTTACAATGCCGTGACTCACTGTCAATGATTAAAAGTCAATGATGAAAGATTAACAGAGCTAAGTGGATTTGCTAGCTTTATTAACTTTTATTATTTATGATTGGCGGTATCAATCGACAACCTCTGTCTCGAAACCTGATGGATAGCGCTAACGCCGCGATGTTGCCATCCGACATTGTCGGCCTTGCTTCAACGTATGGACTTAATACGGCACAACACTAGGATATATTCGGTGTTGCCGAAGAGATCGCCTTGCCGCCTCGTATTATTGGAGTATTCGGGGAATAACAGGCGATTTGCATTTTCACCCTTTTCGCTCAATCGATGATTCACTTAACGTAAATATATGAGGCAGTTCCGATGTACGACGAGCAGCCTGCTGCTACACACGCTTCGCTTAAGACGAAGACCAGTAGTTAACAATATTGAATATGGAGGTTCAACCAGGCTCCACCTAGTTACAGCCGGGGGCAGTTTGCGCACTGCAAGATACTGAGCTGACATGTTTATTTCCAGCGAATAATGAAAGGAAAACCATTCTTCTTCGAAATGCCCTGCTATCCAGCAGCATATTTCCATGTTATTTTTGGTCGACAACTCATCTGAACACAGGCTGGAGCTAGAAAGTATTTAGAATACAGTCACTTGAAGATGTAAGAAATTACGCTTCCAAGTCCATCTATCTTATATAATAACACGATAAGAATAACGTGTGTATGAGTTCAAGTTTCACTGCATGTGCGATACATTCTGTGCTTCTCTACGTGTACTTGTACATCATACCAATTCTTAAAGATGCTTTTCCGATTTGGGTAGCATGGGTGCCTATAACGTCGGATACCCATCACCAGTTGAAATAGGACTAATTAAAATGCAAATTAATAAACAATTCGATACTAAAAGCAGTATACATTCAATGTGATTACATAGATGTGTCGTTCTCTCGCCCGTTCATGGACATCAAATTCATGGCGACCAAAACTGTTTCCGTCTCTGAATCGGAGTGTATTCCCTCCTTTATCATTATCCCCTTTTTATCGCACTCAATCGTAGCTTGCCAATCTCCTCTTCGTCCAGGATAATCGACGAGGGTCATCGTTTATGAAGGGACGGTCGCGAAGGAACCCATACCCGAGGTTTTCCGTCTCATCTCCTGATTTAACAACAGCTAGAGGACAAATTAGGTCGGATTCTCAGATGAACGAACTCTAAATGGAGAGACCGTCCACAACGTATTGTAGTACGTGCTCTCGGAGCTCATTGAGCGAGTGTGGGCCGTCTGCAGCATGCGCTGGGGGTACGACAAAACATAAATTGTATATGCGTTATCTCTATCTCTCCTTTCAGCCATCTCGTTAGCTTTCTATCTATTTTGATTGCACCTGGAGCTCGGACGTCGCAATAGGACTGGCTCTTTTTATTTTTACTATGTATCCGGTTTGCATTCGGTCACAAGAGACGCAACCGCCTCGGGTATCACCGATGGGTTATTCTCGGCCGCAACCTTCGTCTTCAACTATAATACTGAGTATGGATAATGTCTAATGCAGTTAACGGGGGCAGAAAATTGTTTGCCTGTTGATACGAACGAGCCTCAAGAGAATTAAAGAGAAGCTCACTCTCGCGATCGAAGCATTTTATACAGGCTCACATAAAATTGTGGTCTATTTCTTGAAAGCATTGTGCAATGCTTGGTGAATTAAATATGGTGGTTGTTTTTATTCAACTAAATACGGCTCACACCCTAGTGCTATTTCAGTAAAGAAACATATGTCTCCATTAAATAAATATATATTATTATTGTATGATTGTTTGTCAAATATCGTACCAGGGACAATACTCGCAGTTGCCTTATGGATTCGGGTGCACCGTATCTTTCCTAAAATGTTGAATCCGAAACTTTTATAGATGGGATTGCATCTATAGGTATATGTATGAATTACAATTGTGTTATAGCGACGAAGTAACGTCTAAAGTCGCAGTGTCTGCTTCTATCGAAACAGTGGCCCGAGATTGTCCAGTCGATAGCTACGCTTTGGGTTTGACACAATGTCAATGGTGACCAAGCAGGGCAATGGGGAGACGGTTAATGTAAAATGGCCAGTGCTTTCATTGTGCTGTGGTTCCGCACGGCTTCCCGAGCGTTCTCATTGACTGTTGCCGACCATTGCCAACCACTTGACCGTTAGCGCCCTGACAAATTTGCCAGCTGCGACTGCTTTAATTGCGTGGATGGGCGTTGACAGTAGTGCCAGCAGGATGTCCACGTAGTGGCACATGGATGACATGAAACTACTGTGTTTCGGTACTGGGTGAGTTTTTCAATCGGCTTCGTTTTCAATCACTACTCAAAGAAGAATTTGCGGATTCGTTTTGCAGGAGTTCGCAGTTTATTTGTTTAATAGCATCCCTGTTTATGTTCACACATAACATGTAACTCATGTGTCGTACGTTTATTTATAATGATTTACAGTGTGGTGCTGATACATGTTTGGCGTTTTTTTTTTGTGATGAGAAGCTAATCTTCTTTCGAGGGTGATGTGATGAACCGGTACAGTTCTATAAGTTGCCGTATTCGTGAAAAGTGCCGACTGGGAAGAACGCATCAAGGATATCGCAAGTCTCAAATTCCCGGTCCATTTCATTCTGTTCGAAAACTATTTTCTCGAAAGTCCATATACTTCGGGCCACGTGTTGGGTGAATATTTGTGATAAAATTAGTCAATTATGCGTCGCAATTAATCACGGGGCCCCACGGGGATCACGTGCAATCTATCGATAAGGTATATTCTAAGCCTGTCACGTATGTTTTATGTTATCTTAATAAAAGAAAAAGTCTGTACTCATTGCATAGGTTCAGTTACTTCAGATGGTATGAAGATATTGCTCTTCAGCGATTCGCGGAACTATTTCAAGGTTCCCTTGAAATCGCCTAATTTTTCTTGGCTAGGCCAAGATTGAAAATTCAAGGAAAACTCTTGGGCGTTCGGCAGGAACCACCGAAATAGTTAATAGTCACTCAGCAGTTCGCTCTCGGAGCGTGTGGATAACTGCCATTGAGCTCTGCAAATAGTTTCATGTTCGAAGGGGTTATCGCTTGTTGTTCCCTGCGGAATTGTGCATGCTTGACAGCTGGAGATTTCTGAACTTTTTAAGTGCTCTAGCATCGGTCCCTAAATTTCTGTCTCGTCATTTTTACAACCTTACTTTTGAAACCCGTTAAACGTTTGTTGCCCGGTCTATACAGGATAGTCCGTCTACAAGATTGTCTCCCATCCTTCGTTCAAGTTGCGCGAATTCACCGATCCTTCGTCGTCTAAGACCTAGCCAGCTGCTGAACTCTGTGTTTTCCAACTTCCACCGTGTGCCACTCGGTGTGGTGCATTTGTGGTACGTTGTGGCACTCTGACCGAATCGTGTTACTAACTTAGCCACCAGCTGTTCTGCCATCCTGAGCTGCTTACCACGCCCCACAACATCTTCTCTCACTTAGCCAGCGCACCTGCCCGCTCCCCTGTAGAGCTTCGAACATTCTCACGTGTTTATCAACAACATGGGTATCATCTCGATCCGACAGTGTGGGAGGTCGTCCCTTAAACAAAGCGTCGGTCCCTTGAACAAAGGGCGCATCCTTTGTACCGGTTGCCGAGTGTTCTACCATTTGAAATGCTCAGGCATTGCCCCTCGTGGTGGCAAAACCACTGAGTCGGCGTGTGCTAAATGTAGAACGCGTCGGGACCCGACAGTTGGAACGACTTCGATGCCAGCTGTTAACGACAATTCCATCCGGACCTCCTCCCGGAGTCCAATGTCTCAATTTACTAACAACTCCCCACCCTTTGTTACTTTTCTACTCAACCAAATTCAGTTACTACATCTGTCGCTTGCTGAACTCAAGGGCTCACCAGGCAACTCACCCTGTGCGTGTCCCTCTAAGGAGTTTGGGCACGCTTCACTTGGCTCTTGTGGAGCTATTTCGACTTTATCATCTCTTGCACTCCGGTCACCGAGGGTGGAACCGAAGATATGGTCTACTCTATGCCACAGTCTCTGCCCACAGGTTAGAAGGTCCGGATATTGACGTTGCTCACCTCCTCCCCAGACGAATTAAGAGTGGGGAGAGGGTCCCCTGGATGGTCTAGTAGTGAGTGTCTTGGATTGCTAGACCGGAGGGACGTGTGTATTGGGTTCAAATCCTGTCAGACGCGGAGAATCTTTGGAGTTCTTTATCAACCTTCTTTATCTAGAGATTCTTGCCAGACACGAGTAAGGAAGAGAATAAGCAAAGGTGGCCCCGACAGGTCCTCATAGTAATACCTCAAAAGGTTAAGAGCTGAGGCCTATCAGATAGGGGAACAGCTGAGGGGCAGCTCTAAAAAACAAGAGAATGGGGAGAAGAAAGCGTCGGGCAAATCCTTCATCATTGTTCAGTCCCGGAACTGCTGGATCCGTAACAAATTGCGGCAGGCTTCCCGTTCGAAAACATGGCGTCGTTATGTCGAGTCTGTTACCCCGCTCTACGCTAACGATCATCTCTCACCTTCTAATGCTACTTTCTTTAAAGCCGTCAGGGAGAAGAAACTCGAAAAGGCTAAAACAGAAGATTGCAACAATTCCAAACAAAGATTGCAATCTCACACGTAATCAATCATATTATGTTATGGTTTAAATACAACATGACTGACCCATAAAATTCTTGTATCCCAAAGAACAACGCACTGCCTAATCCTATTACGACCCTTCAGTCTATGATCAATGGTCTGAAAACCCACATGAATGACTTGGAAGATAACATAAGTGATAATAACGTTTGCATTATTGCAACATAAAGGCTCGATACGGGTGAATCCGCCTCTATAAACTTAGCCGGTTATACCGGTGAGCTTACTACCCGCAACTCTGTTCACCCCGGTAGTAGAGTTGCTATCTACATTGGGGAGAGCTGTCGAAAGAGTTCTCCTTGATCACTTGAGTTCATTTCCGGCCGAATATTATATACTCAGTCCATCCAGTTCGGCTTGCACAAGCATTGTAACACAACCCACCCGAAAGCACGACTCTTTGATTCTCTACGCAGAACAAAGGTCCACGGTCAGCAGTGCTTAACTTGTGTAAGACTTTTGATTATGTCAGTCCTATAATTCTCTTCGAAAAAGACCCATACCTACAATCCCTCCGAAGATACTGAGGGCCTCGCACACTCTTTCATGTCAACTCGTAGTCAGCGCGTCGCCATATCGAGCGTGCTCTCTTCAAGTAAACAAATTAGCTTGGGTGTCCCTCACTGAAACCTTCTAGGCCTCACACTCTTCTCTATATTTATCAATTATATAGTAAATATCTGTCAACATTGCAACGTCCTCCTCTACGTAGACAATACCTATTTGCACATAAGTGGAAATGATCCTAGGGAAGTGATTCGTAAAGTGAATAAGGATGTTCTTGCCCTTGCCACCTGGCGTGATCTAAAGTAGCTCTGCCTTAGTGTTTGCAAGTCCACATTCCTACACATTTGTCCCACTCTTAGTTCTTCTGATATTACTGAGTATGAGATAAATCTTCGAGGCGTACCTGTTGTACGTTAATTCCTAGGGAGGTAGCCCGCTCCCTAGGAATTATTCTCGACAACCAACTCACAGGAGTAACGCGTCTCTCTAGTCTCAGACCAAAATTGCCAGGTGCTATAGCTGGCATTAATCGAGTTCGAAAGTTCCTGGAGCCTGGTTACTGCCTACTCCTGTATTATGCCTTTTTTTCCTCTAGAATTTCTTATGATCCCGAATATTTCGGCCCCAACTATGCCAATCACTTCACGCCTATTCTTGTTCTCCAAAAACGCGCCCTCAGAGCCATTTTTTCGCATCTCTCCCCTCGAATCCTCCTCACCAATTTTGAGTGTCAACAACATTTTCCTGTTGATATTACTTTTACCTACTTTTGTCTTATCTTCAGAATTATAGATGGATTCAGCCAGAGCGTTGGGAAGCTGGCTGTATCCTTGAATAACACTCAGTACAGTGCCACAAACCTATTATTACTGTCGTCTTCTAAAAAAAAACCGCTTGTCGCAATACTTTTGCTGTGCGTGGTTCTCTCCTTTCGAACTCACTCCGTATTAACTCGAGTTCGTTAAATACTTCCGTGGCCCAACTTAAATTCGTTCTGAAAAAAGCATCTCTTTGGAGAGCTAATCAACGATGCTTATCCCATTGCATTGCACAGTTCTCTCATTCACAATATTTTCCATAGCTCCCCATCGCCCTTATAATTTTATTATTTTCATTCCAATAATCTCACCAATACCTTATATTTGTTTTTACATAATTTCTATATTCAATATCCAAATTAATCTTTTAATAATAGGCATGGCGTATTTTTTTCTACACATGCAAAACTACTTTTGTCATTGCGGCTGTGAGGTTGGTGTCTCCTGTTCACGTCATTAGTCCCGCGCTGTACTATTACCTTGGTTGTTATTAATTTTCTATTACCACTCTTATTCTCCCTTACAGATAGCGTGGTCAGCATTTTTGCAGGTGGATCTTGTTTGTGCTATGAGACTGTCTGCAAAGAACTTCTCTAGTCTATTATGCCTCCACTGAGCTGCTTCTGGCTCATGAGCATATACACATGTGTTATCCACACACATTATCCGGGCGTAATTGTTGGCCCTTTGTTTATCAATAAAGCGAATCAATCAGTTTGTAAAAACGGGGTGCAGTTTGCACGCCCGTGGCAATAGCACTCTCGTTGCTGTTTGATCTGTCACCAGACGTCGAGCGGTTCAAGTTGACTCTAACTCGAGCTCGTCCAAATTACCACTGGTGCTTCCCACTACCTCGTTGTCTTAAGCCGTTGCCGTGTTGTACTTGTACTTCATTTTATACATATTGTGTTAGATCGTACGAAAAGGCTAAAATGAAATCTTGGCCTCCAACAGCAGAAGTCTGGACCGTGGCAAAAGATGCCTACAAATTTCTTCAATTCGATAGTATTCGAATACTAGCTTAGTGTCTTCTATTTAATGTGAAACAGTGCCTAGTTACTATAGGACAGAAATCACAGTAAAATACATCACTTCGAGAATTGTCGAGAAGTTAAAACATCCGCGGAAGAATTCGAACCTGCGATATCCGATTGTGCTCAAGGTATTTAGATACGATTTTGCAAGACAGTTAGTCGATTGAATTGTCGATCGACTCGGATCGGACTGTCGGATATCTCATCGTAATCGATCTAGTCGTTTTTTAGTTAATCATAGGCGACGTAAAGAGAGTTGAAAACTGCACTGCACTGAAGTTAAGTCGCAGGCCATGAATGAAAATATCACACTCGTCACAGCGGAGTTCTATGTAGAGTCGTATTTTCGTTTCGTAGATACCACCAAGTGACATACGTTATTATTTATCGTTCATTCGTTTGTTTGTCTGTGGGTGTATGGGCGAGTAGATTGCTTCTACGGCTGTAATAGCACCTATCTTCTGCCTGATTTAGGTATTCGAAGGTACCTAGACAGACCTCATCAATTTTTGTCGAATTCTCATCCGAGCAGGCATCACGAATTCTCGATAACTTCACGAGTTCTCGCGCTTTTGCTCGATTGAGCGTTCTCACAACTCGATCATATTGAAGGTTACTCTCATACGCACGCACAGGCATATTCCGAGTGATATCTTGGTTTGGGACAGCTTTTCTCTCTCTATGGGTACCATTGCTATCCCATGTTTGCTTCGCCGCCTGTGAACCCGTTACGATTGCGAGCGTTTCTTTGGGTGTATTTAACCGCCCAGCCGTTGTGCGCTATATCCTGCGCTGTCCTGGTGTACACGTGTGTGTGCGATTCAACTCCATTCAAGTGATATTATATTCGCTTGGTTTGACCCCAGCAGCCAACTGGGAGGGCCCCACTCCACGCAATGGCCAGTTCTTTCAGTCGATCTTAGTCGCACACAGAACAGTGCAGGCAGACAGACAGAGCAGACAGTGGTCAATGTAATCTAGTCTCGTCTAGAGTTCACACCTACAGCCTCTCAATTCAGTGCAATACCCCATTCAGCCGGTGTGGTATTTGCTTGACCCATCCAACCACCCACCCACCCACCGAAGTTTATGTCTGCAATGCAGAGGGGGACTTCTTGGAATCGCTTACTAGTGCCCTTTGGCTGCCGCTTGATGCCATAGAACGTCGGCTGTGGCCGAAACGCTTGTGTTGATTAGGCCGGTAGAGCGAAGGCATGACTAAGCAAAGCCCGCTTGCCTGTTTCGATTGTCTGCAAAACATGCTCTATTGAGAGGGCGCTGAAGGGCTTCACTTTCGTAAGCCCAGAGAAACTAGAACAGGTTATGGCTAATGATGTTTAAAGTAGGCTCACCGTTAACACATGGATGAAGATAAGATGAACCGATTCCAATTGATATTATTCAGGGAGTCCTTTATGTGTTCCTTGTGAACCCGCTAAGTGCCTACGGTGTCTGATATTTTTAGTACAGCGAATCCTCTAAGAACTATTACCTTTATTTATATTAGATATTATCGCTTCGTTTTTAAGTCATTCTGCAATGTGCAGGTGCAGTGTTGAAAATATCGCATTTAATAACAACGTGCAATAAGTGTTGGACGTCTGAAACGAAGTGATTCATTCAAATTCAAAAGACTGGTTATCCTCTATCATTGTTTAGAAGAAAAGACATACCCACTGAACACAAGTGATCTTCATTTCGTTGTATATTTGAAAATATCCAAGGGTTCAGTGGTGGAACATTTTCTGGCGATTGTTGTCGTTGTTGCTAATTTCCCTGTACTAATATTGTATGTGTCCCTTGTTTGTATTACTTTCGTGGACAATTTCAGGGCTGGGCGGTGGCCTGCCCCCGGTGAGCGGTGCAGGTGCAGGTGGTGGTGGTGGCGCCGGCGGTGGCGGGGTGCGCGGAGACCACCGGGAGCGCAAGTCGAATCGCGGCCCCAAGGCGACGAGCGGCCGTGCGGCCCTCGCCGAAGATCGAATAGTGGACAGGGATCGTATAGGGGTGGATCGAGTTGACCGAGTTGATCGGACGGACCGTGAACGAGATAGGGGGGGGGCCCACCTAGCCAACACCAACCTCAGTGCCATGGCGGCGCAACAGATCAACAGCCCCGGAGTTCCGCACTTAATCACTCCGTCCCAACAACAGCAACAACAACAACAGCAACAACAACAGCAGCAGCAGCAGCAGCAACAACAGCAGCAGCAGCAGCAACAGGCGCAATCCCAACATCAGCACCAGCAGCACCGGACACCACCTGAACAACATCGGAGGTAAATGCCATCCACCCAAAGAACAGCTAAGGCTATAAAAAGAAATATGAACTTTTATTTGCTCGACTCGGAAGGATTTTCCTGTGGCCAATGGTCATACACTAGTGGACCTCGCTATGCACCCCGTCTGGCTTACCCCATCCAGATGGACTGGATATATATTATAGTTACAATAAAGAAGAGATTTTGCCACCGCAAAAAAAAAGATGAGAACATTTCGTTGACGCGTTTCTATAGCGTTGTAACGAAATTATATAGCTGGGAATTAGTTCCTTGGAGTGGTTAACACTGACTAAACCATTGTATCATATTTGCCGTAGTGAGAAAAAGCAGAACGCAAAGAGGAGAGTTCGACGTTGTATGACATGCTGACTTTAGAGGTATTAAGCAGCCTAATAACAAGTTGTATGTCACATATTGTATAATATAAGTTTAGTCTAAATAGTGTATAAAATGGTCCCTTTTTGTAGCTGGTGGCCTGAATCAAATATATACCTAGCAATGAATGAAACAAAAATAAGAGACATTTGCGCATAATTCTATAGAGCTTACCTGTTAGCTTTAAATCGGATATAAAAATATCGTCATTGTTGGCATTTTGTCTGGCTTTCCTTTTAAGCCACAGAGCACGTCGTTTTTTCGTAAGTTCAGGAGCTGCCCGTAGTCTGAAGTCTAGCATCTTTAATGGCTTGGCTTCTTCTTCTACACACTGCGAACTTTAGGGTCGCACCTGAGTTGTCGTGATCATGCTAATGATCAAACGTTTCTTAATGTATTTCAAACTGAAATCGATACGAAGCGATGGTCCTCAGTCTGACTGAAATCAACGACTCCAGAGGGAAACCGAGTCGCGAACCAATGTGGGCCGCGATTGGTTCACCGCGATCTATTTCTTCACGTCCCTTCTATTCACAATGCAGAACTACTGCTGCTGCTGCTACTACATCTCGCGGCGTATTTTTGTTCTTATCTATTTTTCCTGTATTTTCTCAGCTTTCCTCCTGTGATGGTTGAACAAAAATCACAACTCTGCCCGGCAGCCACACGATGTATTCAGTTTGATCTCTGATGATTTTCGCTGTGCGAGAACAGCAACACATGTTATGTTATTCGATATATTGCGTTTTTGTTCGCAAGTTCGTTCGTTCTCTTCGAAATTGACAATGATTCCATGGAAATGTATCGCGTGGATGAACCGAATAATCCAAAGTGACACTGACAAACGATGAGATGCTTAAGCTCTTGTTGTTGTTGTTAATGATGACGATGACATTACCACATACTGTTCCGCTAGCTTTCGCATGAACTATATATACTGCATTATAAGTGCATATTCGTTTCTCAACGGAGTGGAAAAGACAATACCGTCATCCGTTTCTGACGACAATTTGGTAAAATTAGCGTCCTATTGATTTCCATTCACTTCGTCATCAAACGTCCCTTCACGCTCGAATTGGACGTCCCAATGTCTCGATGCCACTATCCGTGTGTGTGTGTGTGTTTTGGGGGTAGTTTGGTTATCCGTCCCCCTCTCCAAAAAGTCTCCAGCTGCCGCCATCTGCGAATGACAGAGACACCGCGTTGCAAACAGAGAGGGCGCGGTTGGGGCCGCGCGGAACTGTCCAAACCGTATAGTAGCGCAGAACAGCTGCAATACTTTCGTTAGTTCTTAGCACTGTCGCGTTGCTGCTACTTATGGTGCTGCTGCCGTTGCCGCAGCTCCGGCCTCAACGGGGCGGGGATATAAGTGGCGCTTAGCATTCACAAACTTTCATGTTTTTGCCCGCCTTTATACCAGCTAAGTTAAGCTGTAAGCCGACAGAGCTGCTGAAACGATACAATGAGGGAACCTCTCGCATGCTTGTCCCGTTTAGAGGAAAAACGCTGGGCCCGTAGAGGCGCGAGAGAATGACCGACCGCATCTCCCGTCGCTCGGGAGCGACCCGCCTCCCGCCCACTCTCACTCGGTCTCTCACTCGTGGACAACAGAGAGGGAGACGAAAAAAAAGAGGGAATTGATTCGTGGTAGAGGAAAATGGCCACGTGAGGCATCAAAGCCATCGATGGACACCATCACAGGGTGAAAATTTACACTGAAGAGACATCCTGTATATATATATATATATGACTGTCCCCATGTAGACAGATGTAAGGCGGACAGCAAAATTGATTTCTATTTAGTTCACTTCTTTGTATTCTGTATCGTAACGTGCTCGGTACAACCATTTGTAATTGAGACAGAAACATTTAATGGTATTACGTTCTCTGATAATCAGAACCTGTGTCTAGCCTGTCTAGGCTGGATTAGGACAGGCCTTGCACAGCTTCTTATGGCAACGTGCCAGCGATCCATAATGTACTTGATTGTACTAAGGTTTAGAGGAGTACGGGGTACCAGAGGATTGCTTCAAGTGCCGATTCGTGAGTGGTCGAGGCCGTCCACGGTGCAGCCAGTGTGTTGGAAAATCGAGATGGGCTGATTGTTGGATAGCATTGCCTCATTTCTGAAGGGTGCTGTAGTGCAATTGCTAAGTGCCGTGGAAGTTGCAGCGAACCGGAACGGAATGACCCCAGTCAACCGGTGTAACCTATCGATGAGGCACTATAGTCTGCTAAGGAGAAATGTGTACGCGGTTCCTGCAGGAGTGTCGAGTGCAAGGAGTGTTTTGCACTGCAATACTATATATATATATATATATATATATATATAGGTCATTCGATTCTCATTGCGTTTCGCCATAGCCATCATTTGCTCTTCACTAGCGGCGGCCATGTCCACGGCTGGCTGGGCGGCCCGTTCTACCTAACGCCATCTGTTTACCATCAATATACAGAGGAAAGCACGGTAATGAATCGCGTGAGTTTTGGCTTATGCTGAACGATGTCGATTCGTTGGAACATCTATCGGCCATCTTCATCGGATCGGCTCTTGGTCATTCGCGAGGGAGAACGCCCTGTCCCTTTGGCCTGTCACACGGGGTGGCGTGATTCTCCGTTGGGTTCTCACTGTTTCTTTCTGCCGAGACATCGTCGTTCAGACGGCAAAAGGGCTCTTGGGCAAAGAGGCACTCGAATCGACTCAACGTGGTTGCATAGACTCGTTTGGACGAGCACAGATAGCTATTGGACGGGGAGGACGATGGGTAGACGTTGAAGAGCGATATCAAACCAAAGCTTGGATCATCTTCTGGGAGTTATTTGATCCTGAGTGTCGGCTCAGATGAGATTGGTCCAATTCCATGTAATTGTCGGATTCAGTCCCCAGACAATGAAACCTGCCGTTGACTTGAACATTGATAGGTATTAACAAAAAACTTTCATGCAATCGTCTCAAAGTCGTCGACAAATGTGTCTCCATTCTGCTACTTGTATTACTGCTATTACTACGATGGGCTTCGAGTGTCGCGATATGATCATTCCAAGAGATTCTGATCAAAGGTCACTTCCTCAATGAAGTTTACGGTTCACCACTGTTCTGTTATATACTTCCGTTATATACCCTTGCAAAGAGGGCAGTTCAATGGGAAATTCTGAACGTTTCAAAATAATAATAATAATACGAATTTACAAATATAAGAGATATATTCACACGTTTAGATCAAGTACAAACACCGTAGATATTTAAGATCATATGTAACTACATTTGTGTTGCTCCCCCGTGGCGTTTATACATACCAGTTGCTTAAACGAACTTCTCCAGCAAAGAATAGGTCAGGAGTTCGATTCGTCGGCCGCACTTGCCGAGTTAATGCCATTGAAATAAAGTCATACATTCACTTCAATATGACGGATGCTTCTATAATAAATTGATTTTACAGAATCCAAGTCAAAGAGCGTCTTCCTCACATGTATACATACGTACAGTTTCTATACGAACATCGTGTATGTGGCTGTCTTGCATTATCCTTATACTAATTGTTCAATTGCAACCGTTTCCAGCAGGAGCCACCGCGGCCACCGTAGCCGAGAACGCGAGCGTGATATCGGAAGTGGTGGCCATATGAGCGATCGTGTCGAACGTGATCGGGACCGTGGAGGCGATCGTGGCGTTGTCCTTGATCACCACCGGGGCGGAGAACGCGGACTTGATCACCGGGGTATCGTGGATCGCGAAGGGATCGATCATCATCATCATCAGAGCGAATGGAACAGAGATAGAGATAAAGACAGAGACAGCCAAAATACGGCTTCCTCACAGAGCTTACAACGTCGACATTCTAAAGGTAAATAGCAGAATGAAAAATCAACAACACATTTCGTACCATGAAAGGAAGCAAGGAAACAAATAAATAAATAACTAAAGAAGATTAATCAGATAAATGAACGAAGATAATACACGAAGGTGTCTCTGTGGGAAGTCAATAAATGACAAAAGGCGTCGTCTACTACAGTGGATACTATTGTTGACTTAATTGATGATTCTCTTGATTTAACCTGAATCGAATTAGGTAGGTAGGTAGGTAGGTATTTGTGCCCTTTTTGTTCTGCGCTCTATCAGGCAGCTGGGATTATAGAAAATCACATATGTCAAAATTCAATCTACAGGCTATCTTGCTTTGATTAATGATTCGATCCCATAGAGCTCGAACTCAAAGCAGCACCATTATTTATAGAGCAGAGACCATATTCGAGCCATGATATCACTACGCAATTTCACTGAATCTTTATACGAATTGGCCCGAATTGCAGGTGGTGCTCCGCCCGACGTCGTAAATTCTGTGGTATCGTTAGACAAATCTCGAAAGACGAGAAATTTTGTGTTTGAATCTTCCAAGGTAAGTGCCCAAAGCAATAGTGGTTTCTGCTTCGAATCCGACTTATTGTATCCGCTTTAATGTTTAGTGTGAGTGTCCAAGACAATAACCATCGTACACTTGAGTGCGCACTCAACGACCAAGTTAGACGGTCCGAAAATATCGGTCTTAGAAGCACGAATGTAAAGTGCTGCATCTGAGGAGCAACAAACTCGAAACTGATGAATACTGTAAAATATGAGTAGCTCGTGAGGTTGTATGTTGCGAAAGACCCCAGGATAAGGTTCTCTGTAACTCTAACAATTAGCAAACAGGTCGAACAAATCGCAGAAAAAGCTCTCTAATACACCGCTAGATACTGCATAACTTCAGTCTATACGCAACTTCAGCTTAACTAAAGCTGTTTAGAGCCAGTATCCGTCAGAAGTCTAGGACCCAATAGAGTTGGTGACACGGAACTAACTGAGAGAATAGAGAGAAGGTTTCTCCCTTGAGTTGAAATCTGGTGATTGCAATAGTCCTCATGCCATTAAATTGTGATATACGGCTGTTTCTGTTCTAATATACCATTTAGTAATAATTCGTGAACTATCTCAGCACTAAAATAGGTGTTGGTGGTGCGCATTAGTTCTCAAAACGTCCTTGAAACGATATCGTTGACTCTGCCAGGTTCTGGATTACATAAGAGAGCTACCATTTTAGGGAGGCAGCTGCATATATCGTTTTCGGCGTAATGTCCCTAACAGAGGTTAATCGACGTATGTGATCTAAGGATACCCGGATGTGTGAATCAATATCCTTCAAACAGAAGTCTATTTATGCATTTAGCTACTCATTCGTAGTAGTATTTCCCAAACAGGTCAAATGATCGTAATGCGACAAAGACTATTACTTATGTATATGTTTTTCTTAATGCTTGCCCTATCTATTAAACTTTTTCTAGGAACGTGTACGTGTCAAGATCTTCGAGTTGATGGATGCTAACTATGGCCTCTACGTGTGGCCTTGCGCCCCCGTTTTGGCTCAGTACATCTGGTTCTATCGAGATCACGTCAAGGTGAGGCGACACGAATCGAACGGTGTTTTACATGCTGTTATGAGTAAAGCGCTCATATCGTGTGTGGCTAAATGTAAGCCGCTGAGAATTGATTGGCGAGAAAGGTCAGGGCCCTGGCGATAAATAGTGCATTATGGCGATACGTGACAAATAGTTACAGAAAGCTTCGTGTTAACTATAACACACTTTTATGGTAAGGTAAAGGTACAACTTTATTGGTTTATTAAAGGAGCTGCAATTTTACAATGCTTTAGCTCTCTTATGTGTCACGCAATGGTAAAGGTAAAGGTTTTATTGGCTTATTAAAGGAGCTGCAATTTTACAATGCTTAAGCTCTCTTATATGGTGAAAAATTCGTTTTCCGTGACTCATTCTGTTCGGTTTTTTGGCAATTACAGAACAAGCGGGTGCTAGAACTGGGCGCCGGCACAGGCCTGCCGGGCATTCTAGCAGCCTTGCTAGGCGCTCGGGTAACGTTATCCGACTCGGCCAATTACCCCCTGAACATAAGGCACTGCCAGCAAAATGTCGAAGAGAACGGCCTGTCGACTACGGAGGTACTACTATGACACTCTTTAACACACTAATCACCAACTAAATTAATTGTATTCATTCTTAACACTTAATAACATTGTACAGGCCACTCTCCGAGATGATTACTCTCTTATTATTATTATTATTACTTCACATACTCATTGGATTTGAAAGTTTGGTACGAATACAGCTATCTGCTGTTATTATTATTATTATTATTATTATTATGGTATTTGATGCGAATAGCAACTGCTCTGTGATGATATTAGACTATTATCATCCGTTTGTATTTATCGTCAACCATTGCTTACAGTTGCTACCTTCCTATTCATGAAGTACCAGCCACATAGACCACCGCTGTCTGTCTCTCTGTACACTCAAATACTGTTGTTGCTGTTATTGTTGTTGCTAAAAAAATGCAGGTACCGGTCCTGGGTGTTACGTGGGGTGCATTCACTCCGTCGCTGTTTGAGCTAGGCCCAGTTGATCTAATATTGGGCAGTGATATACTCTACGACGCGAAGGACTTCGAGAACGTAATCGTCACGGCCAGCTACCTCCTCCACCAAAACCAGCATGCCAGATTCTGGTCAACTTACCAGATCAGGAAGTGAGAGCCATCTTCATTATATTTTTGATTTTTTGTTAATGAATCTAAAAATAACTCACCTCTCCGGGTGGGGGCTTGGCTGGCGAAGTCTCTGGCTGTAATAAGGGTGAAGGCCGCAGATTTGATCCCCTGAGAAGTGGCATATCCCTTTGAATTAAAGGTGTATTTGTTATATATTCTATTGCTCATAGAATGTTAGGTATATTCCGAAAAATTATTCATGTGTTTGTCTTTCTCACTTTTCCCTGGTTGGGTGGAAAACCGAAGTTTGGTGTGCATTAATTCCAAAATATGGCATCTCTATGAAAATATTGGAGAAATGCCATACAATACAAACCCAATGCTATTAACCAAAAGGGTAATACAATTCGCCATGTATTATACGTGATACTCAGTCCCGCATTGCAGAATATTGCAGACGTGCTTGTGAAGCGTGTCTATATTCGTTAAGTAATAACACACATTAACCGATTTATCAGGATTTATATCACGAACCAGCAGCCGTAACGTCAAAGGCCTTTCTCAAAATCAATATTTATGATGCCGCATTCATCAGCACCCATATTCAAAGGCGCTCATCCATAAGGTTATGGCCTCTGGACGGAATAAT
The DNA here is from genome assembly GCA_019614645.1 of Stratiolaelaps scimitus. Lineage (NCBI taxonomy): Eukaryota > Metazoa > Arthropoda > Arachnida > Mesostigmata > Laelapidae > Stratiolaelaps > Stratiolaelaps scimitus. The sequence continues at coordinate 61,172 of JABWDB010000099.1, read as the reverse complement.
TTTAAATCGCAATTGCTAAAGTAGCACACCGACAAAACCACGTAGAGCAAATGCTCTGTGCTTGTCCGGTGTTTAACTAATATGCTAAATAAGTGACTTTTATTAGATGCGATTAACAATCCTTCATAATTTTGAATCTGTTGATACTATGTAACATTTATTGTGGCTTTGGTTTTGTCTCGCCCATCTCGTTGTTGCGATCTGACTTTCTCGAATGATTTTGTTATTACTATTATTATTATAATTCTATAGTCCCGAGTACAACCTGGAGAAGTTGTTGAAGAAGTGGAACCTAGTGTGCATGCGGGTGCCCCTAGACCATTTCGACGCCGATGCCCCGTCGCTGGCTGGCTCGACTCTGCCTGGACCACAGAATATCGAGATGCTCGTCATGACTGTCGACCCTACCCAGGAAGAGCCAAAACAGCCAAAAAAAGACGCCATCAGGTTAGTATAGTAGAAAACGATGCTTCATCTGTCACTGCTAACCAAATGCAATGACACTGTTCAGCACTAGCACGCAAACATCACACGCATACAAACACACACACTGAAATAGGCTCTTCGCCACATTTAAACCGATGATTGGGGTCACCATTTTGAGATCACTTTTCTCTAAACCGAGCTTCTCACTAACCCAAGTAAGGTGCACGCGAATAACTGCTCGCCAGTATACGCCTATCGACCACTGCTATAGAAGTTCATGTATTCTCTATTATCCACTAAATGTGTTCAAGAACAATTTATGCCGGCTCTTTTTGCATCTCTGTTGCTGGCTATGCAGCAGGTTTATAGTGATTCACTGCTGAATCCACTTGCTGATTTATAACTCTACATTCCGCACCAGCTCAATGTTACCGTTTACTTTTGTTAACAAGAGCTAATAAAGTCAACCTATTTCTAAGAAGTAAGTTTTATAATAATAAATAATAAGTTCACCGCAAGTTATCAGACGTATTGTCCGCTTGCCGACCAAGATTTGCACCACAGCTGATTCATCATCACGCAGCACGGGTAGTGTTAGACGCCTACATTTTATTTTTTTTGCATTCGCAAGTGATCTTGTATATTGAGCCACAGATGATTATTATATTTGCTACCCTACCTTATGTAGCAGCAGCAGCAGCGAACAAAGAAATTGAACTATCAACAGTAATAATGAGCAACTAATCATGATGGAATGAATTTCATTATCCTGCAATGTAGCAAGACAAAACAGCAGCGAACGTAGCTGATGTCCGAGTCGGATTGTGCTCTGCCTATTCCATGTGATGAAAATTTGTACAACAACATGCCCCCAAATCGGTGTGGTCTCTTGCTAATTAACTATCCCGGTTCAGGCCACAAACAGAAACCAATGAGTGTTGTAACAACAATTAAACAGCTTACACAATTTTTATAATTTTCATAAAACAACATGTGTCCGCTTGTACGATTTGAGTGACCGTTGTATGTATTATGTGTTCTGCACCAACAGAAGTGTTTACTATTTCTCCATTATAGTTCACTCATTTTTTATACAACAAAGCGAAATTAATTTCGGTGAACTATAACATTGAATGAACTTCGCTATTTGTTGAAGCTCATTCTTGGGTATGTTTTTCCATGCGTTGTATTGTGTGTGTGTGTGTGTGTATGTGTATTATGATGTTCTGATGATCAATCGCTGGTGGAATGTATTCTTCGTTAATCAAATCGTTTGATTAAATGAAAGTTGTTGTTGTTGGTAAAACTAAATCGAGCGCGAGTCAAAAGTCGCATTTGATGAATGCACTCCACCAACGGCACGTGCCGTCCTTTGTGTCACTTCAGAACAATATTCGCCGTTGTCAATGAAATGTTAATTACGGGATTAATTAACATTTTTGGTGACGTTTAGTTTTGTGTTTTTTTCTACCACGCGTTAGCCGCTGTTAAAATCGCAGCGAATATAGACAGACTCCCATAGCAGTCGCTGACAAGAATATAAGAACAGTCTTTTTGTTTATGGGTGTCATCTATGCGAAGCGATCGGTCAGCCACTCGGTGGGTCAATCGATAGATGTACGTACTCCTTGCAATTTTTGCGGTGAATTCGTCAGTGGCTAACTCTGCACCGTGATTAATGTTTTACGGGACTAATTCCGCCATTGAGTGTCGGTTCAAAGCGACTCGAACGTGGAAGGTGATCCTGTGAGTCACAGCGGGAGACACATCCGTTTGTTCAGTACATAATTCGGTTCTGCCGTAGCCGGGGGGGGGGGCGGCATGCATTTTTCTCTCGCCATTTCTCGTATTGATACTGTAATACGGATAATAAATACTTAGAAAGAAATCTTTGTTGATGGAAGAAGGGCTGGGAGTCGTTCAGCCTCAAGCGAAAGCGTGTTCACCTTAGTTAGCAAAACAGCCAGTTGCATACCATACCTAATTGAACTCTTATTCAATAATTATGAACGACAACATTGTTTCAACTATTTTTTGTCACAAAGACAACCGGCATAGTTTCCCCAGGCGTTGCAATAAGACTCTTTTCTCTCTTTTCTGTTCTATTATTTTACGAATCAGGAAAAAGTTTCACACTGTTCAATTTCAGTGGAATCTCATTTGACGATGATGAAATGGCGTTTTGAAAAATGATGTACAAAAGAGAGGGCATTGCATATGATATATATATGTATATATATATATATATATATATATATATATGCCTCGGTAGAAATCCAAACTCACAGTCATGCTCAACGTTACTGGCTCATCAGCCCACTTATCGCGTTAATTTTTCCTAGTATGGGTGGCAGAATACCAGTTGAAAAATCTTGGTCGTACAGTTCCTAGCAGCATCGTACTATTTTCATGTGCCCCATAATGATGGTGCGGAACTGTTATCGATCGATCGATCTGACTGAAATGTTTTCGATTCATGTTTCCTGTTTTCACTCCATGTCTTTCTCTCTTGACCTCGTTATGTATTCTTGACCCTCCAATTTATCATCGGCGTGTTGATGTTGGATGTTCAAGGTTGTTTGTTCTTGTTGTGCGTTTGTTTTGTTGTCTGTTGTTGTCTATTGTTGTTGTTGTTGTTCTTGTTGTTGTTGTTGTCTGTGGTGAATAACTGCTGCTGTGCTTGGCCCGCCCGCTTCGCCGCGCTCTTCTGTCACACATACTACACAAAATACCGTACGTTGGTGCACGTACCATATTCGCACTCAACGCCTACGGCCTGCCCTGTCCTGCCCCATTGCGCAACGTCACGCGTTTCGTTCCATTCTGATGTGTATGTCTGTCTGTCTGTGGCTGGACTGCGCTTTGGTCTGTGTTCTACGCTTTGTCAACACGTATCCGTTTCGTGTTGCGGACCTATGTCTGTGTGGTTGTCTGTCTGTCGATCTGTCGGTCCGTACGTACGTCCGTCGGTCGATCGGTCACTTGCTTCCAACGGAAACCAAAACCAACCAACCAAACAATCAACTGACGCCGTCGCGATGACCTGCTAACATCGTTGGTTGGCTGGTCATCAAATATAGAGAGTGAACGAAGGTGGACCTTTACAGGTGGTCGTGATAACGGGAGCTGCTGTCGGCGGCTAAACATTACACCTGTTGTCTCTCGTGGACATGGCATTGTCGACTTCAAGCAACGGCAGACAGAGACGGACAACGCGTGACGTTTTGGCAGCGTCGATGTTCGAGCAGGTTGAAAAGGAAGCGACACATCTAGCAGAGGCTAAAACAACTACAACTGTTATCACTAGCTACTGCTGCTGCGGATGCCACTACAAAATGATAACTACCACAATTACTACTAGTATTACTACAACATAGAACGCGATAGAAGCTCGCGTAGCGTCCGCCTTTGTCATTGGAGTAACAAACATTGAACACAAGCCAGAGTCATGACACAAGGAATAAACTGACTGAAAGAGAGAGAGAGAATAATAGCTATAATAATGAAATATATATATATATATATATATATATATATATATATATACCTATTGCAAAGGCGTATGGATGCAAGATATGGCCAGATATGATAAGATAAAAACACAGTGAAAACAACGTCTCGGGAGGCGGGGATGCTACAAAACAGGATTCTATAGGAAGTGATGATGTTCATTCTCGGCCAGATGATGTTCACACACAATGGCGGCGCATAAACATATGTATTCATATTGAAAAGCTACGAAAGTAAGAAAAGCGAGATAAGCGATCATGATGAGGATTCAATAAAGCGAGACCCCGGAGCCAATCGGCATCGGTGTGTCTCGTAAGACCGTCGGATTTGAATGGCTAAATCGAGTAGAGAGTTAAAAGAGAGAAGATATCCAACAGCCAATCCGGTTCCTCCTCCTGCGCAACGAGCAGCTCCACTCTGTGCAGCTTGCTTGTTTAGTTGCGACAGCGAAGCCACAAATTGCGTAGCTTGTTATATATATATATATATATCGATGTTAGATGTACATAAGAATTAAGTGTATGCCGAACGGTATAGACGAAATGCCAGTCAGTCACTGAGTCAGTTATCGAGCGATGGAGTAAGTAATTAGGTGGCTGGTTTATTGGATCCGGGATGGAACGGTGAAAGAAAAGCAAACCTATCGTGTCTGCCTGTCTGTCTGTCCAGCCAGCCAGCTAGTCAGTCAGTCAATCAATCAATCAAGAGAATGAAACAAATAAATAAAGAAAGAACTAGACTTTATTTAGTCAGAGCTTTGGTCTTCTGCGAACGGTGACGGCAACAGTGATGACACTCGTCATTCGTTCGTGACGACAAAGCAGCAGAGAAAAACGATACGAACCGAGGCAAAAAGATGATCCGAAGGTGACGAAGTGAACTATAACGAAATGGGACAACTACGAGCAGCAACAGCGGTTCGTTCAACAGAGTTTGGTGGTGATGAATATACATAAATATATATATATATATATACATCATTAAAGATATATATATATATAGGGAGAGGGTGATTGATAGACGAGTGTGGCATGATTGTTTCGTGTGTGTATATAAACTGACTAAGTAGAAATAAAACTATGAAGAAAAGGAAGATGAAGCAGAATAGATGAAATGGAGATGAACGTTATATATATATATATATATATATATATATAGCGTCCTGTGTCGGTCAAACACAGGACGAAGCAGAAGGGTCAGAAGAGAGAGAAAGAAAAGAAAAGAAAGCGAGCGGGATGGGTGAGAGAAAGGTAATGGGTGAGTCAGAGATAAAATAGTTACCGAAGAAATTCCAGGTTGGTTTGTTATAACGTCAAGGAGGAACGAATCGAAGGGAAGACAAGGCGAGGCAAGGATCAGTTATGGCTACAAAACCTAATACGGCCATATCTGATACCAACGTTCGCAGCAGAAATAGGAATCAGAACGTCAGGGGAATGGCCATAAATACTGTTGTTGTTGTTGTTTATTAATTACTTGGCACATATGAGTTCGTAGTGAGAACTGACTGACGCCCTAAGAAAAGCGGTATTCAACCGATTAAATCATCTGATCCGCAAAAAACAAAACACCTCGTGAATTTACTTGTGGTTTATCGCTTAGTGACTTTCATTTTTTTGTGTTCACTAACAGAAATATCTACAAAGAAATGGCAACAGTCCGTAAATGTACTATTTTCAAATTGAGGCAAAGGGTTAATACAGGGTTCATCGCTGGACTGTTTTCTGAGTACTGGTATGAATGCGTGTAATGTTAGCCGGGGTGTGAATACGTCAACGAGGCCGTGTCATGAAAGCCGTTTGAGACTCACTCGAAACAGGATGCTGGTTAAAGACGATGGATCGCGGCAGCTAGAGAAAAAAAATCAACTGCGATACAGTGATGATCAATTATGAGGATCATTGTTATTATTATTATTATTATTATTATACATGACGATAGTTATAACAGTTACTAATGATATTCTAACTAAAGCAGGAGGTGTCGTTGGAGTATAGGTTGGATATTACAACATTGACACATATAATAATTATATAAGAGACGGTGAAGCACTAATTCTGAACGTGTCAATTTCAAAGCAATTTCTCTATTTTGTTCGTTTGCAAAAAAGGAGTAAATGTCATCTCGAAATGTTAGATGTCTGTGTAACGTGGGCGCCAAGGACGGACAGTCGATACATGCAACATAACACAGCAACCCACTCGTTGGTCTATATATATATATATCCGTTAGCCCGTTATCTGCAATAGGTTTATAGACAGAGTTCTGATGTGCCGCCGACAACAACTCGCAACGACAGCTTCATCAATTCGGGCCGAGTTCTCCCCTCTGCTAACTGGCTAAGGAGAGAAAAAAAGGAGACGAGATGACGATGGACAAAACAACAAAACGATATCAAACACAACAAACAACGAACTACCACTTCTACTACCAGTTATTCTCTGATTATTCAAATCTGACCGCCACCAACACGATTTCACCGTGACACCGCCAAAGCTACTTGGAAGAAATAGCACACAAAGAGACCACAGCACTTATCTTACCCCACAGTCACTCGCCCATACACGTCTAAAAAGTGTCCTTCATTGAAAACAACATTGAACGATTCACGACACGACAGCGTAAAAGCCAGGTGGCAAAAAAGAGAGAAAGAGAATCAACAGATGACAGCAGCGCATCGCATAAACGAATATAATTCTAGCTAGAGTGTATGATCGGCCTCAAGTTGGCGAACTCGACGTCGATGCTGGGGTGAATACAAGTAGCGATCGACGTCGTTTGAGACACGCAAGAAAAAAGGACGCCACAAAAGATTGGATTCGGAATAGATCCCACAAGACCGAGGTGAATTAGGGGTGCTCGAGGATGCCGGGCGGTGAAGGAGAGTGCTCTGAAATCCCAGACCTCGGAGAGAGTAACGGAGAGCTTGGTCTAGGTGATCACGTAAAGTAACACCATCACACTATCGTAACGAAACTGGCTATGGGTAAACGATAAAAAAAACACACTGTCTGAAACCTCGGTTGTGACATCGCTTTAGTTCCCGCTTTAGAATGAATAACGAAAAGAAGAGAATGAAGGTTAACTAAAACAAGATGCTACAACATGCGCTGACACCACGTTGACACAGAAAGAGGAAAAAAGAAAGCCTGATGAAAAGATCAGCGGACATGAAGGCGATAATGGTAGACGAAGATGGATGACTTGCTACCATTTTTCGTATGATACGGGTTCGATGTAACATTTCGTCTTGGTTTCGACTGGAGCGTCGGATTTGTATCGAAGACTTATCAACTTTTAGATCTACAGCTAAATAGCTCAGTTGGTGGACACTTTTGGCCTCTTGAATGATCTAGTCCTAATAGTTTACAAAGCTCAAAAAGGCACTGAAGTCAATAATAATAATAATTAGAACAACACAAACGATGGGCCTCTTCTCCAGATTTCACCAATCCTCTGACCACGCTGGACATCAGTGTGTCTAGTGTTTTAACTAAAAATGTGTATGATCTTAACGCCAAACTACATTACAATGGTTGAGAAGAGAGAGTGCGAGAGCGAGAGAATAATTTTCACGTGAATTTGTCCCAGCGTCCATGTCTCTGTAAGAATAGATTTCAACTCGTGAAGGACATAAAATTACTGTACCGTACTCTCTCTCTCTCTCCCTCTTGAGGATGCGTTCAACAGACGAACGTTTGCTAGTTTAATGTTATACACCATCACAGAGTCATCACCGATCTGATGAAGAAGTTGATGAACAAACTAAATCTGCGCCAACAAATCGGTCGCTCTCGTCGCGCCCACTAATGCTGTTGCCATTGATATTATAAATACACAGCTGTTGCGGGCGGATGAATTCGTGATGCGGATGTGAAGTCGACGAAACGGGGTCGAGGAAGACATCCCTACCCATACCGCACAGTTGATAGATTAAGAGTTGATTCACTGATTAATTAATTGATTTACTGACTAATTAATTAATCGGTCGTAATGAGTACACAACACTAAGGAATACTGGCTAGTAAAGCTTATTATTACTATCATAATATAGAGTGATTCGACATACGGCAAGAGGCATCACATACAATAACAGAAATAAACAGTTTTCGCCGAGAATGATACGAGAAGCAGAGAACAACGTGCAGGTTAAAATGCCTCATCTTTATTACTCTAATAATAAAATAAAGACAGCTAACAACGTTAAATAATAATAATTAGGAACAAGTCATGATGACGGCGATAATACTACTGCTACTGATGATATTAATAATGCGATTACTACTACTAATAATAATAATAATCATTGAATCAGTATCTCTCACATGAAAAAAATCGGACGATGGTGATAATCATGATACAATAAACACTTCGTTATTGATGAAAATGGCGATTGATGATAACAGCACTGCTGCTGATGACTTTAATAATAATAATGATGATAATGGCAGTGATTACTATAATCGGGCGACGAGAGCGGAGATAGTGGTGAGTGTCATTATTGTTATTGATTGACTGAATGATTTATCAGTGCAAATGATAACCGAGAGCAATCGGGCGAGACCGAATTCCTTTTTAATGATTGTTGATGATGATTAACGATCAGTGATGATAACTAATGATGATGATGATGAGGATAATTGACATGAAAAAAATGGTGAAGATGAAGACGACGATATAATTAAGAAAAATAATAATATTAATTCGTATTATGATAATAGGGCTTTGTATAGCAAGATATTATGTAATATATATATATATATATATATATATATATCTAATTGGCTAACTGTAGTCGGGATCGACAAATCGGTTGTTTAACATTTTATTTTATGTCGTTTTCTGTTAGTTATTCGTAAAGAGCACTTCGTTCCCAAGGTAGAAAGAAACCGTCTTTGCCTAACAGCGTGCCGAGGAGTGGAGTACAAGATCCTACACGAACCACGCAATTGATAGGTAATTTATGGTGTGGACGAGGTGCCCTTGAAGATACACGAATAGAGAGAGAGAGAGAGGATATCAATCATTTTCATTAACCGCCTCGACGATATTGTGTGGGTTCCCCCAATTATATATATATATATAATGACGATGCCGGGTGATGATGATACCATGACGAAGTTGATGGTGAGCTGATGGACGAAAAAGGAGGACAAACACAAAAAAGCAAAAATGATGTTAATGGCCATGCAGGATACATGATGATGATGCTATTACAGAAAATGCTAACAGTGATCATGTTAACTATAATAAGAATTAATATAATTATTACTATGTCAATGTTTGACCAGGAGAGAGAGAAGTGAGAGAGAGAGAGAGATCTACGGAAGGGAAGATATAGGCAAGGTCACAGTGTGAACGTTGAAATTAACCGCGATACTGTTGATAAATGATTGACAATATTGGTTCTGCACTGGACGACGACGACGAATTGGACCTCTGGACACTTATTGATTGATTGAGATTCGTTGTTACTAACTAACAGTCGTAATTGATTATACAGATGATGATGATGATGATGAACGTGATAAATTAGAGTCAGAGTTTTGGCCGGCATCGCCTCCTTTACTTCCTCAATCACATTGCATACAAAAAATAATAATAATAAAAACTAAACAAACGTACGATACATAAAACCAATACACACACACATACATACACAAATCTAACTAACCATTATATATATATATAATACTGACATCATTGAAATGATTATAATATCGATGATGATGATAATAATAATAATAATAACGACATGATGATTACGATGTTAATGACAATATAAAGATAATTACTCTATTCATTCACACTATGCCAATGTACAAAGCGGCCGCTCGACGCGACTGCGAAAGTCTGCCGAATTCACCCTGGACATTTTATCGGAGTCAGTCGCCCCAAGTCAGAAAGTCCCTTCATGTACTCATCTCTCTTGTCTATCTCAATTTGTTCAGCACTTCACTCTTCGCGATGTCGTTGAAGCCGATTGAAAGCGACACTACGGAGCTATCAACGGATGAAAATATGAACGGCGGGTGTCAGCGAACTTGCAAGCGTACACCCTATCATCCCCTATGACATCCCCGAGAATAATAATGTTTCCGTTTCAATTTCAAGCGAACATTCGACGTAGGAGGACGACGTTGTCGTCTCTGTTATCGTTGATATTGGTTCTTCCCACTATAATCGATGCTTTAATGATTATGTTGATGAACACGACGATCACTGACTCTCGACCTCTAATTACGATTCTCTCTTTCCCGATCGCCAATCTATCCGGAATCTCTTACCGTATCTGTGTATCTACTTACCACTCGAATACCATTATCTGACCGTATTAGTATTATTATTATTATGACAATTATTGCAACTGTTCAATGTACTCTAGCTAGAACGACGACCGCGTGCCTTCAATGCGCAAATACCATAGAAGAAATAAAACGAATTAGTACTGTTCATATCATTCGCAGTGTAACAATATGATGACCCGAGACGACAATATATTATTGGTTGCTAATAATACGACAGCAGGAAGGACAAGGGAAGGACGTAATAATAAAAACATTGTATTGGGCACACATTCTATTATTATATAATAATAGTTATCAGCAGAAGTCGGTCGAACGGTTGCCGGCCCGTCGAGGACTCCGCTAATGGCTGACTGGAGCGTCTCGATGGGAAACCCACCTCTCATCCCTCGGCGGCGGCGGCGGCGGCGGCGGCGGCCGGGGACAGGTTGGGTAAGAGTCTCAAACTCTCAAAGTCATTAGATAGTTGTAACAAACAGCTGACGATGATAATAAAACAATGGCGGCGGCGGCAGCGGCGACGGCGACGGTATCATCATCAACAGCAGTAGCAGCAATAACAACAACGTTAGCTGGCGACAACGGTAACCTCCACAACAAATGGCTGTGACGAAGCATTAAGCATGTTAGTAGTAAATGTTCGAAAGGCTGAGAGAGCGATTGAGGATCGTCCAGGAACAAATTCTCACTCTATTAGTTATTGGTTAGCCTTTCTATAATTAGCGTCTCTCTCGTTTGATTATTATCTCACTTACTTTGTTCGTTCTCGATCGTTCGAACTACGGGAGTTATTGAGTAAAATAATTTCTCCGTAAACATGTCGATTACCGTGGACGGAGCGTGATATTTGGCGGCTTCATTGTTGTTGTTGACGGTGTTGTCCTTGTGGGACAGTGTCCTTGCTCCTGATATTCTTGTTGTTGTTGTTGTTGTTGCACTTGCTGCTGTAGTCGTTTAGGTGACGGTGAAAATAAGCGTTATTCTGATGAATGATCAAATGATGAATGATGATGATGATGATCGAGCTTGATGATAGCATTCGGTCGTGGAAGACGCGACTGAGCACCGGAATCAACCAGCGGGAAGGGTACGCTTATATGATGAAAGTGCTACTGCTGATGCCCAGGGGGCCGCTCGTGCCACTCACCGTTAAAATATTACGGACTATAAGTTGCGAGCACAATAAAAGCGTTACTCTGCGAGCGAGCTGCCGAGGCCGCAATGCATACGTAAACAAATCAAACATTACAGGGCATCTACTATATTCTCTCTCTCTCTCTCTCTTTCTGTCTCTCTCCCCGCCAACGACACCAGCAGTGATACAGGAACAGCCATCGAGACGAGACGATGTCAGCGGGAATCGACCGTAATCCAGTATTAACTGACTGAGATACAAACACAAGAAGAAATCGCTATACAGTCGAAGGCGGCGCACCCATGAATACAAAGAGACAGAGACAAGACAACTAGACATGATCGTTCTCATACGAAATACACACAAACACACACACACACACACTCGTGGAAGTGTAATTGTGAGTGCCCACATTGAGCAAAGCAGAATGAGTAAAAAGGCGCTGAAAAGATGACCGCAACTTGTTCGATCATTTGACACGAGCGGCCGAACCTCGACCACTTCGGCATCGGGAACTGGGGTTGATTCAATAGACGGGCGCGCCGCCCGCCGTTGGGAACCGCTATCGATGTAGATGGCCGACTGCCGGCGACTGCGTATAACCGGAAATATATACGCACTCCCTCTCTCTTATATCTAATCGATTTAATACTACCACTACCACTACTACTATTAATGCCAATAATAATTAATAATACCACTAATAATCATAATGATGATAATGCTGACGATAGTGGTGATGACGATATGTCAGCAACAGAAGCAGAGCTGATCGCCCGTGCGGGCGTGCACATTCGCAAAATCCAGCCCGCGATATTCTGCAATTATGTTAGAAATTGCAGACGAGTGGAAGCAACACAACACCGACAGACAGATAGAAAGAGAGAGAGAGAGAGAGAAACAGCAAAAAAGCTATGATAATTAGTTATCTAAAAACATGATATATTATATATATATATATATATAGTATAAATAGTCAACATAACAAACGAGAGCGAGAAAGAGAACACGTGGAAAATGATACAGAATACATTAAGAATAATAACAGTACTAATACCAAATAATAAAAATACTAATAATAATAATAATTATTATTATTATGATGATGATAATAGAAAATGAGAAAAACGAAATCGACCGATAGAGGAAGCGGAGATAGCCAGGATGATGATGATGGTGGTGACGATAAGAGATAACAAACTCCCATTGAAAAGAAAACAAAGCTGCTCTCAGTGGGGCCAGCTGGCTGGCTGGCATTGTTAGACCCAGTTAAGAGTTGATAAATGATAATAGTAATAATAATATTAAGAAATACCAAAACTAACTATAGCTGCGTAGGGGAATGAATATATATTGTCACTTTTGTCGTTGAGACCGGTGTGCAGCAGGGCCGGTGCAGCAACGTTGAATGAGAAAGCGATATGAAGACCGACGCAACACAAATAGCTGAGCTGTGAACTGTCTAAGCACTGGTAACATGTGCGATTGTCTTCGCGCGTGCGCGAGCGAGCGAAAATCAGTAGATAGAACGAACAGACAAGAAGAGAAGCTCGTCACTGCGAAAATGAGAAACTAATGAATCATCAATAAGTGAACCGCGTATCCGTCTCGGCCCCGGCATAGTTCACTGGCCGCATTTAACCAACGAAATAATGGAAACGAGAAGGCGAATCATAAACGAATGAGAAGATCACTTTGAATCATTATCAATATAATCAAACTCACCCTTCGTAGACGAAAACAAACAACACTATCCCTACCATTAATCCTTTACCAATTCATACATCATACTAATAATAATAATAATAATAATAATACTACAACTACTACTTCTACGTAATGACGGTAACATTGTTCTGTTGAGAATGAAACACATGGAAAACAAAATCGAATGAAATAGCAACAAAGTCACACTGTGTGTCTCTCTCCTAACAGAAAGAGACAGCTCGGGGGGAGCAGAGAATAAGAAAAATTGGCTTCGTATTATAAAGTAACAACCGAAATATTTAGATCATTCAGTAGAACAAACATCTGAGAAGTGGACAAAACGAACGATGCAAAAATGTAAATATTTGCAGATATATTTATTGCCGGATTAATATCAGCGAAGATAAACTGATCCAAGTAAAAGGGGCATAGAAAGCACGGACTCTTGCTTGCTATTTCATTCGTTATCATTTTTAGGCAACTTCTAACGTAACTGATCAATGAAAGCAAATAGACTGGGTACATATGTATGGAAGGCATTTGAGACGTAACAGAACATAAGACTCAATCCGCAAATGACAGCAGAATACACATTTGCTATATATATATATATATTCACCACTGCGCTCCCTCCAAACAACTCCTGTGAACAAACTCCTCCTTCCTGCCATTTTGTACCCGTGGCTCGTTATAGGTTGAATATAACGTTGATTAGCCCGGGGTTTGCATGGAATTCGTAGACCGCCAGCCACTAGTTGAACAACAATTGCGAATCCACTGACACCTTCAGTTTCGGTTGTTTGATGATAGTCGCTTTCCGTTACCATGGAAGCCCCAGCGACAAACAATAAACCTAACAGGCCTCCACCATTTCCAATGGTGGACGACCACGATTCCGAATCGATAAGCCTGTTTTGAAAGACTCTGTAAGTGCAAAAAAAATCTATAAGCGTCGCAGGACGTGGGAATTCATATAACGGAATGATTCCAAACATTCTCATACGATGACAATATAAACAGAAGCTGGTGATGTTTTTTTTAATTGAAACATCAGTACAATAAGAATCGATTCACCGATATCTATTATTCTCCTTCGTCTTCTTTATGAGCCGCTGCTGGAGCATTCACCTGTGAGAACCAACCGGAATCGTTTACGAACAAAAACAATAATACCTTCCTACTTCAGTCGCGCAACATTTAGCATCGGCAATCCATTTACTTACACGCTGCTCGAGCGAAACGAATAGGAACATCTTGCAAAATAGCTCTACTGGTAATTTGTTAGTGATAATAATAATAATAATAATAATAATTATTATTATTATTATTATAAAGCTAGAATGGTTTATTACCAGGGTTATTACATTTGAGTTAGATACTCGTAGCGTTATAACACCAACCACGATAAAGCTTTAGACTGTTATATTAATAACGATAATTAGTATTAATTTGTATGAATGTACCAATTATATTATGAAGATAATTTAAATGTTTTAATGCCAGACGGATTGATATTAACTTTATAATGAGACGAATGACGATGATTATATTAGGACATACACTTCAAAATTTCGCCTCTTTAAATGACAATAACTTTTGAACTAAATGAGGTAGAACAAAGATTTTTTGGTATGAGTTAGAGGTACTCTCCAGCTTTATTGACACACCGATTCCAGCGCTCTGGGAGTTTTGAAATAGCCAAATATTTACCATTTGCATTTCCATATATAATTTCGTTATCTATTGCTTTTGCGAGTAAGTCGACGGTTGCATATGAAACCCCACCTATTGCCCTTTTTAATGCATGGAAACAACCATAATCACACGGGCTTAAATCAGGAGAATATGGGGGTTGATGCCATCGCTCAATATTGTTCTCCTCCATCCAGGCCGTAATTTCAGCAGTGCAGTGAGGTTTTGCGTTGTCGTCGAGTAACGACACTCGGTGCTGTCGATCCCCACGCCATTTGTTCATCAATCCTTTCAAGAAGCCGAGATATCGGGGAGCATTGAGTTTTTCGTTTGCCGCCAATATTTCATAATAGCAAACACCCTTGATATCCAGAGCGAGTATCATCAACACCTTTCGTCCGAATCTATCTGGCACTGCCACAGACGTTGCCGCTTCACCTTGTCGGAGCCACTGTTTTGCTTGGTCCTTCTCAGGGGGTCTATCCAGGCTAACCCATGTCTCGTCTATCGACACGGTGTGCTCTAAGCGACTGGTTTGTTGCGTATAAGTCTTCAAATTAAATGTCGAACACTCCACACGCATTTTCATTTGGTCAGCACTCAGTTTATGGAAAACCCATTTTTCATTGATTTTCTTCTTCTTCAGTATATTGGTGATAATTTTATAACACGTCGTACGAAGAATCAAAGTTTCAGCCGACAATGACCCCGTGGACCAAGCTCTACTTTGCTCAAAAGCTGCCTTGATTCTTTCAATCCGTTCGTCCCTTGTCGCGCCTGATTTCTGGTCCCCTCCTCGGTGGTCATCGGTGTCCAAATTTCCACTGTTAAATCGCTTGCACCAATTTTGCACCGTTCGCAGGCATAAGGCAGACCTACCGTACACCTTCACTAATTGTCGATGGATTTCAGCTGGAGGGTATTTTTGGAGAAACAAAAACTAGATGTTTTCCCGTTGATTTTTGGGGGAATTTGAACTTTCTGCTGCAGTGTCCATCTTTCTGATCGTATCGAAACCACTCAGTGTTCGAAAGAAAGCCACGTTCCTGCCGCGTGCCCACTCCAAAAATGAACGCATTGTGTAGCGTAGTTCGGGCTGTGCGCCATTCGAAAGGCGCGAAATTTTGAAGTGTATGTCCTAATAGCGACGCTAATAACAAAACGACCCATCATTTAAATGTTAATCTGGTTAATCTATTTGATTGATTGATTGATTTTGTACTATATAGAATAGACACACACACACATACACACATTATGGAGCAGTGACAGGAAACTGTCAAAACGTAGCAGCAATCTAACCGAAATGAGGACTGACTGGCGAAGGTATTCGTTCAACTGATCACTGCATTATTGAACGGTATTATTATTATTATCATTATTATTCTTCTTAGTGTATTATGAGCTCGGTCGCACGGCAGCAAGTCAGCTATACAGTAATACGATAATTAACCAACTAACTAACTAACTAACAATAATGATAATACAAGAATAAAACTAGATGCGTACAAGATTTGGTGCGTTAGACACCGGCCCCATTATGCTCTATCGTGAGGGCGCTGTTTGTCGGACGCCCAGCACCTCAAAGTATGAAACCTTACAAACAAATGTGTCAGATGTGTTAAGGTGTTGATGGTCGATGAAAATAATGACTGACGTGGAAGAAGAATCTAGGGCAAAGCGCAAAGCGATTGAAGCGAGTTAGTAATAATAGTAGTAGTAGTATTAGTACAGACTTCGTTTGTTAACAGCGCAACGGTTGACGCCAAGGCGTCCCAAGCAAAGGCATTTCCGCTGTTGTCGCATTATCCTATCGCGTCATTATTGAATCATGTGAAATCATAATTGTTGTTGTTGTTGTTGATGATTTTTCTCTACCCCAAAACCCCCAACCCTCTGCCCTTCCCCGCGACCGCAATTTTTTTCTCCTACCAAAATAAAACAACTCTATCTACTATACTACTGCCTCGAGCTACCAGACGAAGCGACGAAGTATGTTGATATAAATTAATACTATCAATATAATGATACATACGCTAAATACGATGACAACAACAACAACATATGCGCCCAAATCGTCAAAACATTGCGCGTTGCAAGTGCACATGCAAAGACACTTAAAACACAACACACACAAAATCAGCAGAAAACAAAGGCACGCAAACGACACACTGCAGCTAACAAGGAGGCGACCCGCTGAAAACTGAATAAGGAAAATAAACAGACGGGAGCGATGAAAGGTAGAGAAACAAGAGAAGATTGATTGTACCCAACAACAACAACAACAACGACAACACGACCTCTCTCGTGTTATTCAAATCTGATCGGAACCTGATCAGAAAGTTCCACGTGAAAGTAGCCACTTCTACTACAGCTCACAACTACAACTGCTACTAGAACAACCACATGTATCATGATACGATATATATATATATATATATATATATATATATATATATATACTAATTCTACAGTTAGAATTACGACCACAGCCACCACATTACAACACCAGTGTACTGATAGTTGCCATACACTACTCTACCACAATCCAGCGTATACTCTTATGAACTTGTTTATTACTATTGTTTATCAATCAGTCGATCAATCCAATATATGGATTGTATTGATTTATTAATCATCAAAGCAAGCAAGCAATGATTGATCGAGTGATCGTCGCCCTCCTGAGTGAACTACATATTGTGGCCCCGCAGGGGAAGACGTTTGCACGCGTCGACCGACGCCGACTCAAGCATGAAGTCAACCCTTGTAGTGGGGATAGCGTGCGCTGGCCATTGAGATCTCTGTTGCAATGGCAAATGTGTTCGGAGGAGGCACGACAAAGTCCTACTATATCTCAGATCTATACCTATGATTGATTCTATTATTGATTAATCATCTATCTCTTAATCTCCCGAGCAACGAGTTCAGCTAACACTGACCCATCCAATTCAGCGACTTCGAGCGTCTCCGTCAGTTGCCAGAGACACTCCGAATTTCAGATTGCCCAAAGTCCTTTCGTCGAGACAGAGAGAGAGCGCGAGAAAGAGAAACAACACTACTACGATTATTGTTATTATTCTAATTATTATAATAATTAATAACGGAGAAGCTAGCGCAGTTTTCCCGATGGCGATGCCCATTATAATCGGAGCTGGACAGACCTTGATGAATACTGCAGACTAATGAGAGCTGACCGTTTTGCACTAGGTTTACCTAACGATGACGTATTTTAGGTGAAGATGAAGGGGATGTATCGTATATCTATGATAATCAAGTGGTCGCAAGTGAATATCACGTGTGCTATTCTATCTACACATGAGAAACCACCACCACCATCACCACTCACTCACTCCCTTACTTACTTATTTGCCTCTGTACAGCTTCTGTGTGGTTCAGACGCCGGCTCGTATCGCGTGGTCCACGTACCGACAGAAACTGGCTGACAAAGTGCTTCTTCACATGGGTTCGTCGGGGAGGCCAGATGGCCAGACGGTCTTCCCGCCATACCCACAATAGGGAGGGCTAATGCAACTAATGGGTCTCACTGAAACACAGCAATGAAGCGAGCCGACCGGCCGGCCACTAGCGTGGTGACAGCGGTGACTCGATCATACTGTGAATGCGTTGTGAAATCGAATGAAACTACTGGCGCAAACGACGGTCAGCAGAAAATCCGGTCCGATTTCTGGCAGCCTCGGGTGCTCCGTCCTTGTTGTTGCTATCCACCAATCTATTATGATTAATAATCTCTAAACTACTAGCCTTCAGTAAGTCGAAAAACATCAAGCTAACCCCCAGTTGAATAAACGTGCAAAGCACCGTACTTTGTGTTCTTTGCACGATCTGTGATTTTGGCTCTCCCGCGCCGATAACAGCGGTTATAAACCTAAACAATTGTAAAACTAATAAGACAAGAGCAAGATGGTGAGAGAGGCGATGAGACGATTCGAACCAACTTGAAAAGTGATTGAATAACTAACTGAAGCTAGAAAGAAAAACAACACAAGATATGAATGGCCACCGTTGGCTTTCCTGCACCAAACGTTTATCCGAACCTGACTATATTGCAGTTACAAGTATAATATTAAACATGATACTTATTATGATCATTTAGAAAATAGTTATTTTAGAACAAAATAAATCAATCATATATCGAATCTTGTTGAATAATTATTAATTAAATTCACCTTATTTTTGGTACGCTGAGCAGCTTTGAAGCTACCCACCTGATGTTTCGAGACCTCCACACAGAGGCATTCACTGATTACTCACCCGGCTTTCCCAACGAACATAAATAAATGCATATATTAGATCTGACCCTCACGGCGGGGGCACTATTAACTGTAGCAGAATCTCGCTCACTGACATTATATCGGCGACTCGATGTGGGCCTGTTTCAAGGGACGATCGACCGCGGTGAAGGTTGAGGCCAAGTTCAGAGTAAATGACATTTGACCACATTTGCTCGTTGAATGAAGGCCGACTCACGTACCTCAATAGTCTGCAAACTTTAACAAGCGCAAAGTGAAGTAGTGAATTACTCTCTCTCTCTCTTTGCGTCCTTTTGTTCGCGTAAATTTTGACTGTAAAGCTGGTCAATATGGTTACCCTTAAATTTTGGTATCTAACAAATAGAATAAAAAAAAGGAGCAATGACAGGTGGACTTATACATTCAGGCT
This sequence comes from Stratiolaelaps scimitus, assembly GCA_019614645.1. NCBI lineage: Eukaryota > Metazoa > Arthropoda > Arachnida > Mesostigmata > Laelapidae > Stratiolaelaps > Stratiolaelaps scimitus. Next base: position 41,717 of record JABWDB010000099.1, on the reverse strand, counting down.
TCGGCCCGCGGTCGCTTCGAACTAGAGTAGAGTGGTGAAAATACACCTGCGCGTGAGACCTCGGCATCAACCTCTTAAAAATAAAGAACCAATAGTGAGGTACCGTTTGACAATAGTATCATCAATGAACAAAACTGACAGCAATCACTTATTTATTGCTTGCTCCTGTGTCAGCTTCATCGACGTCGATCGTCGGTCCCACAATCGCATGTCACCGCATGTGATCCACCAACCAACGACCGTTGCGCTCCCGAGAGTAGGGACTCGCCTCCGGCTCATCCAGGACCCCCAACCAACTCCCATTCTGTCATTTGAAAGTATTACATTATATTCCCGTTTCGTGTGTCTGATATATGACGACCTGGTCGGTCATTCGTTTCGTTCAGCTACGGTTTCCCGTCGTCGTCTAGTCCGACAAACCTCGTTAAACATGTGCAAATTTACATGAATGAGGTTGTTGCTATAAAGGCGTCGCCGTTTGGTATATAGTATTGCCAACGTTTATGTCCGCTAAGTGCATAAGGGCAGATGGTGATTGATGGCAAATGCACAACTCGGTGTTAACGCCAGTTAAAGTCAGCTCGCTAATGGGGCTTCGCAATCGGCTGGGGGAGGGGGGTCCTCGATACTTTTTCTCCCAGGAGCAGACGTGGTCCAGAAAACGACTAAAGTGAGATTAGAAGGGCGATGATTCGAGCGAGAGTTGTGACAACTATGCCCCCGCCAAATCGGAACATGAACGAAGAAAATGAACCACATTAACTAAGCAGCAAAAAAAACGACTTAAAGAGTGTGAGCACTCACTAAAGGAGAACGGATAGGGAGAAATAAAAAAGAAAAAGAAATGACTATCTCATTAACACAGATGGTATCAATGGTATTAGTAACATGTAACCGACAACTACAGTGCTTTGACTGACCAATAACCTGCTTCTATCACGACCAACCTTTTTATCATTCCAAGTAACTAATTCACTCACAATATACAAACATATATCAATACTAAACTTTCCCAAATATATTATTAGACTAATTTCAGCAGTAATCCAAGCCCCTGAGACATACACTACTACAGGGTGTAGGAAGTGAAACAATGTCAAATATAATTAATTCGGCTCAAAACAAAACACCCAGACTAACTAACACGAGTGGCGCGAATAATAAATAACTTAACACATCTGTTAAAATTACAGCTACTGCGGCCCAACTCGGTCGGCCCAGTGCCTAACTGGGGATGGTATTAATTCACATTCAAATAAGACTATGGGAGAATACACATGAGAAGTAAAACAGACACATATATATAAATTCATTAGATAATTGTTCAGCTCCCAACACTTCTTTGGTTTTGGTGTTTCAAAGCGCCAGGATGACTGGACAAAGCAAAATATGATCTTTGAGAGTTGGTCCTGCTAACAATATTTCAGGCTCAAACACAAAGAGAAGAATATGGCTTCAGAGAGGGGAACATTCGATCATACTAATTTCGACTTGTGATCTAAGCGAGCCTTAATAACCAAAAACAACATAGCCTGAAATTTGCGTCACCTAGAGCATGGACAGGGTCACCCACCTCAATTCTCATAGAACAACCACTCGAAAGCGACACAGTGGCGCAAGCAATAATAGCACAGGACACAATTAACACAAGTGACAGCGCACCGCTATTGTACCGATACAACACTAAATACTATCGCCACCACCGCCACAACGATTACCATCAAAATTGATTAACCTGACTCGAACACGGTAACACACTGAATAACAGTCATGATTTTAGGGATACTAGCAACAAATTAAGATTGCTATTATTAATGATACTAATAATAATACGATCGGCAAAAAATAAATACGGGCAAGACTAAATATTAATAATAACTGGTGATGATGATGATGAGCTCATAATTATGAATAATAATATTAAGATAGTATCTACCACTACTACTACTACTACTACCCTACCATTAACAGGATTGTACAACACGCAGACAATGCCCGTGACGGCGCAGGGTAAAATCAGTAGCGGCAGCATCCGCAAGGGAAGCTACTGGCACCCGAAGCCATTGATAGCTATTGCGATAGCCAGTAGTGATGAGTGCTCCTCCTGGGCATCTATCTATCTATCTATTATTATTATTACTCTACGATGACGGAAAGCGCATCAGAAGTTGCTCCTCGCCCGAAGACGTGTGCGTCTCGTATTGATTGATTGATTAATGATTGATGCGAATGGGAGGACGCACGGAACGCGGCAAACGAAAGAAACTAACACGTTGCCGGCGATGATGATACGATGGTGGAAAGTAGCAGTAGATATATATATATATATATATATATATATATATATATATTTAGAGAGAGAGAGAGAGAGCAAAAGAGAGAACGCTTGATGTATTATTATTATATTATTATGAGAGGGAGCGGGTTCACGGCAGCGTCCGGTGAACGAGTCTGAAACGCGAACGTGGTCTCGAAAACAAGGAAGTTATAGTACAGTCATACGAAACTCACACCACGGCGATGATGATGATGATAACACCAACAAAAGCGAGACAATAACACGAAAAGTTAAAAAAGAATTATACATCAACAACAACGGCAACAGGAAAAAAATAAACAAATGAATGAACGATCGAACGAACGATGAAAATGAGAGCAGCAGCAGCAGCAGACGACGACGACAAACATGTGACGACATAAAAAATGAAATGTTCCCCCTAACCGAAGCAGACGAGAAAAACTGAAGATGATGAACATGGACATGGGGGTGGGGATTAAGAGAAAAAATGATGGAGATGGGCGACAATTAATGAGTGTGCAAACATAGAACAGCGCGAATGGCCATAACATTTTTGTGTACAGCAAAACTCTTATTATTAAAGCGATAATGAATAATAAATGATAAATAATACATGCCAATACACCCTGTGTTATCACTTCCCGGAGTGATTGTGTGTATGTGCTTTTGTCTGGAAGGCGTGGGATGGAAGGGGTAGATGAAGATTAAAAAGGGGACAAGCATGGGCTAAGGGAGAGAATTGCATTTTTATTCGCTTCGTTAAGTGTCTCCAACGATACATTTGGGAGGTACGTATGCGTAAATGATGATTGATTGACACCTCCCGTGCAAGAGCAACCCTAGGCTTTGGGGGAATGGAGATGGCGACAAAAATTCGCTTGAAGGATTGCAACTCTGATTAGGATTAAGCGGGCGGCCCCGGGTGACCAAGGGAGAGCGGTGTAACTCTTTGTAGTTATTATATGATAGCTACTCGATCCCACAGGTGAGAAAAGTGAGAGGTCCAACCAGAGGTTGAGGCTCCCTTGAATAGTTTCTAGCGATTTCGCTCCTCCTCTTTTCCTTAAAAGAGGAGAGGGCTTCTAGTTGCGTAAAGTGTCTGGGTGGCTAATGCGCATCCCTTTGGGTGCGATTGATGTGGAAACCACCAACAGCACCACGATTTGTGATAGCCGGATCGAAACCCAGAAATGGAATATAATAAAAATTGCCCTGCCGTCATGTAGGTTTGCTGGAGAAAGCCCAGATTAGTCCAGGATGACAACAAATGGGAGGGATAAGGGGAGAGACAGCCACTGATAGCACCAAGGTTGATGGCGCACCCCTGGAGGGTGGGATGACGGAAGATTAGCGCTTCAACACCCGTTGGTTTGAAGTATTGCCTACGCCGTTCCAAACCAACTAGGGGTGGGGGGGGGAACACGGGTTTTAGTGAGTTTGAGAGTCTCACACTAGGTGGTGGCAAGAGGTGGCTGTTCTGTGTTCACGGCCATGTGCATTACGCGTTCCCGAAACCCCCCATAAAAAAAAAAAGGCCAGGATGACAATCCGCCGGGAAATAAAAGACCAAGGCCAACGAGGAAGAAGCCGTTGAATAATTCCTACCCCTGTGCACTTTCTGCCTGTCCTTTGAGTAACATAAAAATTGACTATCATAATTTTTTCTTAAAAATTATAATAGTCAATCTTTATGTTACTCAAACTTTATAAATGAACTTTATAAGATTGTTACTCAAATTTTATATAAAATTCGCCGTATAGAGTTTTAACGATGTCATGACATCATAACTAAGCTGTACCCTAATGCAGGTGTTGGCTAAGCAGACTGGCAATACTGTGCTGTGTACATAGACAATAAAAGACAAAGCGAGAACTTAGCCAATACTTAGATATATTTGTAAAAGGGAAACCAGTGCAGCAATCAGCTTTGCTATCGCAGCATCAGGATTCGAATGCCATTGCCATAGGGCGTGCAGGTAAGTATAATAGATTTCTCTTGAACCGGGTGGCAGTTATTGGTGGACAATATTTTTTAAGCACATGCGGACCATAAGCGATGAATTTGTCATAGTTTGTTTTTTTCTGTAGAAGGTCGACCGCAGGAAGCACAGGTACAAGTCATATATCTTTAAATAAATAACATTTTTAATTATTGTTCACGCTTTTCACACATATCGCTTGAAAAAAAATATATATATTATATATATATATATATGTCCATCGTTTTTCCGGCCTTCCTGCCTAGAATGCAGATAAGAAAGCTGGCAGCGTGTGAACTAGTCTGAACGTTCTGTAATTGTGAGGTAGAACTGTATCGCCGCTGTTAGTTATCAGTTGTTAGTTATTACGCTGTATAAAGTGGTCTTTTTTCCGCAAAAAACGGAACTTGAGCGTCGGAAAATGATCATAATTCAAGACCGTAGAACTTGATAATTTTCTATGAACTGCCTCACAATGGGTTCGGTGAAACAGAATATATTGGCAGATTATAGGCAGGCATTATTGATACGTTTGCCTTTTTATGGGCACACATCACTTAGCCCGCTCGAGTGAGGAAGTTGTCAGTGCCGCGCAATGTACGAGAGACCCTCCATACCAACATCTATATAAGCTTATGAGAACAAAATTGTTGAGCTCTCAGAGCGGGTAACAACACGGGTCTGGACTGTGAAGATACCACCTGTGGATAAAAGGTTTGACCTGATATGAAATATCCAGTTGATTGAACTAGGACTATAAAGCCTTTTAAACACCTTCGAACTGAATCAGCTGAATCGTTTATTCGGCTAATGGTCGATAGGTTGACACACTCTAAGGGAAGGGTGGTGCTGTTGAACATCGTCAACAGTTCCATAAGGGGGGCGGCCATGGTGTTGGCATGCATTAGGTTGACACACTCTGACGGTATACTGCTCCAATGCTTATTTACTCCACGGATTAACCTGGCCTCAACCAGCTGCAACGTGTCTGTGCGCTTTCTGAGCTAAGGTCTCCACAAAGTCGAATAATAATGATATTTAGGTACAACAAGACCCTTATAGAGTGCAACATAACAGTCGGTCTCCTTAACAATGAAGCATCTAGAAATCATATGACAAGTTAGCGAGGCTGAGCGGCCAACTTCGGAGATAACATTAATAAGTTTAGTAGAATACTACTATTAGTACTGCTACTCGGAGCCTTCACTTGCTATAGGCGTGAGCGTCTAGCCTCCCGATGACAGATAGACCTGAGCACACGTTCCCACAAAAAGTATTGTTAATCTAATTACGATTTAAATAAGGACATATATTTTATGTATGAGCTGTTGGAGTACAGTCACTCCGAAGTCGGTTATATTTCGATTTTATTTTCGGAGCAAACATGTCGGTGTAGGTGGAATGGCTGGCTGCCATCCATAATGGCCAGGATTGTCGACACCTGGAGACAGAACATTCGAGTCGTCTTCTATCATCATTCTTGCCTACTTAGTCTTTTTGGGCGTGCAGTGTTTCTTGATCAATGTCATTAGGCCCTCCTCGTCGTAACCTTCCACACAGTCCAACTCATGACCGTTCTGATAACAGCATACTTTTGGCACTGAGTCGATGTGCTTAGAGATTGCTGGAAGTTCATCAACGTCCACTGTGCAGAACTCATCTTGGTAAGAATCCGATTTTTGGTTGTAAAAAGGTGTTAATTGCTTGCAGTGTCTACAAGTCAGGCAATGGAACAACACTAATGAGACGGTCCCCGAGTGAATAATTTCGTTGAAGTGATGAGAATCATTGATCTTGTGCACAACGGTTTGGACAAGTCCTGAAATATAGATTAATTCACAGTGCATTGTATCCTATTTATTAGTTCGAATACAATGTATAGCTCAATAACGCATCTTACCTATTTGGAGTCTTAGAAATTCGTCACGACAATAGCAAGACAACAACTTTCTCCGATTTTCACGAACTCACACTGTTTTTTGCTGAAATGTGGATTCGAGCATTGCTATCAGTTTTGCTCTCGTTGACTCTTTGTCCGTTCATGTGTTTGTGCAATCCTCTGGACATTAAGTCAGCTTAGTAAGCCTGTAATTTCGCACTTCAAATCATGTCACGGCGAATTCTTGGCGGCTACAGCATTTCCATTCATCTATTGATAAGTTTCTCCATTTTCAGAGTCTTGAGCGATTCTACCAACTGGTAGAATCGAAATCAAAAAGTTTTCGCAGATGTCACCACAAACTCCGTCGGAAAATTATGCTGTCATGGAAAAAAATTGTAGCCTATTTTCCGCTTTCAGCCTTATGATGCACACAGATCTCAAAAAAATTAGTGAAATTGGATAGGATCTTTAGGGGCTAATAAGTATTCAATTCATTTCTCTCTCTCTCTATCTGTATATAAATGCAAAACAACGGTATTTAACGCACTGTAATACGTACCAAAGCAGACGACAGCCATAGGGAGAAGAACACGCTTCATAGCCAAAGACGTTCTCTTTGCGTTCACCTCAAAAGCAGGTTGTGAAATGTCTGCATAGCGATTAACTTCAATAGTTTCATCCCGTTCAGCTCATATAATAGCTATTGTCTGCGCCAGTCTGTTAAATATTTTCGGATACTAACTGCATTAAAGTGCTTTTGTTCATTGGAAGTTGGAACGTAATGACGGTGAAAAAATGAATAGTGACTATAAGCCACGTGAGGGTTGCTCTGACTATCAAATAGGTCCTGTAGGACAGCTCGCTTAGGTTAGGTTCCGTCGTATTCTCATGACCTTGCCCCGTGCTGGTAACTAGTCACAGAACACCTTACGCCTGAAATGCTCGTTGCTCAATCTTTACCTTGGGAGACATGACGAAAGTGTTTTGTTTTTTGTAGATAACCAGCGCTAACGAATGAGATGGCAGTTAGGAGCTCTGTTATGTCGAAATTAGTTTTGTATAATAGTCATCCTGAGTAAAGCTCACAACGAATTCACGCAGCCTAGTCATGTTTTAACGATTTCTTTAGTCGACTACTTAACAATATTTAGGGTTCTCACCTGTTATAATACATCAACAATGAATGCGGCCTAACGGGATCCCCTATTTGAAAATATATTCATTGGTAAATGGCTTGCAACATTGTTAGCTCGAAAACTTCTAGCCGAAACACTCCTTAGCAGTATACCTGTTTACACTTTGGTTCCTAGAATGGACATAGAAATTTATATTTTCCAATGCTTATTGTATGCACGTTTAAGGTGCGTAGGCGAACATCTTTACGAACCACTGGACAATGTTATTTAGCGATTATTTTGTGGTAGTTAATGATAAAAACTTGGTCTAAGTTTAAGCCATAAAAGTCTGGCGTAATGTTCGCTAGACACTATAATAAACATAAAATATTATTTAGCTGGAGTTGTAGTTTGCACTCATTTACATACAGCCTTACACGCGTCTACTTTTTTCTATGGAACACATATGGGTTCAGCTTTCAAATAAAATCTCATCGAGGTTAGCAGTGCAGCATTTAAAGCAAATACAATAGCTTCACAATATCTATCTATTTGTGAAATATATACGTTCTCTTATTTTTCGATATGGTCTGCAAAACGTGTCTATCCAATTCATGATGACTACCTTTGTCAACGCGGTGGCTTGGACGGCTAAGTCTCTGGCTGTCGGAAGCCAGAAGGCCCCGGGTTCGAGATCCGTTGCGTGATATATAAGAGAGCTAAAGCATTGTGAAATTGTAGCTCCTTTAATAAACCACTAAAGCTTTACCTTTATCTTTCAAAGGAGAGGAAATAGGATGAATTATTTTTGAGCTCTAATCGCTTTACTAAGGCCCTCTCCTTATCAAAGGCTGACTCGGACAGAAGATGTCCGGCCAGCGAGCAGGTGGTCCAGCTTCGGGAACAATGTCTAATCACGTCTCGGTGAACCCAGTAGGTAAATCGAACTGGCCATAAAACTGTTTTATGTAGAAGATCTCAGTTGGAATAATACTGATAATGATCCTGCCTAGATAAGGGCATCATTCGTTAGATGACAAATGATTGAATTATGAACACTTAGAAATGTTCAGCCAGTTCTATTGCTTGCCTGCTGGAACACACTGAGGTAAATAATATGATGTCATAGGGAAGCACCTCAGAATGGGTGAAGTCGTAAGTATTTGAACCAAATTCGTCTACTATATTCTGTTGGCCTGCCTCGAGCGGCCTGCCACAGAAATTGGCTAAACTATACGTCTCTGATTAAATCACACAATACATTTCTGTTTTATTAAGTCGTGGGAGTCATTTAATCTGTGATCTGAGAATCTTCAATTCACAAACGAGATATCAAATTTATACTGCCTTTGATTGAATGCGTTCTAGCTACATCTGATGATAGGCTAAACAAACAGGGTGCAGAAATACTTAGCTAAATAGCAATATCAATGAACTGTATTGTACTCTATTCCGTTTGAATCATCATATTTCTACTGTAAGCCAGCCCTGTAACATATATTGCACAGTTCGCGTGAGATGTTTAAAATAAAAAATATTATTCAGTATAGCGGTCGCTAGGCTATAAGTCACTTGGATTATAAAACAATGTTTTGCTGTTTCGAGTATCCAAAATCGTCCACCGAACGTTTTGTTTCTTCATAGCTGACCGTTAACTGTCTTCCTTCCAGGGCAGATCCGGCAATTGGTACCGTTCTTCCAGACGACTAATAAAAGACAACTTCAACACGACGCAATTTTTATTAGTCTCGCATTAGCTACGGTCGTCTACGAAGGGAGGCTCTGGATAGTCACCGAACAGCTTCCAAATTCAAAATGTGTAACACATGACGTGTGTTCTGCTATGGAAGAATTGTAGCATTGTTATAGTATTTCATTTGCGGTCTTCGACTCTCAACAAATATACTCGTGGTGGCTGTTCTAATCTTCTCCTACTTGTGTCTTATTTAAATAACGTTGGCGGTCGATGCTCCTCCGTCGTTTTCAAAATTTTCTTATTTGGAAGTTTCGAATTGGTTCGAAATTCACAGGTTTTTAAGTCTACACTTGAATAATGTCTTTTTTTTAAAATCAATTGAAGATACACTTAATAATAGCATTACTCAAGAGCAATCTGTGTACAAATGAAGTGGTGGTATTATGATAGATGGTTCTTGTTATTGCCATACTGTTAATAACAATGTTCATAATGTAACGCTTCTTGTATAAAATGGGGATTATTGTCGGTTACGTTAGATACTTAAATGTGAGAGTAAATGATCTAGTTTATTGTATATCTAGGGGTTGAGACAAATAGTCACCAGGTAATCTGGTATACTCTGCATTATGTGTGATTATACGTGTGTATGAATTTTACTACAGCTCTTTTCGGTCCTGTGGGGTGCGGGAGATTGTTTTCTTTTTCGATTCACATACACGAACTAACACTCAGAACCACAAACCAGCTGATTCCTCATCGTGGCTCCCCATCAAGACCAGAGTGGGTCGTGACAGTTCATTGTCATTTACACATTCGTACTTACCAAATGTATCGTTGGTAATATTTAATAAATATAATAATAACTAAAATTAAAGTCACCGTAGGATCTTTTCTGCCTAGGTATATTGAGCCTGATTCATCTCTTATACTTTCTAAAGTCATGATTTTTAACCTTTTGAATGGATTGAAGCCGAAATGGAGCATTTCGCAGGACGTGATTCTACAGATCCTTTATAAAAAATTCACTACTTTCCTAAGGCAGCCTCTTAAACTAGTTTTTGAAATGTCGTATTATGATGGACCTCTACCAGATCTATCCAAATTTGTACCCGATCTTGCAAAGTATTGTAACTTCCGTTGACAGGAAAGCAGATAAATAATACAAATATAGAACACCGATCGTCCGGTGTCTCAATACTCATTCGTTTGTATTATTCTCAACAAAGTTGGTATCTCATCTTTGAGTCTCTCTAAAGCCTCATGGACCGCGCCCAGCAACGCGTTGTAAAACCCTAATCCATTTGTATACAGCTGCAAAATATATGTGTCACGACTAAAATTTATGCATCAACTCGCGAAGGGCGCTGCACTTTTTTTTTAATCAAAAAAGCGCCTTCGATGGATCACTGCCTTCTCGTAAGAACTGTGAAAAACGCTGTGTATCCACAAACAAACCCTCAAAATGGCCCCAGCTTCAGATCTCGCCAGCCGTCCGTTAAAGTCGATGATGACAAAAGTCAATTGCTTCCAGCATCATTCAGTGTTTTCCAGGGAGGTTGGTCCACCTCATTGCTCTACACTATATTTACGTTGAACAACAGTCGTTACACTCTTTACATGATCTGTTTCTCACTATTTGTAATCTCCGATTTTTGATGAATAATAATAACTCGTGGCGGTTGTTTTCATCTTGTTCATCTTTGTGCGTCCTAATCCCGTAACGTAGGTTGAGCCGGGGCTCTTTTATCTGGATCTCTCTTCCAAGCGGCAGATGTATATATATATAAATATATATATATATAATTGAAGCTCTATGTTTCTATATTTTAAGGTTGACCCATTAACTATAAGGTACCAAGCTGTTTTCCTTTCGTGTGTGTACCATTTGCACGATTGAGCACCTCAATACAGGAGTGATCTGTCGCACCACAGCCGCTCTATGAGACGGCCCTGTATTGCATGGTGGACATCTTAGACTATGATCGTAATAGACCCCCCCAGTAGGTTTAGACCTACCAAACTCGCAACCTGTTCCAATGTTGGTATTAGATATAATGCAGCTATAATGATATCTATTACGAGCACTGGTACGCCGGCAGTTCCTAAGGACACCGATTGGATATTGAGCCGGCTATATCATGACGACTGCGCTAGACTTTCCAAGAGCGTAGCTGTTCAACTCCCGACTAACTTCTTTGTCGTTTTTACCGTATGTACAACAGGGAGACGCTGCAGACATCTAAGGATCTAGATCCAAATGTGATGAAGATAATGAATGCTACGGAAGCTTAGAATTGCTGACTAGTTAAGTTAATACGTTGCAATAAGGCAACAGACGCTAAATTCTCAGCGTCGATCTCAATATGGAAGTCGAAGTAACCGAGTGTTTGGGCCGGTTAAAGAAAACCTTTTAGCTTGCAGTCTTCAGCAAATCAAAAGAGTCAAAGATACATTTGTTAGACTCGTGTAGGCAGTACATCGAACTCGGAACCGCTTGATCTACTTCATGTCAGGAGTTCCGCTTTTGTGAAGGACCTATTCGAGAGGTATGATCCACCACAAACCCTAACGTATGAGGAACACCTTCATGAATAAGAACATAAGCATAAGAACAAGGTCGACCACCAACTTCTCCATGATCTATACATGTAAACAATTTACGGTCAATAAACATATATAATATATTTAGATCTGGTATTCATTTACAAATCGTTTACAAATTCAATACAGCCTTCAGTTTTGCCCTCGCTCTCTCGTCTGTATTGGGGGGGGCTGTGCGCTTATCAAACCGGTGGCGCCCTCTGGGGCACTGATGCAATGCTGCAGGCTGTTAGGGTTGATCACTGAGCAGCGAGTGAAAACAAAGTCAGGATGTGTCCTGTTACAGCTTTGTGATGGTTATGATGTGTTGTCTCTCTGGTCAAGTGTAGAGAGGATAGCACACAGTTGCTAATTAAACATAATCGAGCATAATCTGGCATTCACTCATTTGTCGTTGGCATTCACATTCAAGGGGTTCGGAGTTGACACAGAGTTAACACGCCACGATGGGTCTAACAACAGGCAATGGAACCGCGACGTGCGCACAGGTAAAGTTTAATCGTAGTTGGAAGTAATTCAGTTCAAGGTGTTTGAATGTGTGGACGTGTGAATCGAACAAGTAACAATATATTGAGCTATTGATAGACGTACGATTGCAGAGTTCAGTTAATATTATGTGGATCATTGTTAGAGACTCGAAATTAGTGGTAACTCCATCGAAACATATCGAGGTTGCATTCACCGTCTTCCCTTCATATGTGCATCAAAATGTAGCTCGAATTTCACTCACGTGAGTTCAATGCAGCTGATAGTGGTGAACATATGATTAGAGATCATTTCATAACATGGATAGCATATGAGAGGTTTGTGCCACTGACACTAAATGCTGTATTTTTATCATGGACTATTTATATAGCCTGTAATAGCTGAGAAAGACGGTCTAGGTAAGAGTAAAATCAATGATTCCAATCGAATGATCGCGGCCAATTCCTTTAGGCAACCCTAAATACTCTGCAGCTGAGGTTGACAATGCGGTTCCTTTTATTTAATGTAATCTAACGTTGGCTCACCATTGCAGAGCCTTGATGGTCAGCTTCGGTCGCTGATAATTGAACATCACCGGCTCAGGGACGCTGCGAAAATACTTCATAGCATTGGGTAAGTAAGCGTTGTTATTTTATTGACCACCGTCTCTCTCTCTCTCTCTCTCTCTCTCTCTCTCTCTCTCTTTCTATATATATATATATATTCTTCCATTGTTCACAGATGACCAGTCAATCAATCAAACAATGTTAAAGAAGTTAATAATGCACCTTATTACGTAGGTTCAGTGTAGTTACATGTACTGTATTCACGATACTGCATTGGTCCTATAACACAACCAGAACGTACGTTGTTATGCAGCGACGTTTTTGACCCGTGCGTTCATTAAAAAGTGCGTGTATTAGTGACCATCGTGTCCAGGCTGAACACAACAGAGATATTTTCTTTCAAGAGCGAGGTGAGCGTTGTTGCAACGTAATATGTAGTCTCTCGTCCAACTATAGGTTCAGAAGACTCAAACGCAAGTTACAGCATCGCTCATTTTGGCCTGTGACTGTGTGGTGCATTGAAGAAGATGAAGGAAGTTTAACATAATGTTTTTGCACTGATTGTTTCTAATCTGTCAGGTGATATTCATCTAACCTATCAACTGGTTACGCTTCTCCCAATCTAGTGTTGTTGTTTTTTTTACCGTTGCAACCCATTTTATAAGTTTGTTCCTGGTCTTAATTGTTGGGGCTCTTTTTTATTCTCTATCCATCAATCCGCTAGAGCGAACACAATTTAAGGATTTGTCCAACATTAAAGTGTTATTGTCGAAATCGAATTATTTCCTAACCCTGTGGGAATTTTTTTCCTGAAAAAAATACGTTGTCATCAGCGTCCCAAGAGACAGAGTTGGTACTTTTTTTTGGTGTTTAGAACTTGTACTCTGGTTATATTTTGGCGTACTCTGAGTAACATATCATAATCGTGTACCCCAACGTAACATTATTGTTAGTTACAATAAGTGGCTGAAATAGTGGCCCGTTCGTTGATCAAAACCTTGATGTCTAAACTTCTCGACAATTTCATACTGTTTCCAAGTCTGAGAGTGAGAAAAACATTACTATAATGTAGATATAATTTTTCTTTAACCTACTTTCCCGATTAGGTCTCCCGACGCGGATGTCAAGGCTCGAGCGGCAAAGAGGGTTCAGCAGGAGATCATCAACAAGTCATACGAGCTAAAACATGTAATTATGTATTTATGCCTAAATATTCACATCGGATGAGCCCATATTATCGAGAGTTGTCAAGATACCCAGCAGATATGAATATATAAAAGAAGCTCTGCTATTCCTGAACTTCTCATCTCTATAATTATTGTATATAAGTGTAGTACGGTCGATGTAACGGTTTATGCTTATGCTGCTATTGACAGTTCATTACGCTGTATGCGATAACGGCTCGAGATGTCAAAGACGGAACCGCTGCTTCTGCGCTACCAGCCGCAGCCGCCGAACAAGTTGAACCTAGCCCTCATTGCTCCTCGAACAGGCAGGAACCACCAACGAATGGCAAGTGAAGAGATTTTTCTAACCAGGCTTTAGGGAAAATAATCGATTACTTCAACTTGACAGTCACTATTTGTGTTTTTGTTTGCCTATCTGCGAAGTTCATTTTATGTGCGCTATACAATCGCAACACGTTTCAATGGGGGACAGGCAACGTCAATGACGGGTCGACGGTGAAGTGATTGAAGTTAAATTTCTTCGTCATGTAATATTCCGCTCAAAATAAGAAATTGCTTGCAAATGCTTGCAAGGTTTGGTACACGATAATATCCTTCTTCGATCGATTCCGCGAACTTAATAATAATTATTATAATGACGGTTGTGTTTATACACATCCACAGGTACTTCCGCAACGCTGCCCGACCAGCTCCAGTTGAGCGCACCGTCCATAACTTGCGATCCTCCAGGTCAGACGGCAGTGTCTAGTGTCGTCGAGGTACGCCCAAATTTCAATGCAATCAACGATTGTCAACATGCGCCCAACGCTCTTGACACGGCTAACGAAACACTTGCCGACGAAGAGTTAAGGGAGTCAACAGTTCTAGGTTTGAAGCCGTCCACGGTCCCCCGTGCGTCCTCCTCCCAAATATCCAAAGTCAATGGCACCAACCCCTCGACAAATAGTAGCCTCGCACAAAACGAGCGCCTCGACACTCGTCAACAACAAGCGGTGTTCCTCGCGAATTTCGACCTTTGCACAATTGACAGGTAACTCTAATCTCCTATATTTTAAGGAAACCCATCTCACAAGGTTCTATTTTTAGCTGTCTTTCTTATGCAACCCTCAAGAGGAATTCATAGTTGTATTCAACTCATTTTAAATTTAAAAAACATACGTTTCATTAAAATTGTTTCGATAATTTTTGCTTTAGGCACCAAGAAGTTGTGGCCAAAACGTTGGCTCGGAGCAAGCAGCGACGCCGTCGAAGTACTGCCAACCCACTCTTTTCGGCGAAGGCAGTAGAAGAACGCCTTAAACAAAGGAGCATTCAAAGGAAGAAGGCGTTATCGCACAGGAAAACTAACTAAGGGTGGATATCCAGTCAAAATTACTTACTTATTTTTTTTACTCTTTAATTGAATTGAAGTAGTTTTGAAAATGGGGCCTAAAATAATCCAGAAATTGACAAACAGTACATAGGATCTTTTTAATTACGGATAGCCAAACAGGAAATTCTGTTCACAATGAGGCCAATCAATCCCCAAGGCTGGGGGCTCTGTTGTTCGGCAGTACCCTCTTTAAACGCTCATACTTCAGAGGCACTCTAGAAGGTCGCCCAGTTCTCACAATTGCCCATAGACAATGGTTATGTTAGAAAAAAAATCGCTCTCAAATCAAAATTCCCAATTAAATAATTCTTTTTCCGTATCTTTTTATTGTTTGTAGCTCACTCCTCTTTAGGTTGAAGAGCATCTACCCAAGGATCTCGCTGAAACTTTGATAAAATTGCCGCGTCGTGTTGAGGATTCTTGAGCAGTTGCATAGTTTCCTCAAGCCAATTTAGGTGGACTCAATGTCCCTGATAGGTGCTTGCAGTAATGCAATGAAGTGATAATAAGATCTGAAAGCCATCGAAGGACGGCAGCTATGGGTCAGCAATGGACAAAAAATAGAGGTCGGCACAATTTGTGATGTATACCAAAGGTGTCAGAGAGGTACAGCAGTGGCGTAGTCTCCACCACAGGATCTCAAACTCCCTTTCATTCAACTCATCAATTCTAGTCATTACCTTAAGGGCTTGGCTAATACTGATGTGCGGTAGAAGTTTAGAGATTTAGTTGAGCTAATATCGATCTCATTTGTGAGCCAGGTTGCATTGTTAACATGTTGCCTTAGTAAGCAGGATAGATCAAATGTTGATAATCAAAGACCAAATATGGAATGTTATGTGCAATTAACACGCTCTCCTTATATGAAGTCGATCCTGTGCAATTACGAGATGGTTGAGATATGATATTTTTCGAAAGGACAACTAACCTAATAATAATTACGGTTTAATTTTGCAGTGTGTACTTATTCATAATCGGAGTCACTTGATACTTCACCTACAGAATTTTAGCAGTTTTACGTTGATCATTTTCTCATTTGTATGCGAAGCCGTGCCGAAACTGTCGGGGTCAGCAACAGATAAACAAACTAAACTAAATTTATATGAAAATACGAGACTGGAAGGAAAAGGTAATTTCAACGACCTACATCTAGTTAAAACTACAGCAGTAGATTAGTGACTTGATCTGTTATATTCATCCAAAATGTAATCGCTAACAGAAGCTATGATATCTCCTTGATGCGTCCCGTACCAATAGCTGTGTAAAGCCAACGTGCGAAATATATTGTTGTGGAGAAAATGCTTACATATTTTTGGATCATATTATAACAACACGAATTTGGCGAATGTGACTGACAATTTCATTGTATGTTGATAACATCGATGCTATAACCACCATGCAGTTATATTTACTTTAAATAAAAATTAATTTGAAACAAAGCTGGATCATCTTCATCAATTCAAGCCCTTCAGACAATCAAATGTTTCAGGTGGACAAAAATCGCGTCGAAGTGACTGTAGCATAAAAAGTATCAATATATGATCATATAATCCTGGGTTACGTTGATTTGAAAAATGTACTTTGCTGATAAAATATACAGGATTATACTAGAGGCATGCGCCGACACCATGCCTACCTGGGCAAGGCTACAAATTAGTTCTTGGGCGATTTTTTTAAACTATTTTTTGAAGCGCGGTAAAGCTTTAGAATTCTGAAGAGCCAGAGGTAAGGTAAATGTTTTATTGGATTTATTAAAGGAACTGCAATTTTTGCAGTGCTTAAGTTCTCTGGTAGGTAGTCTGTTCGAGACCAATACGCAGCTTTTTGGCTTTGTCGCACACAAACTGCATATTGCCCCGGGATCACTGGATTCTGTCTAGTCTCGTATGTAAACCATCCTACACTAGTGAAGTTAAAAATGATAGCGAGTGTACTGACCCGCGCATGGTCCACAGCGGCAGTTGCTCCCCAGTTTTATCATTTAGTGGTGTCCGAAAAACCGTGCCGATTAGTTCTATAATATTTGCCCGTTTTTGCTTCGCAGAGGCAGCCGTCTGAGAATTAGATATTTTGTAACCTCATTTACGATAAGTGGCCGAGCACAATACAATCACACTTCCACAAAGCCACTGAGATAGGTTAGTAGTATATAAGATCCTATTTTTTGGCGTGCTCCTAAAATCGTTTTCTACATATCTTCGACGGTTGCTGCTGTTATATCCGCACTGACGCGTCTTTCAAAATGGTTAGAAGTCGTATCCCGTCTGACCGTATCTCTTTCCTAACAAGTGCCGTCGTCAAAATAACGATTCATCGTGCAACAGAATGTATATAGGCCAAGTGCCACAGGAGAGTCTAGTCGCTCAGACTCTAGCGTACCGATTACCTGATGCTTGGGTTGGGTCTCGATTTCGAGAAAAGACCCGACAACTTAATTCAGCCAACAAGTTCTCAATACATATATATATATATATATATATATATATATTTGAAAGAGTTTTACTGGTGTTCTGTACATCGCGTGATGAACATGAATTGTATATTTTATATCGAATTCTATGTCGTACTTTTACGGTTATTAACAGTATCGACAGTTCGTACTCGCTCATTGCTGCAATGGTATTCTTGAATATAGTCTAACGATAACTCAAGCATTGTAGGAACTGCGGCTCCGTTAAATAAGTACAATTTGGATTAAATTTAATTGAATAGTGTCATTTTTATTTCTTTTTTTTCATTTCCGCAACAGTGTCATCATTCGTTTGTAAATACGCTTTTTGTGGCACAGAAGCGGCTGTTGCTGTTGATGTGATTTAGGCAGCTTTTCAGAGCGGCGTAAAATAACAACTAAAGAAAAAACGAGCATATATATATATATATATATCCGGCTTATCAACGATTTTATCAATACACATCACCGGTAGATAGAACAACGAACGCTCGAAGCCGAGAGAAATTAGGGAGGATAACACTGAAACCCAGAGCTGAATCACCACTTGAGACGCTGAAGGTTGTTCTATTCAGTTGTGTGTGTGTCTACGGCAGTTTTGTAGTTTTTTGCAACGAAAAAAGAGACTGTGCAGCTGGAACGAGTAGCACCTGGCACCAAATGGGATTTAGCTACAGCTGATGTGTAAAGCCCTTGTATTGAATGATGATGGCAAAATTTGCAATACAATGTCTGTCTAGTAGCACATAGTCTACATATTTATACATAACCCGATGGGAGCAAACAGAAGAATTAATATTGACGTCTTACTGAAGAATATCTATTTCAATTTTCTCGTATAGGTATAATCCGATCATATTTAGACTGAATCTTGTTGTGTCAGGTTCGTGCACTTGTTTATCGATGATTATTTGTGTCGAGGATATATATATATATATATATATATATATATTACGAATCTCCGGTAAAGAGAAATACGACTTTTTTTCATTTCTATGACGTCGAGCTTTCAATGGGATCTATGCAACATCAAACAGACAGGCTCATTAGTAGATGATATTTATTTATAATCTTGCTGATATTGTGTTCATCGGCATGAAGAAGTGAAGTAAGACGTTTAGCCTAGTAGCAATCAACCAGTGTCATCACCAGAGGATGTACGACGAATATAATCCAGCATTTGCAATATCATGTAATCAGTTGTTCACTGACGATAGGCAGACGCTCATGTATTTGCCTGAACTATGCTCTAAGAATCATTTCACACATAAGCAAAAATCTGGCTATTCTCTTAGGAAGGCTCAAAATAGGAAAGATCAGGGAGGTTGCTGTCAACCGCCGTTTTGTCTGTACCAACAACGATCACCTGTAAATGCTCAGCGTAAATAAAGGTATGTGGGCGGCTTTCATTAATAAGCCACGTAGGCGAGTGAGCACATGATATTACTGACGGCGCGATTATTACTGCCGATATTATAGCTAGACTTTCTACGGTGGTATTTCGCCATCGAATGTAATAAACAAAAAGGCAGACGTGACCATAACGGTTGGGGATACAGTGAATCGTCATTAGTGGTGACGTTAGACGGCGGCAACGAGTCACTGACATGGACCGTTGTTATTCTGACACCAGCGTGAAAAAAGTGAATGGTCAAGGGCGTATTGCATCTCTTGACAGCCATTGAATACTGGTAGTACTTTGACACCATGGGGTTACGATGTACGATCCTGTCAATTACTCGTGGTGCGCAGTACCGTTCATCTCCATGCGATGGCTGGCATAGCATGAAATCGTTACAGTCAGTACAGTCTTTCGTTATTGTTAAGTATGTCAACAAGATGGGCGCACAATTACTGATCGACTTTCCTATCAAGTCTTTATTGTTAACGTTGTTAACTGGTATCGATCGTTAAAGTGAAAGTACTTGAAATGAAAACATATGACTTTTATGTGTATTTGTGCTGGGATTTAAAGCCCGCAATCAAGCTAGATATTCAAGCCCCTGCTACAGGATCGTGTTCGGCTAACAGTATCTCACGGCTGCACGATTGGGGGCCCCTTGCTTCTTCCACGCCTATTTTTGAATTGTTGTAAAATGTTGTGGATTGTTGCTTATTGTTGCATTACTGTTCAAGCTCAATAGCAGACGTCGTAGCAGAATGCCGATAGGGGAGGTCCACGAGGCGACCTCATCTGACGTTTGGCCTTTGATCGCTTTGTTCGAGTCCACAACTATTAATCAGCTGAGTCCGCTGAGCCAGTGTTTCTAGGTTAAAGAAAGTGAGGTCATTATTGGTGAAGCCATGCCAATAGTTACATGGTTCTTCACGATAACATAGGATATGAAACATATGTGGGGAGGGGTGGAAATTAAAAATGAAGACGCTTCATTAGTCATTGTGGCCCTGGTAGGTAACAAGCTTTCTCTTCCAGAAATCTAAAAAGAGCCAAATGTTATAGCATGAAGTTATCAAATAAGCAAAATGATCAATGTTATAAATAGGCCTGTTAAATGGCCGGGAACCGTTGGTGTTTAAAAACTGTCCGTTATGTTGTCAGTTAGTTTACGAGCCAGTGCGGAGTACAAAGTACGTCAAGCCACATGCTCCCCCTTCATCTCAGTCTTCTTTATAACAAATAGACCTCGATATGAATGAATCCTGAATGACTTTTATACCATGTATCTATTCCATAATAAATTCCATCGAGAAAGCCCAATGGGGACTAAAAGTCGTAAATACCGTGATGAATAAGAATACATAGAATTTGTAAAGATATTCATGCCAACTTAATCCACCTCTTATCGGCGACATTGACTTTACTGGGTAGATCCAGTTTATCCTACTGGCAGTAAGCATAGCCGTGGCCTTGGACATGCTTCACCAAGGTCGCTTCTATATTTCACGCTCCCATGAACGGTTTAAGATCTCTTTTCAAGATGTTCATGCAATTACTATTGTACCATTACATTAGTCAGTGATGCCACATCGGGCAGAACAGCAATTCCTCCTGGACAATCAACAAGATTGATAGTTTGCTTCATGGGCTCTCACGGCATCGTTCTACGTCAACTATAATAATGCACAGCTATTACATTAGATCGACTTCGGCAAGCCCAAACTACTTTCACTGCAATGGACTAAGGTAACGTGAATTCAACTTCACTGATAGGAAACCTGAATCATATTTTGTAATCATGCGATGTCGCTTACTTAATACAACATATGAATTAGCCTGTCATACGCCATTTCATTTGATTTGATGCAACCACAATAATAACTACTTCAACAGAATTGGCAAAGAGGTTGATAAGACAAAAGGCTTAATAAGTGATCCCGGTAAGTCACGTAGAAGGATAGATAAAGATGCTGTGGAATATTAAAGACTTTCATGGTAAGTATTCAAATATACGTTATGTATTAGAAAATTATTTTTGGTCTATTGTGTATTGTACTGCACCATTTAGACAATAGCCTCTCTCTAAATGTACCTAGCCTTAAAAGGTTGACGCCGGAGCCAAAAGTATGAGTTTTAGAGATGCAAGCTACGGTATCTAAAGCTAATTATGCCATTGTCTTCAGTCGAATGTTATCTAGAAATACATTTTTCCTCACAAAATGCAGTGTCATGATACAGTCCGTGAAAGATTCAAGTTCAACCAGAACAAGTTTTGCCGTTGCATTCATTTTTGACTATACATAACGAGATCGTTAGATCTCCATTTCTGTGACTCATGATACTTCAGTGTCGTGGGAGATTGTGTTGTGGTGCTCAACACACGCTCAATGAATCGCGCGTATGTTCGAAGCTGTAGACACAGGAACTGCAAAATGTTCGTTTTTTCATTTAGGAAAGTAAAACATGAGTTTATCAAATCGTGCTTTCTTGGAATCGTTTAATAATAGTTTCTCATTCTGGAAGCTTCTGTGACGCGAAATACTCTATTTCCTCATCGACCTCACCTATTTAATTTCATTTCATACGCTGCTTTATTGATGAAAGTGCAATTGATTACAATGCCATCGACGACGACAATCGCAATCTACATCGGTTGCGATATTGTTAAATCCACTCACTGGTCAAAGAGTCATCGACGCATGTCAACATGCAACAGGTGATGAACGAAAAAACGAATGGTTTCGATTCTATTCGCATTAGTGTGCTTTACAGAACGTATAAACACTTACATTCAGATATATACCATAATACATGTGTGTGTAGCTAACTGAGCATTCTATAATCAACACAATCACACCGCGTTTATGCTTCTTCTCAATGGCATCATCAACCAGTCAATGTCTACTGTTATTAGTTGTGTACTGTCCCGTCAGTTCCAGGCGCAGGAATTATTATGCGCGACTGGCTAACTGACGGCTCTTTCCGACCGCACTCGCCTCCGGGTCCTGGCCGTGACAACCCTTTGCTGAAACAACAACCACAACAACGATAACAGAAACATCTTAACTTCGAACTGAAGAAAAACAACATTCAACAAATAGCAACATCGATATATGTTGGTGGCTTTGAAGCTGTCGGACGTCGAAATGGGACTAGCGATTAAAAAACGCTCCCGTCTTCATCCAATGTCTGATTTGTTGCAGTGCTTCTCGGTGACGACATTGTTTACACGCTGTTTCCCAGTGATTATTACGATGTTTAGGAGATTTTTGGCAGAAGTGCTGTTTTTGACCCTCAACGCAGATTATATATATATATTTCCACTTTCCGTATTATATATCAAAGCAAACTTAAGCATTGTAAAATTGAGGTTGCACGGTCTAAGACCTTAATTGAGTCTCGCAAGTAGTCGAAATCAAAACTGATCGCACGTCGCTCATCAGAGCAATATTTTTTTGAGCTGACCCTCAGCTCCTCCCCTATCCGGCAAGCCTCAGAACTTAGCGTGTAGTACTTACATGGTATTACTACAAGGGCACGTCGGGGCCACCTTTATTTATTTTTTCTACCTCACTCGTATCTGCCAAGAATCTCCAGATAAAGAAAGATGATAAAGAATTTCCGCGTCCAAAGATTCTCCGCGTCTGACAGGATTTGACCAGGGGACATCAGAGCAACATTGCCGTGTTTTACTGGTTGCCGGTGTTGCACTTGCGAAATATTGTTCATAATGAACAAAAGCGTAGTGAATGTTATTGCAACAATGAACTCAAATATTAACTGAATGATCAAATATCTCGAGCCTATAAGAATATTTGAAAATATTAGAAAATTTCTATTCCTAAATACTACACGACGGATCCAAAAGTAGGCACTCTAAGAAATGACATACAGTTCTTAGAGGTGATTATCGAAAATAAATGAAGATCTAGAGTCAATTATAACAAAGGTACATAATTAAAACATTTTCAATTTTCATAATTTCATTTCGTTCTAGTTCTTGGTATCGGTCACTGTAAATGCAACGGACAGAGCAACCAATAGCGTTAATACTTTGCCCATAGTATTATGAAATCGAACTTAGAAATGGTAAATTGAATTCTACCTTGGGATTCGGCATATATTGGAGGAGATTAGAAGAGACTTGCGGATGCTACGTGGAGAAGTCGTCCTTAACACAGCGCCGCAACCTGTGATTGATTGACTGACTACATATGCACCGGCCTGCCTGCCTCCGGTATAGCTGTCTTTGGACAACAACCAGAGCGGGTACAGCTATTCCACTTGAGTTTAGGTAAGTTTCGACTGCATCGATGCTCGCCCATGGCTGGATGGCCAACGCCTCGCTGAGTCACAAATAACAAACCAGTACGTCGTGCAATTACGATTGTGTGCAGTAGATGTTTCGTGTTTTCTCTTCTACCTCGACCTTTCGACTGTATCATTAGAATGGTCTACTACAGAAGGCAGTATTGTGTATCGTGAGAAAAACCCCAAAATATGATACAATAATTGTACGTGTGTGTGTGGTGTACAGGTAGCAAGTTAAGATTTTAAATGATTTCGTACTGAAGTAATCTGAGACCATCTACCATATATAATATCTATGTACACAGTGAACGTGGATTTAAATGAAACGCTTAAGAGTTACGATGCCACACTTCGAAGCAATAGTTTCGCGAGATACGCCACTTTGGACATAGGAGAGACACACATTGTTGTTGTGAGCTCTGTTCGAGCTGTAGCTTTAGAACTCATAGAACAGCAGGTGCGCAAAAAGACGAAAAGAAGAAATTACATTACGCCATTGTATGTTCACCGACAAGATCTGAATCAAATAGTGTTCAACAGAAAACAACAGTTCTTCTGAACCTGCTCAACTTTACTTCTATAAGATCGTTCTCAGCTCGATACAAAAGGCTTTGCTGTAGGAGCCGTGAAATCTTGTCTTTGGTATCCCGATCCTCTGGTGGCATCTATATCATCATATAATAGAATGTATGAAGTCAGCTAGATCGTTTGACCATCGTAAACGAGTTGATCTTTATGCAGCTGGTGGTTGGCAGCTGTTTACAACGTTGACAGTTGCCGAACGCAGTTTCGGTCCCCGAGAGGGAGACCAGGTGGATTTCGGGCGTCGTTATTACATCGAAGGTCGGAGGCCAATGTCTTCGGGGGCACCTCAACGTTCAGCCTCACTCCAAGGACTCGCACTGACAGTGATTACCCCATGTGTATGTAACCTAGTGGAGGAAGATACAACCTCCACAAGCAAACGGATGCACAGATTGAGAATAATTACCGTCATCAACGGAAATCAAAGATTATCGCCATCAGATCTAATTATATCGCTATAGAACTAATCGTCCTGGGGGTGACACACTGTCATATCTATGGGGCTCCATTTATGAGTCCATTTGCCGCCTCATGTTATTCAGTTCTAGTTCAGTAATCACTGAAAGATATATCGACACAACGATTTGTGGATCAATAAAGTTCAACACTTGAACAACACTACGGGATCCTATCGGAAATAGAATAGCCCGTATATGAATTTGTTCGCAGGCTCCATAAACGTCACTATTTTATCCGTCACCTAATCACTTGCCCGGTGCACGTAGTACCCTAATAATAACTGACACTACCCAGTAATAATTATAATAATAGTAATGGGTTTACTCATCATTATATTAAAATGATAATCATTATCATCCATAATGTCGAGAACATTTCTCTTCTAATTACGAACTCAATTCAGCCCAAACTGAATACCCGAGTCATAATGCGAATATCATGAGCTGCGTCGCAAAGCGCAGCATTCCTCTCGGGTTCTCGCTGCTGTTTCTGCTGCTGCCGCCGGTGGTACCCTATCTATCTCCCTATACCGTCGTCTTCGCCGGCTTTCGTCGGTTACTTCGGAGCCGGGGCGAGTGAGCCAGTGACTGAGCTGGCTAGCTAACCAAGACACACATCCCAATACACGCATGCATATAGACGTCCGGAGGGACCACCAAACCAAGTAACCCCTCGACAATCGCCGACTGACCGATTTTTCGAAGTGCGACCCTCTCCGGAGCTTCGCGATGGGGTGTGGCGGAAGTGAGCAGGGCAATTGAAGCGCGGGAATTTGAACTTCGTCGTCGAAAAATGTCAATAACGCCATATAAGAGAGAAGATCTTGGAAGGCGAATATGTTCGAACGAGTTAGATAGAACAATTATGTTTATGCCGGAAAGGTTCAGTACTCGATAATTGCTCTGCACGCCATTGATGAGGGAAGCATTCCGCTAATGATATTCTGATGAGAGCAAGCTCTATGCTCATACCACAGTTGTTCGTCTCAGTTTCGAAGGTATTGACCATTTTACAGAAAAATGAAGACACTGATAAGCCTGATACGAACTCATCGCGGTAGATTAGATGGGGCAAGTACGCTCTATCACATCTTGGAACGAAAAGAAAATTTGAAGAACTGCCCAATTTAACTGCCAGAATTTAAACGGGCATTAAGTTTTATTTAAATTAAGAAAAGACTTTTCCTTCGAGTGATGTGCTAATGCTAAAAGTAGTCACTCCGACACGTTCTGGCGTTTAAGCATTATTTGAGGTGCATACGCAAAATCTATCACGGTCTTCAATTATATTTTAGTTTGTAGTAAACAACAAAGAGGACTCACTCATTAGAAAACATATGTAACTCCTTATTTTTATAGAGATGGGAACTATTTTATACACTATCAGCAATATGATGTTGAATACATTGATTTTTGTCGGATCACCGAAGCTTAACAACGGTAGCTCCTGGGTACTAATTGTATTGTTGGTTCCGGGACCTAATCTGGCTCATTTTTGCCTTAAAAGCACATACAAAATTCTCCTCGCCTTTGGCGAAGACCATAAATATATATAACAAAAAGGCCTATTTTCTTAGGTTGATCTTTATTTTAGTAGAAGTTAAGAACCCAAGACGTACCTTTATCACACCATAGTACAGCACCAGAAAATATGTAAGAAATGTTTGTAATGAATGAGCAGCTATCACAATAACAATATGGGCAAATAGTGTATGTCGCAGGTGAACGAAAATGAATGAGTTGAGTTTATATCGCCTCCGAATGTTGCATGTTCACCATGTTGAATTCAGCGACGTATACCACAATCAAAATTAAAGCTTATATACGATTTGTTTTGCTAAGAACATCGCAGCATAGAACGCCGGTATATTCCAGACTCTGTTCTGCCACCAGTTAGGAAAAAAATCCACGTCACCAAATCTAATACTTCTGCATCGCGCAGCGTTTCGCTTCACTCTTGTCGAAAACGTGACGCATGCGCGATCTTCGGTCTTCACGACGGCGTTTGGTTTGGCGTTGCACGGACGGCATCACCCAGCGTTGAAACGACCAGCCGACGGCAACAGAGCCAGCCGGGTCTGGTCTCGTCAGGCATCACCGATCGGACAACGTCTGCTGTACGATACAGCATCTACAACAGTCTCCAATACGTAGTGCGCCCCGTCAGTACGGTGAACACCCAGCGAAACACTGAGATCACAGAGAATCTCGTTGGGGCTCTAACTCAACTAATGACACGAGAACAGGTGATATTTAGTGGTTGTGAATTATTGTCCGCAGGATTCGGGCTCGTGTCTTTCGTTGTGAACCGTCGTCGGAACCCCGTCACCATCCGGCCTGCGATCAACAATCAGAGTGCTCATCTCCACATACGCCTATACAGAGTAGATCCCTATTGTGTGGCGCTTTGAAGGCATCGTGCGACTTGACGTCAATAGCGGAAAATCGTCCGAGTGACCGTCCCTCTGTTTCCGTATGTCTGTGTGAAGTGCCAAGCCTGCCGCATCATCTGACGTCAGCAGCAGATGCAGCAACAGGTTGTGATTGTGTACAGCTCGTACGATATCGGTTGGTCAGCTTTTGTTGAACCCTTCGCATCGTTCATCGCCGCCGTTCATATATATATTATACAATAGATACAAGCGTTGCTCAGCTAACGAGAAACGAACGGCCGTGTGGAGCATACTGACTCGTCGACAAACAACAGGTGGATCTTTAGATCCTTCATTCAGCGCCCGCTGTTGGAGGAGCCCCAGGTTTGTTCGTGTATGTCTGTGTGTGTGTAACAGATGAACGATCAGCCAGTTCTGCAGCAACTATAGCAGCTGCAAGACCGAGAATCGCAGGCAACCGGTCGACAAACAACATTTGTGTGTGCTTATCCTTTGCAACGCCCAGTTGGGCGGTGGCTTCTCTTCAGTGAAACTCGTCGCGGTTTCACTTGGCAAGAGAGAGCCGGAGCGAAATTCGAGGACCGCAACAACAGTGAAGGACGGCGATTTTACTGAATATCTGGATCTATGTAACTATCCATCTGACTGGCGACCCAGTCGAAATGTGGTATCGCTGAAATTGTTCCGCTGTGCCGTGGATACTAGTGCTACTATGAAATCCTTGTGATTGTTTCTGGCCGCCAGGTGTACGCTCTCGTATAGGATACTGTTGTTTTGCTAACGACGAGCCTAGAGGATAATCAATTATTAGTATTGGATATGTGTGTGCAGTATCCTTGGAATACTAGTTATCATCGCAATCTTCACTGCTTCATGAATGCATCAACATCCTCAACGTATCATCTACTACAACCGCTGAATTGATCAGGGGGGACAAGGTACCGATCGAAACGGAAACATGGCCACCACTCCGATATGTCGCTGTCGAGTACTGTACCTAGGCTCGGCTGTGCCACATGTTACAAAAGATGGCCTTCAAGGTATTCAGGAGCCTCTGCGAGACCTGTATCCTGAGGCAGGTCCGTTGTCAGCACGTGGCATCGATTCGTGGCTCTCCGTATGGAGTAATGGACTTCTGCTCGAGAACGTCGACGAGTCGCAGCGTCAGCACACGCGATTCTTCCCTATTGACACGCTTCACTATTGCGCGGCCGTTCGTTATGTCATTGTACCGAACATGCAGGGAGGACGCGCGGTCGAAAAGTTCTTACCATTGGATAGTCCATTTGCGAGACACGCTGGCCCGTCACAGCCGCCTGTATTCGCTTGCATTTTGCGCCGCACCACCGGTATCAAGGTTCTTGAATGTCACGCGTTCATCTGCAAGAAGGAGCAGGCTGCCAACGCCCTGGTTCGTTGCTGCTTCCACGCCTACGCCGATTGTACGTACGCCAAGCAAATGGAGGAGAACCCGTACGCATCGCTGGCACCGCGCCGCTCGAAGAGCGCCCTCGGACTTGAGAAGAGCGCTAACGGCTCGGACCAGTCATGGCGAAATTCGACGTCGGACACCCCGAACGAGGACAGCATCATGCTTGACGACGAGACGGACACCGACGATGCTAACAACTACAAGGTGTGGAATGGTCCTTCACCTCGCGACGTTGTCTATTCGCCGCCGACCGAAAATGGCGGCTTTAACACGGGAACGCTACGATCGATACACAGTACCGTGTCACGCCGACCGAGACAGCTGGCTCAGCCGACAAGTGCACCACCTCTGCCACCGCTACCACCTCCACTTGAACGTATGGAACGGATGCCACCAATGGAGCGCGCCCTACCACCGACCAGTATGATGCCCCCACCTGGTATGGCGCCAACCTCAAAGAAGGAGGCCAACACGCTCAAGAAACTCAAGGCAAAGGATAAAAAGAAGAAAGGCAGTAGTAAGGATCAGCTTCAGAATGGCTATCCCATATACCCGATGATAGGTTATCCGCCGCCTCCACATATGATGTACGCGCATGGCATGCCAGGCCGGCGCGGAGGTCCGCCTATGTTCCCCTACGAAGAACCTGTGTATTTGCCACAGCAGATGCGACCACTTAGTCCTGTGGCTTCATACCAACCTGGAGGCTTCCCACATGAGCAGTACTTCCTGCAGTATGCTACAACACCCAGACCAGCAACAGCCCATGGTACGCGGCCGTCCAGTCGTGCGTACAAGAAACCGCAGCCGATGCCGCCTACGCACGCCGTGAACAGTCACAATGGCCACAGTAGTGGACACAATCATACGTCGAGCTCGGCTGAGAGTTCGCCGTTTAACACAGGCATCTACCGTAAGAAGGGTCATATGAACGAGCGTGCGTTTAGCCATTCAATCCGACAGGAGCAGATGATCCGCTCGCGAAGTAATTCCGTAGCAGCGCTGGACTTCGACGCTGAAGATCTCGGTGACCAAATGCAGGCTCTAGACTTAGGCCCACCTCCGCCACCACCTAACGGGCATCCGGCGGTCAACGGCAATGGATATCCAGGCGCACATGGTCCTCCAAACGGCTACGGACAGGTTTATGGACACGCACTCGTCGAAGCCGATTCGAAGACGATTGAAAAGAAGACACAAAAGAAAAAGGACAAGAGAGCATCGAAGGAGAAGAGATGAGGCTAACCGCATACCTTTAGGGCACCTGAAACAGCTATATATATATATATATATATATATATATATAGAGAGAGAGAGAGAGATAACAAACTCTTCAAACAGTCCAGCCGAGTAAATGTAGTTGGTGTGACGTCTGGTGTGGCGATTAACAGCGAGACTGTCCGTTGTCGCTGTTGTTGTTGTTGTTGTCGTCACGCACCACAGACATGTCGGGCCCACCGATCGACCGATCGCTCAATTCGAGTTGCAATTGTTGGCAGGTAGCCCGTCTGCAAGCACGCCAGATTGCGACGGGCGTAGCTTCTCTGCTCGCCCCACTCCACGCCACATTGTACATATAGCGAGTCCTGATGATTGATTCGTCAGGTAGAGGGATGTAGTGTTAGGAATATGACGACGTCCGAGGCGCAGGAAGCTACACAATGGTAGTCCACTGTACATAATAAGTATAATAATATTATTATTATTATTAATGCTATTATACAGATTGATTGAAATTGATTCTTTGATTCGATGTCATCGAGATGATATTAAGGAGACACACACATATGGGGTTAAGTTATATCTTTGGCAGCCGAGCTACATTCGGCTGCCCTGTGCGATGTGCCACTAACCGACAGAGTAATCCACACGAATGAGATATGATACAACGGACGACAGCCGGAGCCAAGAGAGCCGCATGAAAACAACGAAAATCCGATAAAATGCTTGACAAATATATGCACAAGCGTGCGGACGAGAGATGGTGTTGACCGACAGGAGGTTAGCTCAACGTAAGTTGAATGAACATGGTCGCGGCCAACTGGTGCTCGACAAAGCGGCGGCCGTCGGCCAGAATTTATGACCACACGGTGAAACCAGTCCTTACCTACCCCTATGATGCATTTCAATAGATGGCCTCGCCAGCATTTAAATACACAGACCCTTAAATATATATATATATATATATATATATATATAGTTTCTGTGAGACGCCGAGACAGAAAACATCATTTGCGTGAGTGCGTCTGTGTGTTCTGCCAATGAACCTGAATGGATTCCGTAACGAAGCTCAGAAGTCGAGAATGCGAGCAGCGACTGTTCCTCAGGGTTCTTCCTGTGCGCGGATTGGGGGCAAGAGGGTTTCTGATCTTGGGACGAAGACCACGAGGTACACCACTCCGATGCTGCTGTGTACCTCGGTCACAGAGCCACCGGCTGGGCCAATCAGCCACGCAGTATCAGAGAGATTAGCACAAAGACGCTGATGACTCCCTAGCTGTGGTCGACCGGTGGATGGCTGACGGCAACACCTGAGCTGGGCTGCACTGAATGCTAGCGCTCAGCCACTAATCAGCACATCAGAGTAGACCGTTGTTAAGCGCGTTCTATGTGTTCGAGCTGGTACGATCTGCCAACGGATAACCACTGGTTGAAAATTACGGCCGCAAATGACAACTGTTCAAGGATTGACGTTCACCGCCATCGGCTACCAGGCGACGCTGTTTCGTAAATGGAAAATGAAAAACGCCGACAAAGTCGATCAACGAAAATAGAAACACATCGAAGAAGAAAACAGCAGCAGCAGCAGTAACAATAAAACGATATGAGACAAATATAGTTGCTCGAAACCATATACGCATTTATTATATAATCTTTTGACGATGATGAGCGACAAGTGAAAATTGAACGAAAGCACAAGTATATTTGAACTGATACGATTTGTTCTAATGCTGTTACAACCAGCAGAGAAATAGTCGAAACGGATACAGACCCACGCGAGTGACAAGTTTTGTGCAAAGTAATGATGTACAAGACAGGGATGATAGACGAGAACAGTCATTCGATTATTGTAATATTATACAACACGTTCAGCGTGCGAGATATCTATCCAATCTACGAAGGAGCATTGTGATGTCGTGCGACCAATACTGCGATGACACAAATAAATAACATTCATTACAAACGCAGCAACAGTAGCAGCCATCCCCTTTGTGTGAAAAATGGGTGATGTTAAACCAGAGTGGGGATTTGAGAGAGAGAGAGAGAATAAAGTCAACACAAATGTTTGATAAATAAATGAGATTACAGATTTTCTGCTAACCGAATTATCCTGATGTCTTGATTTTGTAGGTAGTATTAATTTATCAATCGAGCCAGATTCCTGAGAAGACAAACCCATCGAGAGTTAAGTTGAGGAAAGATTAATTGGCCAAACGTTAAACCAAGAGATAAATATAATTAATGTGCATAAAGACATATAGCTAAGCTGTCATTAGCGATGACAGCCATGAGATATTGCGTAATGATCATAGTTCAGAATAATATCATTTGTTAAAACCAATTATTTGGTAAAATTGCGTAATACAAAAATAATAAAAGAAAATCGAATAGCTCATTCAAAGTCGCCTCGACCGAACCATGCATACTCTGTATGCCTCTCCTTATTATCACTAAGGCGAGCTAAACATTGATATTGAACAGAACAGCACAACCTAATTTTTCCTCTAAATGCGCAGAAAGCTGTATTTACATAGGAAACCATGTAATATGTTCCTGTTTTCTATCGAATAGCTGCCGGGAAAGGCAACATGTTCTCAATGATTTTTAGTCACCTACGTATTTCCTACAGGTTTTTAGGTATTCCAAACAGGCATTGTATGGTATTGTCGTCAACCTTTGAATAAAGGCTAAATATATATATATATTTTTTTTTTGTGTGCGAGTCATGACAGTCATAGCTGCTTAATCTCAATACAGGAAAAAAATTGTAACCAGAGTAGCCGACATCTATCGGTTCAACTTATACATGCTGCCATTTATTTTGCTGCTACTGCAGCGTACAATCCGCATAGACAAGGGGCCCCTGTCAGGTTGCCGTGTTCGGAGGGGGCCCCCCGACAAGCCGAAGACGAATTGAACGAACGAAGCGAATATCTAACTAAGTCACAATTGAGTCACTCACTCAGTCAGTTCGTACGTTTTTTCCCTCAGCTCGTAACCCGCTTCTGCGAACATCTTCGGTAGAAGCAGAATATAGTGTGCCGGCTGGGCTACTGGATAGCATCGACATCACAACGAAGTTCTCGGTTTTTTTCTCGTTCGGCGAACGTGAGAGCACACGGTGGAGATCTGGGGGCAACGAAGGCGTCCGATGGGTATAAATCGAGAACTAATAGGTTCATTCCCGAGTACACTGTGGACATCAAAATCCTGCGGAATTAATACGGATACCTGTGATGTGCTGACCTCATTTTCAATCAAATGATACCCATGCGCCTCTTAGCACAGGAAGACCACAAGAAAGCTTTTTATTTCAGGAGATATACCGTTGCCGCAGTTTGTGCAGAGATATATTCTATTCAATACCGTTAGTAATTTAAAGTATTTATCCTCGCCCACAATACGTTTTATAAGTGGTATATGCGTCTTTATACTGTTGCACTTATGAAATTGATTAGCTTATTTCCTATACTAAGGATTACCTATACTAATAACGTAACAATTATAGCAACTACAGTTAATACTAATAACTGCTTTACTTGAAGATCGCGGGCTCGTTTAAGCCAGGTGGCATCGTAAAGCTATCATAACTATTCTCGTTATATTCGCATTCGACTTGGAGGGCCAGCCGTCATATACATCAGGAGACTCAATCAATATAAATGAGCCAAACTATTATACAATCAAAACCCAAGTGATTATAAATTCGAACCATTTTTGAGAAACCCACCTATTATTTGTTTATATTTATTTATGTAGCTGATAGTTAGAAAGTACGTGGTTCGGTGAAGCTAGCATTCACTACACGAAGTATAGTTTGTTTCGTTATGACAGAGGATATATTGCGAATGACCTTTCAAGGTAACGCACGCTCCCACCGTTGGAATTACTCGCTTCCACGAAAACATTGGCCAAAAAAGTTTCATTTACATGAAAAAGCAGCTGCCCCTGTTGGTCAGCTCCCACATAGCAGAAGAAAGCCACGCACTAATCAACATTACAATTATTTCGATAGATAGTGGCGTTGAAGCTGACAGAAATTAAGTACCGACTTAGCTGACAATGAGTAAGATAAAGTCGAGGTCTCGCTAGAAGCATGATGGGGTCATGTATTGGTCCACAGATAGGCGAAGAGCATTTTTAAGAGAGTATTTGCAGAGGCTTGATCTAACTCTTGACTCTTCAGATAGAAAAACTCTTGATCGTTGTTACAAAATGTAAAAAACAATGGGTCATTCATGACGTAAATACGCGTGATTTATTGATTCTCGTTATTATATTGTATATATTTTAATTAATTTAATTATAAATACATCTAAGAGCAGCCTCCTTATATATCCTAAGAGAATAGATAAAATAAGGAGGTCCCACTTGGCCAGTTCCAAAATAGAAATGGCGTCGAAGATCTTCGCATTAAAAATTCGGTTGCACGTGGTTCTCCTGTAGCGGACGATAGCCATTCTCCTAATATCTGTATAAAGTTTAATGATTGTATCCCTGGTCCTCCCAATGTTTCGAAGGCACAGGTTTAACGTGGTACCCATTCATTAATGAGGCGTATTTTCTGTTCTTGACATGTTCGGCTGTATTGGCTGCGAGAGCAGATCGGGTTACACTGCGAATGACATAAGAATGTGCTAAAGTGGAAGGCACACACCAGAATTTTACATCTGGAAAAGAGGACTAACGACGTACTATCGGGACGCTTCCCATCTGAGATACAAATACCTGCTGGTTCACGAATGCAAGGAACATATGTGGAACGAAGAGCTCTGGCCAAAGTCTCGCTTCTTAAAGAGTGTCCCTGGCCACAACTTGCGCTTTTTATACAAGAGACTCCATAACGACCAAGAATCAACCGGTTCTCCACAGCAATAGGAATGTGGAGAAACTAGATTACTTCCCAAACGTAAACCTACTGGAAGACGGGTACATTGATTATCAAGTAAAGTTCCTATATGAGAGGAGGGAACAGCATCAAGTCATGCTTCCGCCCTAAGGGCTAGGAGGGCCTTTAACCGTTGGTTGATACGAAGTGTTTTCGTGTATCGTCAGGTACTACTTTCTTGACCCGATCAGAAATCGTATACATTGACATGATGTAAGCAAGTGATTAGTTGTTCCAACAGACAATGAACTAAACAGTAAACATAGACGTCTATGTGCTCCTAA
This sequence comes from Stratiolaelaps scimitus, assembly GCA_019614645.1. Taxonomy (NCBI): domain Eukaryota; kingdom Metazoa; phylum Arthropoda; class Arachnida; order Mesostigmata; family Laelapidae; genus Stratiolaelaps; species Stratiolaelaps scimitus. The sequence continues at coordinate 7,132 of JABWDB010000099.1, read as the reverse complement.
TAAGTGCAACCTTTCTAGCATGACCCGAAGTTCACACTGTGATTTCAAACGTGATCGAAATCCGTGAGAAAGTAAGGAACAACCCAGCAGTTCGAGGTTGTTATTCCCGACTTGTTCACACCGCAAATTGAAGGGCGCCTGGACCAAATTCATGATCCAGGATTTCCTAAGCTGGTATGATTGCAAGAACGGCCAACTGAGCTTCTGGATGGCGCAGGTGCTTACCGACCACGGCCACGTAACCTCCCTATCCTCCCTCCTCCCAAAGTCTGCGGTCTGACCATTCTGTCCTGGAGAGTTATATGATCTCTGCCTGGCTTTCTCCAGCCTATCCTTCTTTTTCATTATCGTATCTACCCAGGTAAGAACCATAGCCCAATTGTCCTGGGAGCGCAGCATGGTACTCATCAAGTCACTGAGAGAACGCAATTCCACCGGACCCGTCATTCTTTCCGCCTGCAGAGGAGCGCATTTGAGCAGTGTGTGTGGAACGTAGTCTACAACTCCGGAGGTACACAAAACACAAATATCCGAGGGGGGCCTCCCTATACGGTGCAGGTATATTTGGAACTGGACATTTAGGAGCGGTTCGGCTCTGCTGAGTCTGACGCCCCCACCCTGTAGGACTGTATGATCCCCCGGAAGGAACAGTCGAACTAATGCTACAAACCTTTCGAGCCATCTGGGGAGGGGGGAGGTACGACCGTATAGACCGTCCAACAAATATGTGCATCATGCATTCCTGTAATCCCCAAAAAAAAGATAGAAGAGCGTAAACTACTGAAGATGAATGACCGAGCATCATGAATTGCAGCTTCCATGCCACCTAGGGTTCCAAAGCCAAGCTAATGAGGTTTATTAATTTATTAGGTAAAGACATAATAAATGCTATATCGTACACGGACTGTCAGAACGAAATGTTCACTCGAAGTAGTAATTACTAATACAACAATTGGTAGCGAATAGTAGTATGAAGTTCACTTGAAAAAGGTCCAATGCTACAATGATATCGACGATTGGCCACATGCGATTTATTAAAGGAAAGCCTGATACTACTGGAAAATATTTAAAAAACTGGTCAACTCAAAAAATCTTACACAAGAGGTCTCACCTGGTCTATTTTTTTAAACGAATTGCTAAGCTCGTAGCATCGCAGAGCAACACATTTCGGGTGTGACATATGAGTTAATTATTTCAGGTAGATTTTGCAAAGTTGACGTAAAGTTTTGAAAAACGATAGTGTTGTTTACCTTTTTGGATCCAGCCAGGCAACCGGTTTGGCAAGACGTTGGTAACCCCGGCCCTCTCACGGCCGATCTCCTCCAAGGGAGTCTGTCCCAGGCTGGTTTGCACCACCGGGGTCAATCGCTCAATATCCTTCCCTCGGCAGTGCCTTTTCCTCGTTGTCATAGGTAATGACATAGCCTCTCTTGAGGGTGACCACGTCGGCCTCGGCTTCACACCATCTTCCTCCCCCAATCGTCCCAAATGGGTTAACTGATTTTGACAAAAAATAAACCATGTAGCTGATTTACAAATGCCGCTACTCAAATTTTCAATTATATATATATATATATATAAGCATGTAAAAGATTGTCTAAAGCATGTTCTCAACTATCGTTTTGTTTGAGCATCAACGAGTCATAACCTCCATAATTCATTATCTTCGGGGTGTTTGTAGTCTTTAGCTGTCCTAAGCGTTAACTTTCTCATCTTGTCTCTTCCAGCCAAGCTGCCTCAGGCTATATCTGATAATAAGTGACTCGGCAAAAGCTAAACAGACTTTCCATTATACTATAGCAGAACCAATACAAATGAGTGAAAGCAACCACAAAGTCAGACTGAATGACGGAGACGAAACCAGAGAGAGAGAGAGAGAAAATGGCAAACGTTGCATTTTAAAATATCGTTTATTTGTTTTTTTTTTGTGAGTGTGTGTATATGTGTGTGTGTGTGTGTGAAAGAAAAAGAAAGAAAGAGACAGCGAGAGAAATTGACAGACACAGGCGCGCACACATACCACCATGTGCAGCAGCATTGAAAAGCCCTCCAAACAAAGTGATATAAATAATAAATGGACAACATTTGCCACGGGTGTGGGGGTGGGTGTGTGTGTGTGTGCAAGGTGGGGGCGGGGTGGTGGGGTTAGAAGAGAAGAAAGATGTGGTGTAATTTTCGACGCTAGCTGATCGCTACATCACAAAACAGCAGCAGCAGCAGCGTGCAACCACCATAACCAATAACGTTCACACCGGAAGTTGGCTCGGGGTCACCCCTGGCTATGGCGCCTGCAGCCAGCCCAGTCAATCCCTAACACCTTCAGCAGCCTCAGCTGGGCAAAGCATTCACTATTTCTTCTATTATTTGGCGGGTCGTGAGTAGTGGGCTGCTTCGCGGCTGACTAAACTATTGAAAAATTATATCTACCACTTTTTTCATTCGCCGATGATGGAGTTGCTGCTGCCGGCGACCGGTCGTCGAAAGACGACGGAAACGCGAGAAAGCGATGACGAATTCCACGGGCAAAGCAATACAACAACGAGACACAGACGCAATTGCTCGCTATGATCGAGCAGAAACAGACATCACAGACGCGTAGACAGCAACACAAGACGACGATGGTGCCGTCGGCATCGTACAGCCCCACCACCCCACACGCGGATGGGGGCTATCGTTGGGGGGGGGGTATCATCAACAGGGCGGGCTGAGCGACAACTGTGGTTGAACTGAACGGACATACAGGTGGAAGGATCCAAAGGAACATATAGAGACACATGAGGAGTGTCTGGTATTATACGCAGACATTACATCGTAAGCTGCTGCTGCTGCTGTTGTTGTTGCTGCTGCTGCTGCTGGGTCGTGAGGCAAGAGAACGCCCGAAGCGGGTGAATGGGTTATCTGCTTTATTGGGTAGCTGGTTGCTGCTGATGTTGTAGAGGTAACCGTTTGCGTTGAGTCACTGGTACTTGTAACGTCAGCTGGGTGCTCCAGACAGGCTGTAATACGCAAAGGGTTCGTGATGTTAAATGCGACATCGATTTGAGCTGCATCACTGTAGAAATATAGAATCATGCATTGAAAGTTGAGCGTTAGTTGCGTGTGTGTGTGTGTGTGTAGTGAGTTACAAGATAAGTGGTTCGATATTGGGGTAAAGCGTAATAGGTGTCATTTGGAGGAACAACGACTGACTGAGTACAATGATCAGGATAGAAGGAGCGCTAACAAGTGAAATTGGCGATTGAGTCCTGATCAAGTTATTTCATTCATATATTACGGGCCACCTCCATACTATAGCCCCTATAATGACTGTAATATAAAGCTACTAACAACGACGACTTCACTTGACTCAGTCATACCCAATACGTCCAACCTAGTTTTTCTGCTCATTAGGACAAAATGGGGTCATTCTCGACTTTCGTTTCGACTCGAACATTTGTCGAATTCGATTCGACATACGATTTCGAATGAGTCTGGAAAGTCCAGGCCAGATTCGTTTCAATGTGATGTACAACTGAACACGCGCACACCTACGAATACGGTTGCTGGTTGTTTATGTATGAAAATATTCCTATCTATTCCGGTTGGTTGATTAGGTGAAGATCAGGATGATGATGATGATTGAATATCAGCCATCGACGCGGTTTTCCACTCTTCTCTCTCTCTCTTTCGTGGTAAACGACATGCATCGATGTTTTCATATCTTATAGCACGCTAGGTAATACTATGCCGTTATGGTCACCATGAAAGTAGCCATTGGTCATGGCAGTGACAGGGCAGGGGATGGTGGAAAGACAGAGAGAGAGAGAGAGAGAGAGACACCGGTAAATGAACAATTTTTATGTTTATTGATGACAAAATAAATATTTGGGCGATAGGTCATTTGTTTGTTGCTCGCGTTAGGGTTGCTGCCAATGTTGTCGCATATAGAATAAAATATCTATCTCTCTATAGGGCTTCGTGTGGATAGCTGTTCAAATAGAAATTGAAGTCATTTAAAAAAGCGAAATTGTGGACGAACAAAAAAAATGTGGGAATCATCAGGGCCAATGACTTTTTTGTTGTTTTTTTTCGCTTAAAGAAAAACGTAAGTACAAATGTACAGTTGAAACGTTTGTGACTGATGGGATAGGGAAAAAGACACCACTTTGAACCACTACAACAGACAAGGTAGTTAGTTGCTTGGTCGGGTGCCTCACTATGTACTTCAACTGGTCCCTTTTCGATGGCACAAAGTCCTTGATACCGCTGTGTAGTGTCGTTATTTCAAGTTTATACGTTTATAATACCGGACATATAAATTCATTAATCTTTAATTAATAAACCACATTCATAAACTAGAGATGATCTAAAGAGCGATCTAAAGATCTATTGAGCGCAAGGCGACTTTCTCCTTATGAAAAAATAACTGAAGATGTTTTGTTTTTCTGCTTCCAGCTCACAACTCCCCGTAAAGTCAACATTGAAGTATCGAATATTAGCCAGAGATGAATATGTGTATTATGCATATATATTTTTCAGGAATCTTTGGAAGCAATATATATCATTGATTGAATACATATACATACATGTATGTCTTTAGATGTATTGAATCCATCATATCTATATATTTTCTAAAATTGCCCACGGAGCTTTCTTGATGTGATTGAATTTTAATTAAACACATTTCAGGCAGCACCAGTGAAATATCACAGCAACCTACCACTCCAAGATGTTCACTGTTAGGTATTAAATCATTTTAGCGCTGCAGGTTATGCCCCAAGTGGTAAGCGGTAGCCAGGTTGCTAATATGTCCAATTGCCTCGGGGGTGCAATGAAACCGTTCGGTGGACGGCTGTTATCGATACGGCGAAATATTCGGCGGCCAGCAGTTATAGAGCCAGCTTACAGCTCGTGCTAGTGGTTTCAATTTAACCTGTTCATTTATTATGACACCCTCAACTACAGCACTCAAGAGGAACCAACTGAAAATCACAGTAATTTATCTTCTGCTAGACTACACAGGCTGTCGCGCCATATGATACAATTAAAACTAATTTAATTATAATATATAATAGCATATCAGTGTGCTATTCCGTCAAAGTAGGTCACTGCCACTGATGGTGTCAAAGAAACCAACTTCTTAATCACTTAATAATAATAATCAACAGCCGACACGAATAACAACAACAACCGACCAACCCAATTCAAGCAACGAACGAACGATCAGCGGGTGCCTGGTAGTGCTGGTGCTGATTGCACCGACGGTGCGGTTGATAATAAACCGAGTTTATTTATTTTCGTTGTGCGATTGAGCTCCGAAACGCACAGAAGGCACTTTGGTACATCCCGCAGCAGAAGAATATCAACTAATCTATATAAAATATCTATTCAGCCGGAAAACTATGCCGACTATAGATTTTATTCGTATATATTTACTAATATCAGACCACACTCACAGACACACACACACATTCATAAACATACAGTAGATATTCAACTGCGCGCGATCGTGTGCGCCTGCTGTACAGTGTATTTACTGTATATGTACTGTATATTTTAGTGACGTATTGGTTGGATGGTGTACATTGTACATGTCTTCATGTTCTCGCGTTCTGTGAGAGGCAAAGATCTTCGTAGATCAAAGTTGCAGTTCGAACTATGGCGGCCTGTAAATCTGCCTGTAAATCTGGCAGTATACACGAGCTTCCACCGTCATATTGCATCGTCATGTTCCTGCCTATTGCTGATGATGTCTGTCGATGTGTGCTGTCTCTATATCCTTTATATCGGTTGCATGTGCGTTGTAGCGTATGTGAATTCGTGCACGCATATTGATATATAGAAATATTATCTACTCAGACCGCATGGCTGTGGGGCTTGACTGACTGACTGGCCAGCAAGCGCGCTCGCCGCTGCCGCCGTCGTCGTTAGCAACAAGAGGTCAATGCGAGCTGCCACGTACGTTGCTCGTTGGCGGCTGGTTGCTGCCATCGTCTGTGCATATCTATGACCCCTTCAAGAGATGACCCTCATTTGATCATTTCGCCGTCTGACTTCTGCTGACGGCCGAAGGAGTGAAAAAAAAAACAGGCGAATGCTGTGTGCACAGGATACAGATCGTATGTCGTTGTGTTCTATTGCTATTGCTGCTAATGCGACAGCAGCGCTGCTGTTGTTGTCGTCGTCGTTGTTGTTCGAATACAGAAATCAACTAGATTGGGAATCGATCACACAAGAATCACGAGTCGGTAAGGTACTGCGCTAAGCTATTGCGCGGTGCGGGGAGGGAGGTGGAGCCAAGATAGCGGTCCGAGTGTCAACACTGTTCGTTGTTGGAAGACGCAGGCTGCCGGGGGAGATATGACGATATTTATTGTACGTAGATAGACGCCATGGTCACAGCGGGGCAGAGGACATTCAGCAGATGAATGTTTCGAATGATTCGTTGTTCAGCGACGATTGGTATGGAAGGTAAATATCAGACTATGTGAATATATTTCCCGTATATTAGAAATTTGTATCATTGGGAGTCATTAAAAGTGTGTGTATTGGTTAGGTCTACAAGTGTTTTGGTATAATTGTTAGAAGAACACGTCAAACACTTCTATTAAATACAAAATGATGGCATAAGTATACGTCAGGTGACAACCAATCGGTCCACCATTATTCAACGTTAAAGACATTAGACAAACTTAATAGACGTATAATATTAATCAAGCTGATCACAAACAAATCATTCAGTATGTGACAAACTCGTTAGTATGCATTATCGGTTGGCACGTTACCGTTTTGGTATACCGTGAAACGTTTATGGTGCTCAATCTTGTTCGTACCTACAGCGTGATCCAAGACCGTTCCCTCTATTCGACTAGACTCATTGGCAAGTTAGTGCAACCACTTTCATATATACATTGCGAAAGGTACAATTATCGTGCAGTCCTACGACTAAACAGGCGGTAGCTAAGCAAAAGGGGTGGCATGCCAAATGACAAATGACGAATCTGTACTATTTATTTTATTCTAGTACTCTGTAGGTTGTCGGCAAAAAGAGGTGAATCAACCATATTGGTTCTGACAACCATGAGACAGTCGTTAGTTTCTGTTACTATTTTATCGTTGGCGTCACTAATTCAAGCGGCTGTTTTGAAGTCGT